>CM061134.1:122199381-122634105 GCA_030789695.1 Scilla litardierei
GCTCGCACACGACGTGCACGACGGGGGTAATTTTGCCCGTCGTGCGCGCGGATGGAAATTGCTCGACACTTGTGCGTTTGAACCCCCGCGGACGACGCGCAAACGGGGGTTATTTTGCCCGTCGTGCGCGCGGATGGAAATTGCTGCACACTTGTGCGTTTTAACCCCCGCGGACGACGGGGGTAATTTTTGCCCGTCGTGCGCGCTGATGGAAATTGATGCACATTAGGCGTTTTAACCCATGCGCACGACGGGGTAAGTTTGCCCGTCGTGCATGCGGATGGAAATTGCTTTACAGATTACGTTTTCCCCCTCGCGCACGACGGGGGTAATTTGGCCCGTCGTGCGCACTGCTGTAAATTGCTCCACACTTGTGCGTTTGCCCGCACACGACGCGCACGACGGGGGTAATTTTGCACGTCATGTGCGCGGATGGAAATTGCTCGACACTTGTGCGTTTTAACCCCCGCGGACGACGCGCACGTCGGGGGTTATTTTTGCCCGTCGTGCGCGCGGATGGAAATTGCTGCACACTTTTGCGTTTTAACCCCCACGGACGACGGGGTTAATTTTGTCTGTCGTGCGCTCGGATGGAAATTGCTCCACACTAGGCGTTTTAACACACTCTCACGACGGGGGTAAGTTTGCCCGTCGTGCGCGCGGATGGAAATTGCTTTACAGATTGCGTTTTCCCCCTCGCGCACGACGGGGGGTAATTTGGAACGTCGTGTGCACGGCTGTAAATTGCTCCACACTTGTGCGTTTGCCCGCACACGACGCGCACGACGGGGGTAATTTTGCCCGTCGTGCGCGCGGATGGAAATTGCTCGACACTTGTGCGTTTTAAGCCCCGCGGACGACGCGCACGACGGGGGTTATTTTGCCCGTCGTGCGCGCGGATGGAAATTGCTGCACACTTGTGCGTTTTAACCCCTGCGGACGACGGGGGTAATTTTTGCACGTCGTGCGCTCGGATGAAAATTGCTGCACACTAGGCGTTTTAACCCACGCGCACGAAAGGGTAAGTTTGCCCGTCGTGCGCGCAGATGGAAATTGCTTTACAGATTGCGTTTTCCCCCTCGCGCACGACGGGGGTAATTTGGCCCGTCGTGCGCACGGCTGTAAATTGCTCCACACTTGTGTGTTTGCCCGCACACGACGCGCACGACGGGGGTAATTTTTCCCGTCGTGCGCGCGGATGGAAATTGCTCAACACTTGTGCATTTTAACCCCCGCGGACGACGTGCACGACGGGGGTTATTTTGCCCGTCGTGCGCGCGGATGGAAATTGCTGCACACTTGTGCGTTTTAACCCCCGCGGACGACGGGGGTAATTTTTTCCCGTCGTGCGCGCTGATGGAAATTGCTCCACACTAGGCGTTTTAACCCACGCGCACGACGGGGTAAGTTTCCCGTCGTGCGTGCGGATGGAAATTGCTTTACAGATTGCGTTTTCCCCCTCGCGCACGACGGGGGTAATTTGGCCTGTCATGCGCACGGTTGTAAATTGCTCCACACTTGTGCGTTTGCCCGCACACGACGCGCACAACGGGGGTAATTTTTCCCGTCGTGCGCGCGGATGGAAATTGCTCGACACTTGTGCGTTTTAACCCCCACAGACGACGCGCACGTCGGGGGTTATTTTTGCCCGTCGTGCGCGCGGATGGAAATTGCTGCACACTGTTGCGTTTTAACCCCCGCGGACGACGGGGTTAATTTTGTCCGTCGTGCGCTCGGATGGAAATTGCTCCACCCTAAGCGTTTTAACCCACGCGCACGACGGGGGTAAGTTTGCCCGTCGTACGCGCGGATGGAAATAGCTTTAC
Organism: Scilla litardierei; assembly: GCA_030789695.1. Lineage (NCBI taxonomy): Eukaryota > Viridiplantae > Streptophyta > Magnoliopsida > Asparagales > Asparagaceae > Scilla > Scilla litardierei. Next base: position 122,201,208 of record CM061134.1, read on the forward strand.
AGATTGCATTTTCCCCCTCGCGCACGACGGGGGTAATTTGGCCCGTCGTGCGCACGGCTGTAAATTGCTGCACACTTGTGCGTTTGCCCGTACACGACGCGCACGACGGGGGTAATTTTGCCCGTCGTGCGCGCGGATGGAAATTGCTCGACACTTGTGCGTTTTAAGCCCCGCGGACGACGCGCACGACGGGGGTTATTTTGCCCGTCGTGCGCGCGGATGGAAATTGCTGCACACTTGTGCGTTTTAACCCCCGCGGACGACGGGGGTAATTTTTGCCCGTCGTGCGCTCGGATGGAAATTGCTGCACACTAGGCGTTTTAGCCCACGCGCACGACGGGGTAAGTTTGCCCGTCGTGCGCGCGGATGGAAATTGCTTTACAGATTGCGTTTTCCCCCTCGCGCACGACGGGGGTAATTTGGCCCGTCGTGCGCACGGTTGTAAATTGCTCCACACTTGTGCATTTGCCCACACACGACGCGCACGACGGGGGTAATTTTGCCCGTCGTGCGCGCGGATGGAAATTGCTTGACACTTGTGCGTTTTAAGCCCCGCGGACGACGCGCACGACGAGGTTATTTTTGCCCGTCATGCGCGCGGATGGAAATTGCTGCACACTTGTGCGTTTTAACACCCACGGACGACGAGGTTAATTTTGTCCGTCGTGCGCTCGGATGGAAATTGCTCCACACTAGGCGTTTTAACCCACGCGCACGACGGGGGTAATTTTACCCGTCGTGCGCGCGGATGGAAATTGCTCGACACTTGTGCGTTTTATGCCCCGCGGACGACGCTCACGACGACGTTATTTTTGCCCGTCATGCACGCGGATGTGAATTGCTTCACACAGTAGGCGTTTTAACCCCCGCGCACGACGGGGTTAATTTTGCCCGTCGTGCGCTCGGATGGAAATTGCTGCACACTAGGCGTTTTAACCCACGCGCACGACGGGGGTAATTTTGCCCGTCGTGCGCGCGGATGTGAATTTCTTCACACTAGGCGTTTTAACCCCCGCGGACGACAGGGTTAATTTTTCCCGTCGTGCGCTCGGATGGAAATTGCTGCACACTAGGTGTTTTAACCCACGCGCACGACGGGGGTAATGTTGCCCGTCGTGCGCGCGGATGTGAATTTCTTCACACTTGGCGTTTTAACCCCCGCGGACGACGGGGTTTATTTTGCCCGTTGTGCACACGGATGGAAATTTCTTTACACGTTGCGTATTCCCCCTCGCGCACGACGGGGGTAATTTTGCCCGTCGTGCGCACGGTTGGTAACTTCTCAACACTTGTGCGTTTAAGCCCACGCCGCGCACGACGCGTAGGCTGTAGCGCGTTGTTCGCGGGGAGTAATATACTCCGTTCTGGGTCGACGCGCACAACGGTGCCGTATAGTGTAAAATATTTCTTTGAAAAGGATATAAAGGGCGGGATGGTAATTGCACTAATAGTTCTAAACAGTTGCTTTCATAGGGGCTATAAGGGCGGGATGGTAATTGCCCCAAAAGTTCCGGGCGCGTAAGGGCGCGTTGGTAATTGCACCAAAAGTTCCTCATGTTCCGCTTTTAACAACAGCCATGGGATCGGATCGGACGGTCAGGAGGGGTCAAGCGCAGGAATCCCATCTGAGCATGAGCTCAGGCGCATTTTACCCATATATATATGTATATATATATATATGTGTGTATATATATATATATACATATATATATATATGTGTATATATATATATACATATATATATATGTCTATATATATAGACACATATATATATATTTATATGTATATATATATATACACACACATATATATATATATATATCTGTGTGTGTGACTCTGTGTTGTGTCTATGCGCTTTCTTTATTTTAAAGTATGCACTTTATCTCTTTTATTTGTCATCCGTATTGTCCCATCATGTGTAGTGGCCTGCATGTTCATATTATTTTATTGCATCTTACATGATAGTATTTAGAGTCAAGGGGTCAAATCCTTTGGTCTAAATACTTCCGCATCCTTGTCTCCCCTTGTTCTCTACGTATACCCTAGAGAAGTACGCATTCCTGCGTATTTTGGAAAACATGGCGTGACAAAAGCTCTAGATGCTTATCATGAATCTCCATCCTCTTCAACTTAGAGCCAATAATAGATACTACAGATGACATCTTATCCTTCAACTCATCATGTCCCTGATGCATCACCTCAATATGAGTCCTTAGGCTATTGTGGCTTCACTCCAACTTGGCCAGTCTGCCTTTAACCTTACCAAAAGTAGTCTTTTTATCCTAATGATCATTTTGGAATTGGGTCATTAAACCCTCTATTCTACTGGAATTGGTGGAATCGAACACAGACTTCAACGCATCGCCTAAAGAATCATGGCGAGAACACAACGCAGATAGGGTATCTCCAAGGCTAGTGATTTGATCCTTGAGGATATCTAGAGAATCCTCTGAGATACGAGGGTGATCAGATGAAGATGGATTGGTAGATGCAGAAGTGTCAGTAGAAGGAACAGAAACTGATGGTCCTTTGGAGGAGGAGGCAACTAATGCCTTTTCTGGCGCAACCTTAAGCGCTGCTTCAGACTTACGCCGTAAAGTGGAGTTGATTAGAGTTCCTACAATGATACGATCACTAGGTACTAAGGGAATGTTGAAATGGATGAAAATACTGTTGAGTATTGGACTTCTGCCTACTTGGTTTTGATGATGAGCAAACATAAATACTTGTGATTAATCCCCTCCATGTAGCTAATCCTTTGTCTAAGCTAATCATGAAGATCAAATTGCAATGGATGACTATCAGGATCAATCAAAGCTCAAAAATTTGAAGATTGGGTGATCAGGATAAAGATAGAAGCTTCAAAGACTTCAAACTCATTCAAGAGAAAGAAGAGAAGCTATACTTCATGTAAATCATTTATTCTCTTTATTCTTCTCATTAGAATGTAGCCTTGAAGTAGTATATTGTTGAGCACTCACACACCACTCAATCTAGCCTAGGAATTCATTAGAACTCAGTTCCTAGAACTATTACTCTTTATTCCTGAGTTGTGCATTTTAGTCTTCGGACATGCGACTGAAGAACAATTTACAGGCGCATGTCTCAATACAATCGACTGTGATTAGATCTATAGTCATCTGATATGCACACACTTTTGACTTAATTCTTTGGGTTTTCTGTATTCAACTCTAACAGGCTACTGATGTACAATGTACAAGTGCTTGGCTAATTTCAGGCGCCTATGAATTGTTAGTCAGTCGCATGTCTCAACTTGCCCAAAGATCCCAATATTTGTCAAATTTTGTACTAGCGCCAGCAGGCGATGTAGGTAGGTTTTAGAGGCACCGGCCCATGGCACATACAACTGTCATTACCACTACAGTCGCATGTCCGTCACTTACCCAGAACTTTGATTTTGGCAAGTTACGCACTTGTGCAACAGACGACTGATGTTGGCTTCCCAGTCGCTTGCCCATGGTACAGGTGCCCATGGATAACACATTAGTCGACAGTCCAAGCTTACCCAGAATTCTTATAGTTTGTCAACTTTTGCACCTAGCCACACAGATGCCTGTAGAAGGTTTCTCAGGTGCCTGCCTGTTTTCAGGCGCCTGTCCAACCTTCATTAGTATCATGTCCTATATGGTAAGTTACCGTTTGAATTTTCACCTACCCTAAGACACAGTGTAGCAGGCGACTGTCCATTCTTCATTAGTCGCATTACCTGCCTGTAAAATTAATCCGTTGGGATTTTTCTCACGGATTTTGAAGGGGGTTTTGGGTATTTCCTTTGAGGGTTTTAGATAACCTATAAAGAGGATCTCTACCGTTACATTGGAGCTTCTTGATCAACTCTAAAAAAACCTTAATATTTCATCTCAAGCTCTAAAGCTCTCAATTCATTCTAAGCCCTAGAATCTCAGTCTCTCTTACTCTCCAACCTAGACTCATAGTTCATATCTTCTAGGCACTTGGTAGTGACAAGAGAAAGGGCTACCCTCTCTTCTGGAAGAGATTAACACTAAAATCACTTTGTTCCTTCAAGTTCAACTTCAAGGCATATGTAATTTGTAAGTGTTATTTCAAATTTCATAACTTTCGTAACTCGATTTGTGTGAGTGGTTTGCTTGATCCCAAGTTGTGGGATTCAAGGTCATCAATTTTGTATTGATTACACTTGTACAGTTGCTACAAGTGGGTTGAAAGGAAAACTCAAGCTAGGGTTTGAGCTTGAGTATGTGGGTGGTATCCCAGGTGATAGGGATGTAGGATTACCGGGAACAAGTCGAGATTTGACTTGGGTAATCCGAACACTTGAAACATCCTTGTGTTTGCATTTCTTATTTGTTGTTTCATTTAATTCCGTATCTTTGTTGGATTAGGAATTTAATTAGGCGTAATTTCTTAATTAAATCTATAAACACTATTCAACCCCCCTTCTAGTGTTTTCCTTCTAGCCAAGGTCCTTACAATTGGTATCAAAGCCTAAAGGTTAAAGCTATGGCATCCAACAATAACAACATTCCTCCACCTCCTTCCTACAAAAATCATGATCATGATGGTGCTTCTTCTATATTCGAAGGACAATCTACGGTTTGTCCTCCACGCGTCAATGGAATGAATTTCAAAGTGCCAGATGGAGATGTTCCTTAGGAGAGGTTCTCTATGGAGAATCCTCCATAAGGAATACGTAGAGCCTACAGAAGAAGATTTCGATAAATGGACTCCTGCTAAGAAGTCTACAGAGGTAAACAATGCCAAAGCAATGAACTCTCTTCATTGTGCTTTGGATCCTGATGAGTTCAACAAGATATGCACATGTAAGGGTGCATATCAATTATGGAACTATCTCATTGTCACCCACGAAGGGACCAACAAGGTAAAGTTGTCAAAGTTATGTTAGCTATACAAAAATTCGACATGTTGCAAATGCAGGAATGTGAGAACATTGCCTCAATGTATGGTCGCTTCACCGACATCATCAATGAGCTTGAAGCTTTTGGATAGACATACACCCAACAAGAGAAGGTGATGAAGATTATCATGTCAATAACCTCAAAATGGGAAAGAAGAGCAATTGCTATTGAGGAGGTCAATGACAAGAAGAGCTACACCATGGTGACCATCATCGGTACTATCATGTCTTATGAGGTGAGAAGGGAGAACCGATTGAAGATTAGAATAATGATGAAGCCAACTGAGGCAAATAAGAAGGCATTAGCGTTCAAAGCTACTTCTTCATCCTCCGATAGTGATGAGTCCGAGAACAAGATGGATTAGGAAGAAATGGCGCTCATGGAGAAGAAGTTCCAACGCTTCTTTCACAAAGGTAAATTACCATCCAAATCCAAATTCGATTCCACTGACAACTCCGCTTCTCTTTGTTTTAAGTGCAATAAGACGGGGCATATCAAGAAGGATTGAACAATGCTAAAGAATAAAGAAAAGTGGAAAGCACCGAAGTACCACAAGTCTTACAAATTCAAGGAAGATAAGAAGAAAGGACTTGTCGGCACTTTCGATGACTCGAGTAGGGATTCCTCAAGCGAATCCGAGGATGAGAAGGGTGAGAGTGTACATATGTGCATCATGGCACGTGAGGATACACCCTCTGATAGGAGCTCAAGTGAGAGTGATAAACAAGAGGTAACTACGGATGAACTTAGAATATCTAATGAAGAGTTATTTTCTAAGTATTAATCTCTCATGCTTAAGTATACTACTTTTAAGAAATTAAATGCTAGTAAGTCATCCATTCCATCCATCACCAACAATGACACCATTGTTGAAACACTCATGCTTGAGAAAGCCAATTTGGTTTCTCAAAATAGCACATTGAGAAATAAGGTGAATTCCCACAAATCTCAATTAGATCATGTATCTCTTGAAAATAGTGATGATCTCCTCTTACAAAACGGACAATTGGTGTTGAAAAGGATTATCTCAAAACCCAAGTGCACGAGCTCACCACACGTGTGTCCACCTTGGATGCTACTATTTCTTTTTTAAAGGAGAAATATGAGCGCATGTTCTCCCAAGTTAAGAGATTTAATAAAGGGAAAGTGAAATTGGATGAATTTCTTCCCAACCAATTTCTGGACACACATCGCATTGGACTTAGTTATGTGGAAGCAAATGCATCCAAAAGATGCACTAACTATAGTGGTGTCAATATAGATTTTGTGAGGCTATCCTCAAGTGCATCCACAAGTAGTGACAAAACACAATGGGTAGCAAACCTACCAAGAAAGTAACTACTCCACAAAATCCCTATTTTGCCAAGAAACTCGCCAAGGGTGGAAATCAAAAGAAGGGTCATTCTTTCATGTATACTAGCACACACCCCCGTAGGAACACTCCCACTACACATTTGAACACATATGATGAATTTTATGCACCACACCCACGGACACGTGCAAAACCACATATGAGAAATACTCATGCACGTGCTCTTACACATTCATATGTTTATAAACATCATCCTTATATGTATGCTCATCCATATCCACCACAACATATGTATGCTCCATATGGACCATAACATATGCATGCTCCTTATATGCCTCATGACCAACTTATGTCTCATACATATCCTCCTGCACTTTCCTATGTTAGACCTCATGCTCCTAAGAATCTTGCACAACTTAGAAAACAAACTCATGTGCATGCAACTAGGAAAAGGAATCCCAAAACATACACAATTTGGAGTCCTAAGGACACTAGCATTCATGATAGGAATGCTTATGTAAAATCATATTTTAAAGATGTTCTAAATTGTGGTAACTATGTTGGGAAGCCAAAGTCTGCTTGGACTTGGTTTCTAAAGGGCTAATCCCCTTGGACCTAATAAGCTTGGGTACCATGAGCTTATGGTATAATATGTAGGTATCTAAGAAAATGAAAAAGCGCAAGAAAAGCAATATTAGCTCTAAGAAGAAAGGATGGATTCTCGATGGCGGCGGTTTCTCCAAACACTTGACGGGAGATCATTCCTTGCTCTTTGAAGTGATCCGCATCAAGGACAGTGCAACGGTCACCTTTGGAGGCGATCAAAAGGGAATCATCATTGGAATAGAAAAAGTCGGTAATCCATCTAAACCATTAATTGATAATGTACATTTAGTAGATGGTTTAAATCACAGCCTTATTTTCATAAGTCAACTTTGTGACAAAGGTTACATGGTTAACTTTGGAGAGGGTTTGTGTAGCATAATTGATAATGCATATAATGTTCTATTTTCCGGTATAGACACAAAGATATCTATATTTTAAGTATGCCTAAATCTATAGAACATTGCTTAGTTGCTCATTCTAATGAAAAATTATTATGGCATCGCCGTTTTGGGCATGTTCACTTTAAGCATCTATATAAATTAGCTAAGCATGATTTAGTTAAAGGTTTTCCGAAAATATCTTTTAATAAGAAAATCTTTCGTAATTCATGTTAACGTGGAAAACTCCGTAAATCTTCATTTAAACTTAAATATGGCATAACTTCTAAGAGGCCCCTAGAATTACTTCGATTTATTTGGGTCTACTAGAGTTGCATCTTTAGGAAATGCACACAATGGATTTGTCAGTGTAGACGATTTTTCTATATTTACATGGGTATAATTTTTAACTAATAAAAATGAAGCCTTTGAAGAGTTAACCAAATTTGCAAATCAAATTCAAAATCTCTTAAGAACCATCATTATCACTACCCGTAGTGATCATGGAGAGGAATTTGAGAATGAAATTTTCTCAAAGTTTTGTGATGACAACGGTATAACTCATAATTTCTCCTTCTCTTATGCACCACCACAAAATGGTATTGTTGAGAGAAAGAATATGACTCTTATTAAGTGAGAACGCACCATGCTCCATGATAGTCATTTTGGACTTCAATTTTGGATGGAAACGGTGCACACAACATGTTACGTGCTCAATAGGATCATAGTGAGGCCCCAAACGAACAAAACTTGTTTTGCACTATTTTATGATGAAAAACATCAAGTTAAGTATTTTCGAGTTTTTACTTCAAAAAGTTTTATAAAGAACACGTTTGGTAATTTAGACAAATTTGAGACAAGATCCGATGCAGGAATTTTTTTTTGATATTCCACACGTAGTAAATCCTACTGGGTATTCAACAAGACCTCTTCAACGATTGATGAATCACTTCACGTTTCTTTTCATGAAGATTTTGATGTTCCTCGTAATGTTGATGATGAATTAGAAATTTTATGTGATTCCATTAGTAATGTTAAAATTGATGATTGTTATGAATAGGCCCATTAGGCCCATTGGTTATCCAACCCACTATTGAAAGCTATAAATATGAGGGTAGGGGTCTCTTAACCCTCCACACCTATTTCCCTACTTTTCCCTTCACAACACGTTATCAGCACGATCACGCTCGTTGGAGGAGACAGCGGCTCGCGAGGAAGGAGATCCATCAATCGCTCAGATCCAAGAAGATCGTAATCTTCTCAACGGGGAGCGAAAAGGGCATCCTTCACCAAGCGTCGACTAGATTCCCTCGTCGAATCTGGAGGTAAAAATCAAAACTTTTTAGATGTAAACTTGCGTTTCACGTTAGATCTGCATGTTTTAGGATCGAAAAGTTTAAAACACGGTAAAAATCACATTTTTATTGAGATCCGCATGTCTAAAAACAATAAAAATCAGTTTTTAGCGATCTAAATGCTTGAAAAATCTGTTTTTACCCCCCGACCTTGATCCAAAAATCCACACGCCCGTAGGGCGAAACGGCGGCGCTTCACAAGCGCCGGCGGCGGCGATAATACGCCGCGGCCATAGGCCACGGCGGCCACGGCCTGAAGCCGCGGCGGCCACGGCCTGAAGCCGCGGCCCTGTGCCACGGCTAGCAGCCGCGGCCGCGGCGGCCGCGACCTGCAGCCGCGGCCCGTCGCTGCCACGGCGGCCGCGTTTTGCGCGGCTAGCCGTCGCGGCGACACGCCGCGGCCCCCCTAGGGTTTTCGGAAACCCTAACCCTAAACGGGCCAATTTTTTGGGGGAGGCCCAATTAACACTAATGGGTTGTTTTCATGGCCCAAAAAGCCTGAAAATTAGCCCATTTACACAAATAATTTTTTCTTTTAGTTTTGGCCCTTAAAAGCCCAAAATAATTAAAGAAATTTTAAAGGGTTTAAAGCGGTAAACAAAACATTAAAAATATGGATCAAAGGTAAAAAGTTTTTCTAAAAACTTTTTTAGCACGTCACACACTATTTAGATTATTTAATTAATCTTTACATGCCTGTGATATGAATATCTGCGTGGTTGTATGTTTTCAATATATTATCTGCGTGGATGTGCAAATTAGGCTATGTTTTTAGGGATCAGCCAGGTTTCCGACACTTTTAATTTCCTGCAATCTTTCTTTTTTTGAGAGAAATTTGTAAGTGAGGATATAAATGTAAAAAGAAGACCGAATGACACCAAAAAGGAGCTGAAGGCGTATGCACAAAGAAGATAGGGGCTTCTCTCTGAAGTTCCCGACTTGTATTTTATTCTTTCATGCAATATTTGAAGAAACTTCGGACTGTACTTCTTTTTATTTCGGTGTCGGCTAGCTGATCCCCATAGTCCTAAGTTATTTTCTCTTTACATTGCTTATACATTAATTGCGTGGATGTTAATTATTTTAATACCATGTTTAATGTTACAATGAAACTGTCAAATAGCATGCGTGAATGTTAACCTTTGTTAATTATTCACATTATGAAACCATCAAAAGCATGTATGTTAAATTTCCTTTAATAGATCCATGCTATGAAAAATGTTTGAAATACATGCGTGGATGTCTATTTTACTCAGTTTTAATGATACATGCTGTTTTTATATATTGCTAGATCATTCAATGGCCAGACTTGTGAATGTCGACTTTTCGGTCCTGAAGGCTGATGGGTCAAACTACCTGAGTTGGCAGTTGGACCTGAAGTTCCATCTGCGCTCTCATGGTTTCAGTCTCACAACGACTGAGAAGGCAACAACAAGTACTACCTCAGCCGACAAGGATGCTTCAAAAGAAGCACCACATACAGAGGAAGTTTCCGACATATTAAAGGCGAAAGCCATTATATATATCAGGAAACATTTAGACTCGACCCTGAAGGATGAGTACCTTACTGTAGAGGATCCTTACGAGCTGTTGGACGCACTCGAGGAGAGGTACAGGCATCAGAGAGATGTCATACTCCCCCGTGCGTAGTACGAGTGGACTCATCTTCACATACAGGATTACAAATCCGTAGCGGAGTACAACTCAGCACTCTTCCATATCACCTAACGCCTGAAGTTGTGCGGTGAAATGGTGACGGAGAAAATGTTGCTGGAAAAGACATTCACGTCTTTCCACGAGAAGGACATGATCCTTATGCAACAATACTGTGAGAGGAAGTTCACAAAGTACTCTGATCTGCTTTCATGCCTGCTTATGGCTGAATAGAACATAGACCTGTTGGTTGCCACTCACAACCTGCGCCCTCCTGGCTCCGCTCCACTGCCACCTCCTGCAGATGTACACTTCCAGTCTTCCCAGAAGAAGAAGATGTACAAAAAGGCAAAGTTATGGAAAGAACAAAAGCAGCGGAAGAAGGCCACTCCCCCAGCTCCTCCTCAGAACCAGAAGTTCACGGAAAAGAAGCAAAAGAGGATGTCCAACAAAGGTGGCACTCCCAAGAAAGACTGGGAGGATAAGTGCTCCAAATGTGGAATGACGGGCCACTGATCCAGAATCTGCCGCACCTCGAAACACCTACAGGACCTCTACCAGGCAAGCCTCAAGCCTCGAGCTGAGACAAACCTGATTGAGAGCACATCATTACCAGAGACCTCATGGACTCCTGAAGACTTCATGGGAGATGACACTCTCTAGTTATGGACCACTTCTATGTAATAGCAATGTATCTTCTTTTTATGCATCGTATCTAGTTTTTATTCCATGTCAAACAATATTTTTGAGCATCTTTTATGCAAGTAGATCTTTTCTTTTCATATCATTTACTGCTTGAATGTATTTCTTTTTAGATATGGAACTAATCTGCCTAGTGGACAGTGCATCGACGCACTCGATCCTTCAAAACATAGACTACTTCACGAGCATAAGTAGCTATTCTGGTCCACTGAGAATAATCTCAGGACCGGCTAACATAATCGAAGGATCAGGGGAAGCAATTATATTGCTCCCCGGTAACACACAAATCACACGTAAAAATGCGTTATATTCCCCTAAATCTATCCAAAACCTCCTAAGCTTTAAAGATATCCGTTTAAACGGATATCACTTAGAGACGGTCGAGGAAGATAAAAGGGAATACTTGCTTGTAACGTCTCTTACAAATGGTTCAAAAACCATTGTGGAACGTTTCAAGGGACTCCCATCGGGACTCTACCAAACAAGTATACAAACTCCAGAAACATCCATGGTGGAGCACCTGCAGTGCCCCCAAACACCAGAATTCCAACTCTGGCACAGTAGACTGGGACACCCTGGCTCCGTTATGATGTACCGCATCATAAAAAGCTCCAGGGGTATAGACCTGAAGAACCTGAAGATTCTTCAAAAAGGCAAATTCCCATGTCCACCCTGTTACAAGGGTAAACTGATTACGAGACACTCTCCACTGAAAGTGGCCGCGGAGTCCCCAAGCTTTCTGGAAAGAATCCACGGAGACATTTGTGGGCCGATACACCCATCAAGTGGTCTGTTCAGGTACTTTATGGTCCTGATAGACGCATCTACTAAGTGGTCACATGTGTGTCTACAGTCCACCCGTAACCTAGTCTGTCTAAGCTTTTAGCTCAGATAATCAAGTTACGGGCACACTTCCCCGACTACCAGATAAAGAAACTTCGTCTGGATAATGCGGGGGAGTTTACGTCACAAGTCTTTCTAGACTATTGCCAAGCTCAGGGAATTGAAGTCGAACATCCTGTAGCACATGTTCACACCCAAAATGGGTTAGCAGAATCTCTAATTAAGAGACTGCAATGGATTGCTCGTCCACTATTACTTCAATCCCAGATGCCAGTGAATGCGTGGGGTCATGCAATTTTGCATACTGCATCTTTAATAAAATTAAGACCTTCTGGAGGTCAGTCATCTTCTCCAATGCAACTAGCACTTGGAGCCCCACCAATTGTCTCACACTTGAGAATATTTGGTTGTGTAGTATACGTCCCCATAGCACCACCACAAAGGACAAAGATGGGTCCACAACGTCGCCTAGGCATTTATGTTGGGTTTGACACCCCCTCCATAATTAGATTCCTAGAACCCCTTACGGGAGACGTTTTCAAGGCACGTCTAGAAGACTGTGAATTCGATGAAACATCGTTTCCAAGACTAGGCTCACAGACAAAGAAGCCCGAAGCTTTAGAATGTATCACTTGGGATACAAAGACATTATGTCACTTTGATCCGCCCACAAGCCAGTGCGAGGAGGAGGTATTCTCCACATCCAAAACACTGTCCATCTCTTGCCGAACAAATTTACTGACAACTAGAAGATTGTCAAATCACATGTCCCTGCTGCTAACACTCCAGCTAGGATTGACATACCGCAAAATGGATGCAATCCGCCTGCAGCAGAAATGGTTGGACCTCTCAAAAAGAGAGGGAGACCACCGGGATCCAAGGACCAAGTCCCTCGAAAGAGTAGGACCCTTGGCAATGGTAAACAAATACCACCACAGGATGCTATTATAAGCCCTGCTACCCCATCTCCCCCAAACTCTCATGAAGAGGAAAAACCGGGAGAAAATGAAGTTTCGATACACTATGTACAAACTGGGGAGTATTGGGACAGAAAGAGCACAACCATAGATGACACATTTGCATGTAATATTGCCATCAATGTCGCGTACTGCGACGATAATATTGAACCATGCTCTCTGACAGAATGTCAAAGAAGAGATGATTGGCCAAAGTGGAAAGCGGCAATAGGAGTGGAGTTGGATTCACTCACCAAACGCAAAGTCTTCGGACCCACAGTCCAGACACCAAAAGGTGTAAAACCTGTGGGTTATTGTCACGACCCGCTTCCCTAAAATGGAGGCGAGACGTGAAAAGGTCCGCACGAGAGTGGAGCTGTGAAGCCCCAAACCCGATAAGCGTCCACAAATACATAAACAGGTCCCTGTAACCACGATAGAATAACAATAATAACACAAGGAGAGACTGAAATAAAATTCCACATCTCACAAATTGTCCAACATCAAAAATAAGTCCAACATCCAGAAAAGCCACCAGGCTAAAAGAAAAGAGTCTAAAGGCCCAGAACAAGGCCAACAAAAGCAACGACAACAACAAAGTATAGGTGCTACGCACCGATAACAAAACAACTGTCTAACAAACGTAAAACACAACGAAGACACTAGGACTGGTACCCAGTGTCCACGTACTCCCCGTCAAACACAAGCTCGGGCTCGGCGTCAGCAAACACCTCGTCCTCAACGAGGTACTCGGGCTCAGGATCTAACATGTGTCACCCAAAAGAGTAAAGGGGCACATGTCAGCAAGTCTAAAAGACTTGGGCAAGGAAACTGAAGGTAAGGCAACTAGCAACCTAGCAGTTTAGTATGCATGACATGGCAGTTATAACATGAGTGCACAATTAAATCATGGCAATACAATTTGTACAAGGGGACAATTTATCGGGACAAGACAAGAGTAGCCAAGCTACTATCAATTCAATCAATTCACATTTTGTAGGTGTTTACGCCCTTCGCTGAATGGCATAGCATTTCAGACCGATCGGCACTAAACACTACCCAATACCTACACGATATGGAGCCTGGGGTCCCCGCACATTGAGCTCAGCTAGTGAGCCTGAGGTTGCCCCGCACATTGAGCTCGCATTCTTAGTTCACAATTCAATACATTTCGAGCGTTGGGGTTAGCAACTCATTATGCTCGCTTCTGGTCACGAGCCAGGAACACAAGTGTCGTAGCAAAGCTACGCAATCAAGCAACACTTAAAGAATGTGAGGTCATGACAATTTATTTGCGTACCGTTAATTAAATTAAACGTGACAGGCGAAATGCAATGACATGAACATATTCACGCACCGTTAATTGAAAGTAAACATGACATGGAAATTGTGCAACATGCTAAATGTCGGAACTAGCTTCGTTGTCAAGCTAGTTCCCCAATTTGCGCCTAGGCGAGTATCATTTCGTCGCCTAGACTCTTTTACGCCTACAACAAGCAAATGGCCTAAAACATGGCCTAAACCCTACGTGGCAAGTTTCACTTGCCTAGCACCGGGGATGGCGACTACTTCGTCACACGGATGCTATCTACGGGGGAAATCGCTGTTAAGGGGGAAACAAACATCAAACACATGAAATTAATTAGGGTTTCCCCAAAATTATCAATAAGTTATGAAAACAACGGTAGAACGATTTCTTACCGAGAGGAAGCGGAAGAAACACTCCGGGGAACCCTAGGATCAGATCTGGAAAAGATTGGAGAAGTTTGGGGAAACTAGGGTTTTGGGGGATTTGGGGATTTTGATGGGTTTTGATGAGATTTTGGGGAAGATGAGAGGTGGATAGGGTAGATGGATGGTTTGGATGATGGATTTAGGGCTTGGAATGGAGGATTGAAGCTTGGAGGAAGATGGGGGCTGAAGGGGGAAAGTTTTTTAGGGTTTTGGGTCGTGTTGGAGAAGAAGAAGTCGTTTGGGTTGGGTATAAATAGGTTGAGCTGGCGGCTGCCAAGAAATTAGGGTTTTAACACAGGTTAGTCGGTCAAAGAGCAACCACTGACCGACTAGTTTGGCAACTAGTCGGTCGGTCGACCAACGCAGACCGACTAAGTGCAAACAGTAACTCCTGAACGAAAATAGGATTCTAGAGTTAGTCGGTCCATGAACAAGTACTGACCGACTAGTTTAGCATCTAGTCGGTCGATGACCGTTCTTAGACCGACTAAGAGTAAACAGTAACTGATACAAAAATAATATGATGAGTTAGTCGGTTCAAGAAGCATTGCTGACCGGCTAGTTTGCAACCTAGTCGGTCAACCAACGTTCTTAGACCGACTAACGATAAACAGTAACTCCTGAGAAATTTAGAAAGCTAACTAGTCGGTCCAAGAAGGATTGCCGACCGACTGGATCGTCATCTAGTCGGTCGGTGGCCCTTCTTACACCGGCTAATGAGCACCAAAAGTACCGATACGGAGCGCGGGGCCCCGGGATCGATTCCTATGACTCCTAGGCTTGATCTAACAGTAAGATACGACCGTTATGAAGTCCGTCACGAGTGACATACTTCGAAATCGACAATCCTAAGGAAGAAACGAGAAAATACGACGAATCGATCGAAAATGAAATCTACGGAGACGAAAACCACACAAGAGGAGAAAATCCACCAAAACATATATTATATTATATTAAATCCAGATTCATGAAAAGCAGTCGTTACATCCTCCCCAACTTAAGTAAAATTCCGTCCACGGAATTTCCAAATACTCACGTGTCCGGAAACAAAAGTGGGAAACGCTCTCGCATCTCATCCTCATTCTCCCAAGTAGACTCTCCAGGTGAACCGTGTCGCCACATCACCTTCACAAGATTGACAACCTTGTTCCGAAGCGACTTCTGACGCCTATCCAGAATCTGCACTGGATGCTGGTCATACGTCATATCGGGGCGAACGGTAATCTCCGAAAAATCCACCGCATGAGACGGATCGCTAATGTATCGACGAAGCTGCGACACATGGAAAACATTGTGAACTCCTTCCAAAGATGGCGGCAAGGCCAAGCGATAAGCTACCTCGCCAACCCTCTCCAAAACGTCAAACGGTCCAATGTATCGCGGGCTCAACTTCCCACGCTTCCCGAAACGAATCACACCACGATTCGGGGAAATCTTCAAGAACACATGGTCGCCCGGCTGAAACTCCAAAGGACGACGTTTAGCATCCGCCCAATGCTTAAAACGGTCCTGAGCAATCCTCAACCTCTCCCGAATATTCCTGACGATATCCACGGCCTCCACGATCATCTCAGGTCCCAACAACTCCCGATCTCCAACGTCATCCCAACTCAATGGCGATCGACATTTCCTCCCATAAAGAGCGGCGAAAGGCGCCATGCCAATACTCGCCTGGAAGCTGTTGTTGTAGGAAAACTCTACCAGATGTAGATGGTCCTCCCACGAACCCTTGAAATCCAACATGCACGCCCTCAGCATGTCTTCCAAAATCTGAATCGTCCTCTCGGACTGGCCATCCGTCTGCGGGTGGTACGCCGTGCTGAAACTCAGACGCGTACCCAAGCTCTTCTGCAAACTCTGCCAGAACTGAGATGTGAACCTCGTGTCTCTGTCAGACACGATACTCACAGGGACTCCATGAAGTCGCACAACCTCCTGCACGATTCACGTTACATCACTATCCAAACTAGGAAAAGGACATAAAACGGAGAGTAAAAGGATTTTACCTCCATATATCTCCTCGCTAGCGCCTCAGTGGACTGTCCCACTCGGAATGGAATAAAGTGCGCCGATTTGGTCAATCGATATACGATCACCCAAATCGCATCATTCTGCTTCGGACTCCGAGGTAGTCCAGTCACGAAATCTATAGTGATGTGCTGCCATTTCCACTCCGGAATCGGAAGCGGTTGTAGCAACCCGGCCGAACGCTGATGCACCGCCTTCACTTGCTGGCAAACCAAGCACTTGGCTATACTCCGAGCCACGCTCCTCTTCATGCCATGCCACCAATAATTCAGACGAAGATCCTGGTACATCTTGGTGCCACCAGGATGCACAGAATACGGCGAACTGTGTGCCTCCACCATCAATTCCTCTCTGATATCCCCAGCAAGCACACACAACCTGGATCCAAACCTCAGCGAGCCATCTTCATGAATCAAAAAGTCAGTCCGCAGACCGGCTTCCACCATCTCCCGAATCCTAACTAGCTTCGGATCCTCGGCCTGGCCAGCCTTAATCCGATCCACGATCGTCGACTGCACCTGCATGTACATCAACGACGAAGCCTCTCCAGGAAGAACAATCTCCACACCAGACTCGCAAAAATCCTGCTGCAATCTCCACTGCGAGGTCAAAATCATCACCGCCGGAAGCCTACTCAAAGCATCCGGAACCACATTCACCTTGCCAGGGTGAAACTGCAAATCAATATCATAATCCGCCATAAGCTCCAACCATCGACGCTGTCGCATGTTGAGCTCCTTCTGAGTGAAAATATACTTCAAGCTTTTGTGATCGGTGAAAATCTTCATTTTCTCACTCAGCAAGAAGTGCCTCCAAATCTTAAGAGCAAACACAACGGCAGCCAACTCCAAATCATGCGTCGGATAATTCTTCTCATGAACCTTAAGCTGACGAGACGCATACGCCACAACGTGCCCGTGCTGATGCAACACACAACTGAGACCCTTGCCAGAAGCATCGCAAAAGATCTCAAATCCACCGCTGCGATCAGGCACAACCAGAATAGGGGTAGTCGTCAACCTTTCCTTCAGAACACCAAAAGCCCTCTCACAATCACCCGACCAAACATAAGCAACATCCTTCCGCGTCAACCTGGTCATCGGCTCAGCAATACGAGAAAAGTCCTTAATGAATCGCCGATAATAACCAGCAAGTCCGAGAAAACTCCGAATCTCAGACGCAGACGACGGAACAGGCCACTACCTGATGGCCCGAATCTTCTCGGGATCCACTGAAATACCATCTCCAGTCACCACATGCCCGAGAAAAGCAACTCTATCCAGCCAAAACTCGCACTTTGAAAACTTAGCATACAACCGATGCTTCCTCAAAATCTCCAACACCGTCCTTAAGTGCGAGGCATGCTCTTCCTCCGACTTCGAATAGATCAGAATGTCGTCAATAAAGATAACGACAAACTTATCCAAAAAGTCGTAGAAAATCAGGTTCATCAGATTCATGAAAACTGCGGGCGCGTTAGTTACGCCGAAAGGCATAACCACGAACTCATAGTGTCCATACTTCGTCCTGAACGCTGTCTTCGGAACATCTCCCTTCTTCACCTTCAACTGATGGTAACCACTCCTCAAATCCAATTTAGAAAACACCCTCGAACCTCCAAGCTGATCAAAAATATCATCGATGCGAGGCAACGTGTATTTATTCTTAATGGTCACCGCATTCAACACCCGATAGTCCACGCACATGCGACGCGAACCATCCTTCTTCTTAACCAACAACACCGGTGCTCCCCACGGAGACACGCTAGGATTAATATAACCCTTTTGCAAAAGCTCATCCAACTGCTTCCGCAACTCTTCCAATTCTGCAGGTGCCATACGATACGGCGCCTTCGAAATCGGCTGCGCACCTGGAACAAGATCGATAGAAAATTCCAGAGCTCGATCAGGCGGCAAAACGGACATCTCCTCGGGGAAGACGTCGCCAAAATCTCGCACCACAGCTGGCCACTCCAACTCCACCTGCATAGCCACAGCCTCCACCGGCCTGGCCCGAAATCTGACAGGACCAAGCGAACTGCTACCACGACTGAACTCAAATACTGGATGTCCGGGAATCTCGAACACCACCTTCTTCCTCCTGCAGTCGATCGTAGCATAGAAGCTCGCAAGCCAATCCATCCCAAGAACTGCATCATAGTTGATGATGTTGTGGACAATGAAATCAGCAAAAAGCTCATGTCCACAGACCACCAACGAGCAAGAATTGCAACCACGATGCACCGAGACCACACCATTCCCTGTAACGATATTCCAACTCTTGGGGAGAGGGGACGTCGACAAGGAATGCCTCTCCACGAAGCTCCGAGAAATAATGCACATCGATGCACCAGAGTCAAAGAGGACTCGTGCAGGAAATGTGCAAACCAAAATCACACCTAATCAAGCAATTAACAATCAAACCCTAATCTAGCAAACAACCATGTTCAAGCAAACAACACAATCTAACAATCAAAACCAGCTAGGAAAGTAACAGCTAGAGTGAGGATTACCTGCGATAACCTCATCCACAGCCGCGCTCTCCGCAGCGGTCATCAGAAAAGCCTGCCTCCTCGGCGGAACAGCCTGCCGAAAAGCCTGCCTCTGCGGAACAAGAGCTGCTCCACGTCCAGCAGGAACAGGCGCTCGCTGCTGCAACGGCTGAGCTGCAACAGGAGCCCTCCGCAGCGGATCCGCATGCCGACAATCCTTCGCGACATGAGAAGCATCACCGCAAATCAAACACTGGCCCAGAAACTTCCGACACTGATCCTTGACGTGACCAGGCTTGCCGCAGAAATGGCAAAACTTCGAAATAGACCCTCCTGGCCTCTTAAACTGAGCGGACTGATTAGGCCTGAATCCAGGTCTAACCACAGCTCTCGCCTGCTCCACAGGCCTCTTCCCAGCACCAACAACCGACCCCTTCCTCTGGTTCACGAGCAGCTCCTGCCTCTTAGCTGCTACCAGAACCTTCTGATAAGACTCCCGGTCAGAGGAGGTCACAAAACTCTGGAGCTCCGAAGCAAGCCCCTGCAGGAACCTCTGAGCTCTCTCCTCAGCGTCCTGCACCATCTTCGGCGCAAACCGACTCAGCCTCATGAACTCTTGGTGATACATGTCCA
Source organism: Scilla litardierei (assembly GCA_030789695.1). Taxonomy (NCBI): domain Eukaryota; kingdom Viridiplantae; phylum Streptophyta; class Magnoliopsida; order Asparagales; family Asparagaceae; genus Scilla; species Scilla litardierei. The sequence goes on from CM061134.1 coordinate 122,220,817, forward strand.
CCAACGAGTTCCCCTGCTTCAGATCGATAAAACGCTGCAGCATCTCCTCCTTGGCAGCCTTCGGGAAGAACTCACCCTCAAATCTGGCCTTGAAGGTAGCCCAAGCTATCGGCTCCACCAACAACTTCTCTTCCGCATCCCACCAATTCCTGGCGTTATCCTTGAGCTGCCTCTTCGCCAAATCAACCCATCCAGCCGGGGTGATCTTGGCCATCTTCAGATTGTCCTCGACGTTCCGAATCCACTCATTGGCAGCCAGAGGACCCTCAGAACCATCAAAATATGCGGGATCCAGCTCCCGAAATTGCTTCGCTCCTGGCTCAGAGCGAGGGGCATCCGGAAGAGCCCGGGCAGCTCGAGCAAGTGGAGCATTCTGGACTTGCAAAAGCACGCCCTGCTGCACTTGCATCATCTGCAGCATCATCCGCATCATCTCACCGCTGGTGGGTTCCCGCTCAGGCTCCTCATCATGAGGGAGCGCACCACTACCACCACCACGGGTGAAACGCCTTCCTGCCATCTAGTGACACAGAAAACGAATCAGATTAGACTCATAGCTTATGACTCGGACGTCGAACTTAGTTTGTTGGACATTCTAACATTATTATCGCTATTCCAAAGATCGCAGTTACAGAAGGACCTGCATGGGCCACCACTAAAACCTGTCACGACCCGCTTCCCTAAAATGGAGGCGAGACGTGAAAAGGTCCGCACGAGAGTGGAGCTGTGAAGCCCCAAACCCGATAAGCGTCCACAAATACATAAACAGGTCCCTGTAACCACGATAGAATAACAATAATAACACAAGGAGAGACTGAAATAAAATTCCACATCTCACAAATTGTCCAACATCAAAAATAAGTCCAACATCCAGAAAAGCCACCAGGCTAAAAGAAAAGAGTCTAAAGGCCCAGAACAAGGCCAACAAAAGCAACGACAACAACAAAGTATAGGTGCTACGCACCGATAACAAAACAACTGTCTAACAAACGTAAAACACAACGAAGACACTAGGACTGGTCCCCAGTGTCCACGTACTCCCCGTCAAACACAAGCTCGGGCTCGGCGTCAGCAAACACCTCGTCCTCAACGAGGTACTCGGGCTCAGGATCTAACATGTGTCACCCAAAAGAGTAAAGGGGCACATGTCAGCAAGTCTAAAAGACTTGGGCAAGGAAACTGAAGGTAAGGCAACTAGCAACCTAGCAGTTTAGTATGCATGACATGGCAGTTATAACATGAGTGCACAATTAAATCATGGCAATACAATTTGTACAAGGGGACAATTTATCGGGACAAGACAAGAGTAGCCAAGCTACTATCAATTCAATCAATTCACATTTTGTAGGTGTTTACGCCCTTCGCTGAATGACATAGCATTTCAGACCGATCGGCACTAAACACTACCCAATACCCACACGATATGGAGCCTGGGGTCCCCGCACATTGAGCTCAGCTAGTGAGCCTGAGGTTGCCCCGCACATTGAGCTCGCATTCTTAGTTCACAATTCAATACATTTCGAGCGTTGGGGTTAGCAACTCATTATGCTCGCTTCTGGTCACGAGCCAGGAACACAAGTGTCGTAGCAAAGCTACGCAATCAAGCAACACTTAAAGAATGCGAGGTCATGACAATTTATTTGCGTACCGTTAATTAAATTAAACGTGACAGGCGAAATGCAATGACATGAACATATTCGCGTACCGTTAATTGAAAGTAAACATGACATGGAAATTGTGCAACATGCTAAATGTCGGAACTAGCTTCGTTGTCAAGCTAGTTCCCCAATTTGCGCCTAGGCGAGTATCATTTCGTCGCCTAGCCTCTTTTACGCCTACAACAAGCAAATGGCCTAAAACATGGCCTAAACCCTACGTGGCAAGTTTCACTTGCCTAGCACCGGGGATGGCGACTACTTCGTCACACGGATGCTATCTACGGGGGAAATCGCTGTTAAGGGGGAAACAAACATCAAACACATGAAATTAATTAGGGTTTCCCCAAAATTATCAATAAGTTATGAAAACAACGGTAGAACGATTTCTTACCGAGAGGAAGCGGAAGAAACACTCCGGGGAACCCTAGGATCAGATCTGGAAAAGATTGGAGAAGTTTGGGGAAACTAGGGTTTTGGGGGATTTGGGGATTTTGATGGGTTTTGATGAGATTTTGGGGAAGATGAGAGGTGGATAGGGTAGATGGATGGTTTGGATGATGGATTTATGGCTTGGAATGGAGGATTGAAGCTTGGAGGAAGATGGGGGCTGAAGGGGGAAAGTTTTTTAGGGTTTTGGGTCGTGTTGGAGAAGAAGAAGTCATTTGGGTTGGGTATAAATAGGTTGAGCTGGCGGCTGCCCAGAAATTAGGGTTTTAACACTGGTTAGTCGGTCAAAGAGCAACCACTGACTGACTAGTTTGGCAACTAGTCGGTCGGTCGACCAACGCAGACCGACTAAGTGCAAACAGTAACTCCTGAACGAAAATAGGATTCTAGAGTTAGTCGGTCCATGAACAAGTACTGACCGACTAGTTTAGCATCTAGTCGGTCGATGACCGTTCTTAGACCGACTAAGAGTAAACAGTAACTGATACAAAAATAATATGATGAGTTAGTCTGTTCAAGAAGCATTGCTGACCGACTAGTTTGCAACCTAGTCGGTCAACCAACGTTCTTAGACCGACTAACGATAAACAGTAACTCCTGAGAAATTTAGAAAGCTAACTAGTCGGTCCAAGAAGGATTGCCGACCGACTGGATCGTCATCTAGTCGGTCGGTGGCCCTTCTTACACCGGCTAATGAGCACCAAAAGTACCGATACGGAGCGCGGGGCCCCGGGATCGATTCCTATGACTCCTAGGCTTGATCTAACAGTAAGATACGACCGTTATGAAGTCCGTCACGAGTGACATACTTCGAAATCGACAATCCTAAGGAAGAAACGAGAAAATACGACGAATCGATCGAAAATGAAATCTACGGAGACGAAAACCACACAAGAGGAGAAAATCCACCAAAACATATATTATATTATATTAAATCCAGATTCATGAAAAGCAGTCGTTACAGTTATAAATGAGTATTTGTTAGAAAATGAAATGAACAGAATGGGATCGTTCGCTACAAAGCAAGTCTTGTAGCGCAGGGTTTTACCCAACGTCCAGGGGTGGATTTTGAAGCCACATACTCCCCAGTCATGGACGCGATCACCTTCCGATTCCTTATTGGCTTAACAGCCTAGGAGGGTTTAGATATGCAACTCATGGACGTGGTTACTGCATACCTATATGGCAACCTAGACCGAGACATCTATATGAGATTGCCTGACGGTTATTCTTTGCCTGCAGCACTAAAAGAGAGAGAACATGACATCTACTCAGTGAATCTGCAAAGATCATTATATGGTCTAAAACAATCTGGAAGGATGTGGTATAACAGACTGAGCGATTTCCTTGCAAAACAAGGATTCGTAAATGACCCAGTCTGTCCTTGCATCTTTATAAGAGCAAAGGCAACAGGATTTGTAATCATAGCCGTCTATGTAGACGACTTGAACCTCATCGGATCTCCTGAAGAGATCGCAGAGATCTCTAGAAACTTGACAGAAACCTTCGAGATGAAAGACCTCGGAAAGTCAAAATTCTGTTTAGGTCTTCAAATAGAGCATCTTAACAATGGGATCCTGTTACATCAGTCAACTTACACATCGAACTTATTGAAAATTTTTCAGATGGATAAGTGCCACCCCCTCAGCAGTCCAATGGTCGTCAGATCATTGGATGTACATAAAGACCCCTTCCGGCCGCTAGAAGAGGGGGAGGAAGCACTAGGCCCCGAAGTGCCTTATCTAAGTGCTATCGGTGCACTCCTTTACCTGGCTAACTTAACTCGTCCTGGCATAGCATTTGCAGTCAACTTACTAGCCAGATATAGTGCTGCACCTACACAGAGGCACTGGACCGGAGTTAAGCATCTTCTGCGCTACCTCCAAGGGTCCATAGACTTAGGTCTATTCTACAGGAAAGGGGCATCAACTGGTTTAGTTGGTTATGCTGATGCAAGATACAAGTCTGATCCTCATACAGAGAAGTCTCAGACAGGATACATGTTTACTTATGGCGACACAGCCATATCCTGGAGATCTGTAAAGCAGACCATGACGACCGTCTCATCCACTCACTCAGAGCTCCTAGCGATCTTTGAAGCAAGCAAGGAAAGTTTCTGGCTACGCTCTGTGATCCAGCACATCCTCACCTCCACCGGCCTGATGATCGGCGTTCTTGCGCCTACTCCACTTAATGAAGACAATGCAGCATGTATAGCCCAGCTACAGGAAGGCTACATCAAAGGCGACAAGACGAAGCATATCTCCCCCAAGTTCTTCTAGACGCACGACCTTCAGAAGCAGAAGCAGATTGAGGTACAGAAGATCCAATCATGTAATAACTTGGCGGATTTTCTTACCAAATCCCTGCCTACTAGTATCTTTGAGAAACTTGTATATGGGATTGGGATGAGGAGAGTGAGTAAATGTAAACTGGGTTAGGATGAGAGGACTATGAACTCATATATACATAGGAGACTAATGTATAGATTCATAGACAATCTGCAAGCCTGAAGCTTGGTCAGATGAGGGGGAGTCAACCGCAGAGTTGTACTCTTTTCCCTTGGCTACTGGTTTTTTCCCACAAGGTTTTCCGTGGTCAAGGTTTTGACGAGGCAACCTCATTGACTCTGGATCCTGAAGTATCCATCCCTAGACACATCCCCAAAACAGGGGAAGTTATGGATTAACTGTTCTTTATTTAACAAGGCATTTATCCTAACTCGGATCCTGAAGAATCCACCTCTTATTCAATGTTGGTTGGATAAGGGGAAGTGTTATGAATAGGCCCATTAGGCCCATTGGGTATCCAACCCACTATTGAAAGTTATAAATATGAGGGTAGGGAGCTCTTAACCCTCCACACATATTTCCCTACTTTTCCCTTCACAACAATGATACTATTATTGAGACTAGCAATTCTAATGAAAATATTGAGATTGTTCCAAGTGATCCAGGTATTTCCAAAGCTTATTCAACCGTTCGTGACCACCTACATAACCAAATAATTGGAGATAATGGAGTGGGTGTCCGAACAAGTTTAAGGATTGATGAGTTCTCTCATTGTCCCTTTGTCTCTACCATTGAGCCAAAGAACATCCAAGAAGCATGTGAAGATAGCTTATGGAACGTAGCAATGGAAGAGGAGCCCATGCAATTCGAAAGTTATGAAGTTTAGGAGCTCGTCAATCTTCCAAGTGGTCACCGATTCATTAGGACCAAATATATATTCAAGAACAAAATGAACGAAAACAAAGTTTCACAAGGAACAAAGCAAGGGTAGTAGCTCAAGGCTACCAACAAGAGGAAGGTATTGATTTTAAAGAATTTTTTGCCCCCGTAGCTTGATTAGAAGCTATTAGGTTGCTTTTATCTTTTGCATCCGATAAGAATTTTAAACTTTATCAAATGGATGTAAAAAGTGCGTTTTAAATGGTTTTGTAAGTGAAGAAATTTTTGTTTAACAACCTCCCGGTTTTATACATGAAAAATTTCCAAATCACGTTTTCAAACTTAAGAAAGCCCTATATGGGTTGAGACAAGCTCCTAGAGCTTGGTATGATTGACTTCAGCCTTTTCTTTTGGATTTAGGTTTTACAATGGGTGAAGTTGACTCAACTCTTTTCACAAAATATTATGAAAATGACATCCTTCTAATCCAAGTTTTTGTAGATAATATTATTTTTGGATCTACTAACTATGACCTTTGCCAAGAATTTTCTAAATCTATGAAGGAAGAATTTGTGATGAGCTACATGGGTGAGCTCAAGTATTTTCTAGGTCTTCAAATTCAGCAAATGAATTATGGGATTTCATACACTAAACCAAGTACACCTGGGAGCTTATCAAGCGATTCGGGATAGAATCATCTTCAAGAAAAAGGACACCCATGAGTACGACTACATATCTACACAAAGAAGAAAATAGGAAAGATGTAGACATTCGTCTATATTGAGGTATGATAGGTAGTCTACTTTATTAAATCGCAAGTAGGCCTGATATCTTATTTTCAGTTTGTCTATATGCTAGATATCAAGCTAGACCTAAGGAATCACATTTGATTGCGGTTAAACGAATTTTTCGTTATCTCAAACACTAGATTATAGGTTACTTTACCCTAAATCTAGCACATATGAGCTATCTCATAAAGTGATGCCGATATTGCTGTATGCAAATCAAATAGGAAGAGTACTAGTGGCACTTGCCATTTTCTAGGAAATCACATTGTCTCTTGGTTTTCCAAGATGTAAAACTTTGTATCAATGTCCACGGCCGAAGCGGAATATATTGTCGTGGTTCTTGCATGTGCACAAGTCCTTTCGATGAGACACACTCTCAGAGACGATAGTGTCAATTGTGATACTTGCACTATCATGGTTGATAACCAAAGTGCAATTTGTCTCTCCAAAAATCCGGTACATCACTCCCGTATCAAACACATAGATGTGCAACACCACTTTATTAATGATCATGTAGCTCAGAAGGACATCATCTTAGAGTACATTGAAACCCAAAAACAAATCGTCGACATCTTCACAAAACCTCTAAAAGAAGATTCATTTGTGAGGTTGCGTGGAGAATTATGGATTATGGGTGAATCTGAAATCTAGGTCTTCATTTTCATATATTATATCATGTTTTGAGCTTAAATGATTATTTCCTTATATCATTTTGAATATGTCTATTTTTCACATTAGTTTTCTATGAGATTTGTTGGAGATTTTTGTAAATGTTATACTTAGATTGATATACTTCATATATGTATTAATTTATATGTTAATGATGATGATTTGATGTTATTAAAGTGTTTAGAGTATAGGTCTAATGGTGAGAAATATCAAATCTTTGATTTTGACCCATTTTTGGATTTCAGAAACAGAACAGACTACTGTGTTTTTTTTTCAACAGTCGACTTCCCAATCTCTATTTTTCAGCCTTCTTAACTCATATGCATGATAGGTGACTGATGATCATTTCACAGGTGCCTGGTCATCCTCTAGGCGATTGTATTTTTTTCATCAGGCGCATGTCTAATTGTCACTCACTTTTCCGAGAATTAGCTCAAATTTTCTTGAAATTTCTTCTTTACAGCAGGCACATGTATGTCATTTCACAGACGTCTGTTTATCGACGGGCGACTGAGATTTGTTCTATAGGCGCATGTCCCTATTCTCAGACAATTTTTTATTAGGGATTGACAGGTGACTGCACGTTGTGCATCAGTCGCCTGTCCGTCGAGTTTGACGGTTTGTAGTCTTCAATCTGAGCCGTTCTTTTTAATCCAATGACCCAGGTCTCGTTTTCTCCTAACCTATAATCGTCGATCATATGCCTCTCTCTTTCTCTTCTCCGATTCAAAAAACCCCAATTGATCTTCGCCTTCCTCTCGACAGTTCCAATCATCCCCCACCATCGATCTGCTGTTCCTTCGACCTCCTCCTCCGATCAGTCAACTCTATCGAGTCTTCTCTCTCCTCCTCCTCCGTCAGGTAATCCTTTATGTGTATGTCATTTGTAATCCTTTGTTAATAAAATTGTTATAGCAAAGTTTGTATTTTTATTTCGCTGTGAGATCTATTCAATTATCATTATTCTTTTGATCTTTACGTCTTCTCTTGTATTTATTTGGAGTTAATCGTGTTGATTAAGGACCAAGCGTAGAACACTCTACTTGGTTCCTTAGGCAACATTGGAAGGAAAACTAGTTTTGTATTATCGTTGTCAAAAAGTTTCATTCATACAACATTATTCAACCCCCTTCTAGTATTGTTTGCTATTCACATGATCCAACACTTGGTATCAGAGCAAGATTAAGTGATGGCATCAACTTCTTTCCACAATAAAGGACTTAACACTCTTCGACCACCTCTCTTCGACGTCACAAACTATGCCAACTGGAAGATACATATGATGATGCATCTCCAGTCAGTTGACATAGACATTTGGACAATCACGAAGAATAAATACACAATGCCGATTGTCGAGATGGATAAATGGTCTGCGGAGGAGAAGAAAGCATGCAACCTAAATACCAAAGCGATGAACTCTTTATTTTGTGCTGTAACCGGACCCGAATTCAACCAAATCTCCCAGTGTGTGACTGCTCATCAGATCTGGCACACACTTGAGGTAAGTTATGAAGGAACGGCCGAGGTAAAAGAGTCTCGTATTAATCTGGTTAATTCTAAGTTCGAAAGTTTTAAAATGGAAGAGAGCAAATCTATCAGTGATCTGAATATTAGCTTCACTAACATAACCAATGAGCTTGCAGGGTTAGGGAAAAGGTATCTGAGTATGATCTGGTAATAAAGATCTTGAGATCGATCAGATCCGAATGGAAAGGAAAGATGACAGCCATTCGAGAAGCTCATAACATAAGTGACCTCACTGTTGAAGAGTTGAAGTGAAATCTTATGGCATATGAGATTGAACTCGAAGAAGATAAGAAAGAAGAAGAAAAGCCAAAGAAAAAGAACCTAGCATTCAACATCAATGAAGAAGACTCTAACTACACTGATAGAGAAGAACATATTGCATTTATCTTGAAAAATTTCATGGACTTCATGTCAAGTAAGTATGGTAAACCATCTTTTCGTTCTAACAACAGTATCTGTTTTGGCTGTAACAAACCAGGACACATGAAAAGAGACTGTCCGCTAGAGAAAAAATAGAGGCATCAACGATCACGACAAAAGCAGAGATAGCAATGAGAAAAATAGGAATAGAAGAAACAAGTTCCGACGACCGAGAAAGGAATCTTATGCATCCTTTGACCAAAGTGATGACTCGAGCTCTGACGAATCGTCATCCTCATCCGATGACAAAGGAGATAGAAGAGAGTCAGCTCATATCATCTCAGGTAAACTCAACCTATCATTCATCATTTAGTGAAGATGATACTTTATCTAGTGACAATTAAGATATGGACTATAGGGGTGCATATAAAGAACTTTGCGAGCTTCATGAAAAACTCATTAGAGAACATAGAAAAACTCTAAAATTGGGTAAGAAAGATGCAAAAGATAAAGAAGAACTACTCAAAGAGAACATTGCTTTAAAGGAGAAAAATGAATTGCTTGAAAAGGATATTGACTCTATGATGAAAAAGATTGAAGGATTAGATAATCTTCTAGTGTGTATTAAATACAAATATGACTCCACTATGAAGATTGTTGAAAATTTTAATAAAAGAAAAAGGAAACTAGATAGCTTAATTGATAGTCAGAAAGCATCATCTAGTAAAACCGGACCTGGATATGACTCCACTCATGCCAAGAAAAGGAATAAGCATACTAGGATGCATCATGCTAACGCTGAATTTTTGAGCATATGGATCCCCAAGCATGAGACGTATCAAAAGAAACAAAGGTATGCAATTGACTTTATTCAAAGTATTCATTTGAATAAAAATAATAAATATGTTTCTCTTGAAGGAGCTAAACCTTATTGGGTTTGGCTTCCTGAAAACTAATCCTTTGGACTCAAGATTATAAGAGTACCACAACGATTACATCTTTTAGTACTTAAACAAAGGAGGAAGGCAAAAGACTTGTGTTCAACACTTTGAACAAAAATTAGCACTTTGAAAAAAAAATCGTAAAACTCGTCGATTCGCAAGTATGTAAGAAATATTTGAATATTTAAAAATTATAGCTATAACTTTTTATGATTTAATGTGTGTGATTTTGATGTTTTTATAACACTCTTTTCAAACTTTCGACAGACACTCAAAACTAGCATGTTGAATCAACTTGGTATGAGAAACTCTCAAACCCAAGAGGGAGTTGACTACCAAGGGAGGGAGTCGACTACCAGAGTGTAGTCTGTCGAATTTTTGTGTTGTGTTTTCTAACTTTAAGTGTGTTTTCAAGGCCTATTGGATTCATACACACTAAGTGACTTATACCCATTCAGAGGATTTGATCTCAACCATTGCTCCTTTAGATCAATGGACTCTATTCCTCCTCCCCTTCATCAAGAATACACAAAACCCCATCTCCAAAACCCTAAGTTGCCGACTACCTCTTTGGAGCTCTCTCTTGGGAATTCTTCTTGATCCTCTTGCATCTCTCTTCCTTGGAGCTCAATTCCTCTAGGATCTCTCAGTTTTTTTTCAAGGAGTTCTTATTCAACAAGGTAATATCCTTCCTCTCTTTTCAATATTTCATACTTTCATCCTAGAAGTCATGCCTAAGAAGGTTGTTGCTATCAAGAAGAGAAAAGTTGATGAAACTACCCATGCTTTAACTGAGAAGGAAGTGATTCAACCGTATCTTGTAGATTTTAGTAGCCATGCCAAATTTTTGAGCATATCAAAAAGGCAAATCCTTCATGAAAGATTTGTCAACATTGAAGATGTTGAAAACTATGGTATAGATAATATCTTTGAGTATCAAAATTTACTGAACTTAGTTTCAAAGGATAACTCATATCTTTGCTTTCCTAGACTTGTTCACCTATTTTATGCAAATGTTGATGCTGATCTTAACAAATCCCGTTTTCGCACCAATGTTCTTGACACTCAACTTCACATAACTGTAAAATCCTTAGGACAAGACTTAGGAATCCCCTTTATCTAGAAACTCTTAGATGATATAGAACTGGTTGATGAAAATATATTAAACAAGATGTTCCTGCCAGGAAGATTCTTCCAAACCAAAATGCCTAGTAGTGTAACGGCCGCATACCGACCGTTCGTTTTTTCACGCGTACTTTCCTCTTTTGTACGCATATTTTTCTTTGCCCTTTCTTCTATCCAGAATACACAATGTTATATGTCATTATGACCGTATGGAAGAGTAGTTATTTGTGGGATTTTTAGTGAACGTCATTTCACGGGTCGTTCTCCCACAAATCAGCATTGAATGAAGGGGTGTTTTAGCCTCTAGACTTCAACGCTTAGTTTTTATTTTTATTTTCATTCCCGGTAGACTTAGCTTGTAACCGGACCCTGTATCCTCGATCCTCTCGTCGTCACGGTCGTCTCGATATTTTTTTCATAATTTTCGGACACCGTTTGCTTGGCCCATCACACTAATTATCTTCAAAGCCCGATTAGCCTAATCAAATCTGAAATTCAATTTTAAACCCAAATCAAAGGAGATTGCATACGTATCATGAGGGGATTCTTATTTCTATACTCACCTTAATTTCCCCCTCCTTGCACACCCCTATCTCACACTCTCTCTTACCCCACATCACTTAAACATACCCTATATAGCAACTTCTCCACCTTATAACAAACCCTCACGCTCAACTAGGGTTTCACATTTTCAGCCGTCGCACCCCACTCAAAACCCACGTAGCAAGCCTCCCTCTGCCGACGAGGGCTTCGGGCATCCCCACCTACCTCCGTCCAACCCCTTCTCTCTCTTAAAACTCCCCAAGATTTGCCATGGCCGCAACTTTGACAGCCTAGCCATAACCCATGCGCACAACCCTTTTTCGGCCACCCCGCCGTCGCACAGCCACCCTCCAACCACCCCCTAAAGCACCAACAACTTCCCCTCTCTTTCCTCTCTCATCCCTCCTCTCTCTTCTCTCTTCTCTCTCACCTCTCGAAAACACCTAAAACAACAGCCCTAAACGTGCAGCCGCCCCTCTTCGGCCATCATCGGTGACCACCTCTACCACCATCAGCCTCCCCTCGACTCCCTCTACCTATTGCAAGTGCCCCCTTGCCCCTCAGGCCACCACATCTTCGCAGTGACTCAAAACAGCGACCCGACGTGCAAAACTGTCCTTTTCACCTTCTAATGGCCGGCCGTCGCTGCACGCAACTGTCGTCAGCCACCCATCAGCCGAGCAACCCCCTTCGACCTCCACCTATCCCCGGTAGCCCCCTTTCTCCAAGGAGTCCATGCATGACTCAGATCTCGTGTGTTTTCCCCGATGTCGTAGCTGCCACCGTGTTGATTCGATGCGCTACTTGCAACCGGAGAGATCCCGACGTCGTACCCTCTGTCTGTTCCAGTCTTGATGTGCTACCCGCAGCCGAGATGACCCCGAGACAATCCAGATATGACCCTTATTGTGCTACCTGCAGTCTAGGACACGAGCACTGCTACTGTTTCCAGACTCGACGTCAGACTCGTGCACGTTCGTCGCACCAGGTTAGTCCCCTAACTCATAGTAAGAACCCAAACCGTAGCAAACCAAAACTTAATCCAAAAATTTCCAACATTAACTAAAGTTTACTTTACGCTCTTTAAAACGATGTTCAACTCTAGAAATCGACGACTGGACTTGATTATCTGTGCATATAGGATAGTCGTCGATTAGGCGGAACAATCAAATCAAAATCGTGACTTCGAACTATTAGGGTAGCCCCGTCGAATTTAGAAACGAACCATAATAGGATTGATGAAAAACATGTTCTGACACCACCGTTGCCTCGTTTCAGATGACCAATCGCTGACGCCCCGCCTCGACGAGACGCTTCCGACGGACCGCTTACACCGCAGGCATGTGTGTTCACTTTCACAGTTTTCGGCCACGTTTAGGCCATTGTTTCCCTTAAACTGTAAAAAGTATAAACATGAGAACCAGACGTGAAATGATAGTGTCTGGGACACCTCACGACAGTCTGGACCTGACGACGAAGTCCGGGCACAAACAACAACTGACACCGTAGGTTTTATCTGTGTGTGCGTGTGTGGACCCCTTAGAATCAACAAACAACAACAACAACTGACACCCTAGGTTCTATCTGTGTGTACATGCATGTGGACCCCCTAGAATAAACAACTCCTTACCACTTGTCATGTCATGAAATGTTACAAAAAGCCTACAGATGTTTCAGATGCTCTCCAAGCTAGAGAGAGTGATTCCTATTTTACAAAAAGCCTACGGACGTTTCGGATGCTCTCCAAGCTAGAGAGAGTGATCCCTGTTTTACAAAAATCCTATGGGCATTTCGGATGCTCTCCAAGCTAGAGAGTGATCCCTGTTTTACAAAAAGCTTACAGGCGTTTCGGATGCTCTCCAAGCTAGAGAGTGATCCCTGTTACAGATTCACCTACGGGATGTTCGACGCTCACCAAGGGAATGAGAATCATGGTATGAACCGTGGGGATAGAGGCACTCATCAAGCTAGAGTGAGTGGTCCTATATTGTCCTGTCTTGAGCACTCGGATTGGGGTAGGGTTGAGCGGTGGCACGGGGAGAGTGGCTGGCCGCCCTCAAACCGTAAGGCGTGAACCCTTCGTGACATACATGATACTTCTTGTCTTATCTTGTCTTGTCTAGTCTTGTAGCCAGTAGCACACGCTATGGCTATTGCCTGTCATGTTTACTTTTCAGCGTTGTCTTTACTTTCTTGCACATATACATATCTGTCATGCTGGGCATTATTTCCTTTTAGACTCTTGTACTTCTGGATATCTTTGTGGAATAAAATGAATGCATCTTTTCTTTCTGTACTTTCTGTTGTTTCGAATTTTATATATGCAAGGACCTGTTTCTATCTTTGGTGTCCTTCACAGACGCCTATTGAGTCCGAGCCTCACAGCTCCGGCCCATGCGGACCTTAGTCACGTCCCGCTTCCGTAATTTTGGGAGGCAAGGCGTGATAGGTTTTAGTGGTGGCCCCATATAGGTCGTGCAAAAAGTTTGGAACAATAAGAGTATCGCATTTATTTAATATCCAGTTTAACATGTACAAGTCTAAATTAGGTTTTCCTTGTCTTTGATGGTAAGAAGACTTAGATAGACGTACAGGTTTGATAGTCAGGCGCCTTGGTTAAGATTTAGTCATACTCGTCTTAGGCTACCCTAGTAGCCTCTCACTCAGCTCTGACCATTTTAGATTTCTAGAGCCCTTCTTTTAGTCGTTCGCTCGGGTCCATCAATTTCGGGCCCAGCAGAACGTAATCTTGATTCTATTAGGACCCTTCCCTGAGATCTCTATTACAGTCTAGTTCGTTAGGAAGTCTTAGTGCTTAGTTCTCCTGATCTTTAGACAGCCCGATAATAAGAACTCATGATTTCTAGCATCTTCCTAATCATTACACTTCTGTGTTATCGGCCGTAGAATTCCATCGTAGCTTTTTATGAATCATATCCTAAGCGTATTCATCCTATGATCATATTCTTTGCCCTCGATTCACGTGATCTCTTCATGACAATTATCGTAAATTCTTCGAATCCTCCCCATTGCAAATCCTAATTCCTTTAAAAGTATTTTTGAAATTCCTATTAAATTCTTCGCCCAGTTTAACTTCTTTGAAAACCCTTTATTATATATTTTTCTTGCTGTTTGGTTAAGTTAAAATTCTTTCTTGGATTTTGAAACCTTCTTGGTTGTAATTTTTAGTTACTACCTCGTAACCATTTCTAACCGGTATCATTCGTATTTCAGTTTTAAACCTTGTTACTATTTTGATAATTCAATATATCATCATTTTTCTAAACTACGCAATTTATTTTAACCACTTACCTATGTACTTTTAGAATATTTTTCTAAGCTAAATAGAACTTCAATTTTTTTTATATATCAGTCATATGTTCATCGTGCTTATACTTCAAAAATCTTTGTATAAATCTATTTTTATTTGCAAAACAATTACTACCTCACCCTACTCTTTATTTCTTCGTCTAACCCTTTTTCCAAGTTGTAAAATTTTACCATCTTCTCGCTATTTCTACATATTTTTATAAGAATATATATATATATATATATATATATATATATATATATATATATATATATATATATATATATATATATATATATATATATATATATATATTGCAAAGTTAGTTACTATCTTTATTAAGATGAAATAGAGATTACATAAAATACAATTAACAGGAAAGCGACAGAGAGGGGAGAGGGCACAAGCGCCGTCACCCTCTGCTGACCAGCCCGTCAATCAGAACTCTATGTATATACAAAAATGTCAAGGAGAAAATATTTGAGCTCATCCAGCGTCGCGGAAGTCCCACTTCTCAAAAGCATCCTTTGTTTCCTGAGTGTCAGGCTCCAGATTTCCTAGACTGGCTCTCACATCAGCGACAATCTTCTCAAATAGATTAGTCTTCGTCTGTCTTTCATTTTCAAAAATCCTTTTGTTCCTTTCTTTCCAAATATGCCAAATTAATGCCGATAGGACAATTTTAGCTAGTATGCTCAGAGGATCCTTGCCTGAGAAATGGGCCAGGATACCATATTTTACACGTATCCTTCTTTTATCTATTTAATTATTTAGAGCAATATTTTTGTCTCATCCAACCAGCTATCTTCTTATCCTCGCCTTAACTTAACTCGTTCTTTTCCATCTGGCTTCCGTTATGCTTTTGGTTTCGGTTTCCTTTCTATTGTTTAGACATTAGAGCTTGTCGTTGCCCGTGTCAACTCTAGTTTAGTAGTGGGCCCATTGGTTTTTGTGATGTCGTCGTGGTGCATGTATATAGGTAGAGTGTGTGGACCTGTATGAGTGTGCTACACTTAGGATATTAATGATTGTCTCTTGTGTTATGTATGTATACTCAGTGTTATTCGTGATATATGTATGAAGTTGTATGAATGATGGTATTTATATATGTGTGGATAGCTATACCACTTTAGGGATGTCTGCGTATATTAGATTTAGTGTTGGAATATCTACTAGTGGAGTATGTGGTTGAAGATACTTGTAAATGCTTGAAATAATATACTAGTAAGTCATGTTCATGTTAAGTGATAATGGGTGTTCTTATAGTTAAGTGTGTAGGCATATTATATGATCTATATGTTAGTACGTGTGAGCGTGAGCTCGTACGTAGATATGTATGTGCTTAGCCTTGAGTAGATATGTGCTTACTATATGAATATGTGTGATATACGTACGGTAATAGGGTTATAATTTTGGTTGGTATTGCTTGCCTTTACGGGATGTTGTGCGTGTGCTTGTGCTTGTGCGTGTATACCATGAGGTATACACGACTATTGTGCGTCTTAACTATGTATGGATAAGTATATGTATTAGTATACTAAATATATGTAAATTGCTATGGTGTGAATATATATTATAGGTATATGGCTATACGATGCATGCATATATGGAATAGTGTATTTGAATATATAAGTGTGCTGATGTTTGTAATATTACCATGGTATGTATGTGGTTACGTTCGTATATGTATATATATTGGAGTGGTGTTGGTATAGGTATAAATATCGTGTTATGTATATAGAGCATTCTGATATGTGTTTTGAGTCTCACTCAAGCTTGAGTGGGTAAACTCTAAGTATATTGTTACATATGTCTGTGGTTTGCATGTAGTACTATGAATATAGTAATGGATGATGTATGTATAGTGATAGGATTGGTTGGGTCTAGTTATGCTACGCACATGATTGTGGGTGGCTATACCATTATATAGTTATAGGATTGTATGTGATATGTATATAAGATGAAGTATTTGCATGTATTTGAATAAATATATATATATATATATTGGTGTATTATAGTAGTGATAGATATAGCTTACATGATTTAATATTGTATGGTGTGACCACATGCGTTGATATGTTGGCATTGAATGTACACTAGGAGATATTAGGGAGTAGTATAACAAATGATAGTTATACATGTTTGTAGTGTAAATGTTTGACTATCTAGTGCATATATAAGCACTTGTAGTAACTATACATGGTTTGAATTATAGTGTGATGTGATTGAGATAGTCAGTAGAGTGGCTAGATATATTTATAGTTAGAAAGTCTGAGGACGGACTTTATTTCTAATGTTCGTTTTTCGCAAGTACTTTCCTCTTTTGTACGCATATTTTTCTTTGCCCTTTCTTCTATCCGAAATAAGCGATGTTATATGTCGTTATGACCGTATGAAAGAGTAGCTATTTGTAGGATTTTTAGTGAACGCCATTTCACAGGTCGTTCTCCTACAAAACAGCTTTGAATGAAGGGGGTGTTTTAGCCTCTAGACTTCAACGCTTACTTTTTATTTTTATTTCCATTCTCGATAAACTTAGCTCATAATCGGACCCTGTATCCTTGATCCTCTCGTCGTCACGGTCATCCCGATATTCTTTTCATAATTTTCGGACACTGTTTGCTTGGCTCATCACACTAATTATCTTCAAAGCTTGATTAGCCTAATCAAATCTGAAATTCAATTTTAAACCCAAATCAAAGGAGATTGCATACATATCATGAGGGGATTCTTATTGCTATACTCACCATAGTTTCCCCCTCCTTTCACACCCCCTATCTTACACTCTCTCTTTCCCCCCATCACTTAAACATACCCTATATAGTAACTTTTCCACCTTATAACAAACCCTCATGCTCACTAGGGTTTCACGTTTTTAGCCACCACACCCCACTCAAAACCCATGCAGCAAGCCTCCTGCCGCCAACGAGGGCTCCGGCCACCCCTACCTACCTCTGACCAACCCCTTCTCTTTCTCTTAAAACTCCCCAAGATCTGCCATGGCCGCAACTTTGACAGCCCAGCCATAACCGGCGCGCGCAACCCTTTTCTGGCAACCCCGCCACTGCACAGCCACCCTCTGGCCACCCCCAAAGTGCCATCAACTTCCCATCTCTTTTCTCTCTCCTATCTCTTCTCTCTCACGTCTCAAAAACACCTAAAACAATAGCCCTAGCCACCGAATTGCTGTTTGCGCCCATCGCCGGAAAACGTGCGGCCGCCCCTCTCCGGCCACCGCCGGCGACCACCTCTATCGCCATCAGCCTCCCCTTGACCCCCTCTACCTACTGAAAGTTCCCCTTGCCCTTCAGGCTGCCACATCTTTGCAGCGACTCAAAACAGCGACCCGACGTGCAAAACTGTCCTTTTTGCATTCTCACGGCCAGCCGTCGCTGCGTGCAACTGTCGTCCACCACCCATCAGGCCGAGCAACCCCCTTCAACCTCCACCTATCCCCGACAGCCTCCCTTACTCCTAGGAGTCCACGCACGACTCAAATCTCATGTGTTTTCCCCGACATCGTAGCCGCCAACGTGTTGATTCGTTGCGCTACTCACAACCGAAGAGATCCCGACACCGTACTCGCTGTCTGTTCCAGTCTCACTGCACTACCCACAGCCGAGAAGACCCCGAGACGATCCCGAGACGACCCTTACTATGCTACCCATAGTCGAGGACACGAGCACCGCTACCGTTTCCAGACCCGAGGTCAGACTCGTGCGCGTTCGTCGCACCAGGTTAGTCCCCTAACTCGTAGTAAGAACCCAAACCGTAGAAAACCAAAACTTAATCTAAAAATCACCAACATTAACTAAAGTTTACTTTACGCTCTTTAAAATGGTGTTCAACTTTAGAAATCAACGAATGGACTTGATTATCTGTGCACATAGGATAGTCGTCGATTAGGCGGAACAATCAAATCATAATCGTGACTTCGAACTATTAGGGTAGCCCCCTTGAATTTATAAACAAACCATAATAGGATTGATGAAAATGCGTTCTGACACCGCCGTACCTTGTTTCAGATGACCAATCACTGACGCCCTGCCTCGACGAGACGCTTCCGACGGACGTACCGCTCAACACCGCAGGCAAGTGTGTTCACTTAAGCAGTTTTCGGCCACGTTTATGCCATTGTTTCCCTTAAACTATAAAAAGTATAAACAAGAGAACCAGATGTGAAATAATAGCATCTGGGATACCCCACAACAGTCTGGACTTGACGACGAAGTCCGGGCACAAACAACAACCACAACTGACACCATAGGATTATCTGTGTGTGCGTGTATGTGGACCCCCTAGAATCAACAAAAAACAACAACAACTGACACCCTAGGTTCTATCTATGGGGGCGTGCATGTAGACCCCCTAGAATGAACAACTCCTTACCACTTGTCATGTCATGAAATGTTACAAAAAGCCTACGGGCGTTTTGAATGCTCTCCAAGCTAGAGAGAGTGATCCCTATTTTACAAATAGCCTACGGGCATTTCGGATGCTCTCCAAGCTAAAGAGAGTGATCCCTGTTTTACAAAAAAGCCTACGGGCGTTTCAGATGCTCTCCAAGCTAGAGAGAGTGGTCCCTGGTTTACAAAAAGCCTACGTGCGTTTCGGATGCTCTCCAAGCTAGAGAGAGTGATCCCTGTTTTACAAAAAGCCTACGGGCATTTCGGATGCTCTCCAAGCTAGAGAGTGATCCCTATTACAGATTCACCTACGGGATGTTCGGCGCTTACCGAGGGAGTGAGAGTCACGCTATGGACCGTGGGGATAGAGGCCCTCGTCAAGCTAGAGCGAGTGGTCATATATTGTCCTGTCTTGAGCACTCGATTTGGGGTAGGGTTAAGCGGTTGCACGGGGAGAGGGTCTGGCCGCCCTCAAACCGTATGGTGTGAACCTTTCGTGACACACACGGTACTTCTTGTCTTGTCCTGTCTAGTCTAGGCTTGTAGCCAGTAGCACACGATACGGCAATTTCCTGTCACGTTTACTTTTCAGCGTTGTCTTTACTTTCTTGCACATATACATATCTGCCATGTTGGGCATTATTTCCTTTTTAGACTCTTGTACTTCTGGATATCTGATCGCACCCCGGTATGCACACGCACCCGGGACAAGCGACTCGGCCGTCTTACCGCAAGCGCACGGTGTAGTGGCGAGTGGGTATCGAACTCATGGAGGAACAATGACAGTGTCTTCTTCTAATCACCTAGCTATCGAAATGGTCAAGAATAATTTGGGGTAAAATTGTCACAATCGTTCATATATCGATAGAAATATCAATGAAATAAAACTCCTAGGGATAGGGAATCCCCGCTACGGACTGTATCTCATCGTTGTGATTCGTAGGTTAGATCATTACTAGACTTGAATTTTAGGTGAACTAGTCGCAACTAAATGTAGAACCAAGCTCACGCTCTCGCGCTATTGCCGGTCTATAGCAAACCTAGGTTAGGACTCAATCTCTTGCAAACCCTAACCCAAGCTGCTAGCGTGAAGAACGACATCATCGTTCAACCGTATCTCGAGCCCACTCTCGTGCAAACTCGAGCTACGACCTAGGTTGAGATAGTTCCTACCCGTCCAATCTCTTGCAAACGGATATTGGTATAGAAACACAATTAAAAATCCTAGATTTGACCCAATCTCTTGCAAACCAACTCTAGAGAAGTCCAATTGTAAACCTAAATCGAATTTCTAGGGCTTCCTATCAATTGGGACCCAATCTCTTGCAAATCCCAATCGATATGAATCCCTAGCTATCCGTAATTAATCAATCCCAACCTAACCCTAATCAATTCTAGCAAGAATTTCACCAATTCATCACAATTCAGAAATAGGGTTCATAGGGTTCATCCCTATACCCTAAGATGATAAAACTACTCACTAATCATCATGCAATTCATAAGAAATTCAATAGCAAAATCAACACAATTCATTTCAATAGAGAAATCAACAACAAAAATAGAGTTTTTGACAAGAAAAGAGACAAACCAATGAGAATCCAATAGCATCCAACAAAAGTCCCTTTTCTAATCTCTCAAAAAGGCTAAATCTAATTATCTAAAAAGCTCTCTAAAAAGGCTGCAAAAAGTATCCAAAAGTTCCTCTAAACTAGGGCAAAAACTGGGTTTAAATACCCCTCAAAATCGCCCAAAAAATCGTGACAAAAATGCACATGCGCAGCCCAGAAATCGCAGTTTACGCAGCAGGCGGGGCGGATCACTCGGCCGAGTGACAAATGTCACTCGGCCGAGTGACAAACCCTGTAAAATTCCAGTAAGTCGGGGATCTTGGGGGTCTGTCTTTGGAATTGACTCGGCCGGGTGACTTTACTCACTCGGCCGAGGGGCATTTCTTGCTAGGCCGAGTCGGAACCGTCAAAAGCCTGTAAATTTACAGTAAGTCGGCCTCTTTTGAAGTGGTTTTCACATGCCACTCGGGCGAGGGGATTTCAATGCTCGGCCGAGTGGACTCTCGTCACTCGGCCGAGTGCACGTCTATTTCCTTCTGTTGGTGCGTGTCCGGTCTGGTCGGCCGAGTGGTCTTCTTGCTCGGCCAAGTGAGTGCTTCACTCGGCCGAGTGAGATGCTGCAAATGCCCAATCTTCATCTTTTCACCTACTCGTCGCTCCTACGATGTTCCTTCTTCTCCCGCTTGTCTTCCATCGCCGAATAGCCCTCAGAAGAGCCTTGGGTGACACTCCGGAGTGGGTGCAAATCATCTTGATCTCAAAATCACTCCGAATCGCTCCATATCTCCTGAAATACGACAAAAATAAGAAATCGTGAAAAGCATCGCAATATTGCCGAATAATCGTGAAAAAACGTGATATGAGCGATCAAAGTGGCATGCAAACATGCAGAAAAAGGGGGTAAAATACGGAGCGATCAAAATCCACCAAGCTTACCTCTTACTCGTCCTCGAGGAAGATGAGTAAAAAGCGAACCTGACAGGCAAAATAATGGAAAAGAAAGAAAATAAAAACAAAAATAGAATAGAAAGCGAAGAAGGGGGGTGCTAGATCATTTTTCTCAGGACGTGGGTTTTGCTTACTCATATAGCATACATCGAACATAAAACACACGTCAAAGACTTTTATTTCGATATCATAGTATAATTGATGCATTCGAAATAGAAAACCCCAAAATATCAATATAGCATGAAATATGGAATCATTCTAGGATTAACATCGTCTAAAGCATCTAAAACGGTATGCATAACCATAGATCACACACTTTTCAATTGAATGCTTCCTATAAGGAGTATAAGAGATATCACACGATATGGAATAGTAAGAATAGAAAAGCATGGTTTTCATGAAATGAATGCTAAGTGTCGATTTCTGGATTTCGTGAAACTTTAGCAATCTCACCGAGTATAGAAAATTACTTAGCCTAGGTTGTCATGCACCGTCAAGTAGTCACTCTCTCACACATCATTGGATCCTCTCCCCCAAGCTTATCCATAAGCGTAGTGGCATAAACAAATCAATACGTACATTCCCCATTTCTTTTGAAGCTCAAAAAAAAGTAAAAATAAAACAAAAGAGGGAAGAATGAGAGAAAGAGTATGAGATGGGATCGTTATAAACTTCTTTTCTCTTTTCTTTTCTTTTTCTCAATTTTTCTCTCTCTGTTTTTTTCTTTTTTTCTTTTTTTCGGCATAAACATATATACATAAGCGATCCCAAATCAAAAGGGAGAAGGATATATAGGTATATTTTTTTGATTTTGGGGATTTGGAGCATGAAAATTAATAGCGGGGGAAATGCCAATAATAGACTTGCTAGGGGGGATTCACCAATGAATATCAAATAGAGAAATGATGCTCAAGATATGTGGAGAAAGAAATAAATGTATCGTTCGGTTCACTCTATAGGACGTGCACAACAACTTTCAGCAGAGTAATATAATCTACTCAGTTTAACCTCAAAAAGTAAACTAGTCTAGATATATCGTTCTAGCAAACATTCAACCAACCTGAAGGTGAAGCGTACAATTCATGCAATAAGAAGTGATATGAGATAGGAAAGCAGTACTCCAAATATAAGCAGACCATGCGTGAAGCTTGGTTTGTTTTCTATGAAAAGCATACATATGAATCATCAGACATCAGCTAATAATATAATTTCATCCATATTCATACAGAAAAAAGAGTGGGTGACTATTTCAAAATGCAAAGCAGGACATAGCATATGATATCTGAAACAAAAGCTATGACGTGACGAAATAGCATGCACATAGAGATAAGCTAACACCACGTCATCATCATCACAGAAAAATCATCTCTAGCAAAAGATGAAAGAAACAAAGATAAAAGAAAATAGAACTATATACAATGCAGCATACTCAAAAAAGAAAAGAAAACGTGATGCATGATAAAAAAATGAAAAAGTGGTGAAAATAAGTGCAAAAGTGGAAAGAAAGTGTAAGAAATCAAAAATAAAGGGTGGCAAAAATGAAAAAGTGTGAGAACTCACTCCCCCATGATGAAGTGCACAGTGTCCTCAATGTGCAAAGTGTGGCACACTGAGAGACGTGAAATGGGTGGGGTGGTGAGGATGCATGCATGATGAAAAGGAAAGAAAAAGATAAAAAGAAAATAAAATATGAATGAATGTGATGCATGCAAAGATCAGGATGGTGCAGATATAAGTGTCCCCAAAAAGTCTCTCCCTCACTCCCAAAAAGATATAAAAAGATATGATCAAGAAGGCACCAAAATAATACGTGGAGGAGGGGGGCAGAAAATCGATCACCAGGCCCATGAACAAACGGGCAGCAAAACGACAAAAATATATCAGAGGCATCAGGAGTGTGTCTAAGGTGGTGGTGGTGCAGCACTAGCACCGTCCTGTGGCGGAGGAGGTGGTGGAGGTGGTGGTAGTGGTGGCTGCTGGGAGGGTGTGGGTGGTGGAGGTAGACGCGCCAAAATCTGATTCAAGCAAGCCTGAATACTAGGAAGGAATGCGACGTGGGTCTGTACAGCGTGGACTGTGGCAGAGAGAGCCCTAAAGTCTCCTCGAAGTCCACTAACAGTCCCCTCAAGAGCACGAATGCTCTGAACTAGAGTGTCTGGGGATGGTGGAGCAGAGGGACGCACAGGTCTAACAGGGAAGGTGCGGGGCTGTCTCTGGCGGGCAGTGTAGGTGACGGGGCCAGCAGGAAAGTGTGGAAGGGGTGATGTGCTCACTAAGGGATGCCCAGCCTCAGTGTGAGGCTGGGACACAGGCTGGGTCAGAGCAGCAGCAGCAGAGGTGGAAGGCAAAATGGGCGACGAGGCAGCAGGAGAGGTCAGTGACACAGAAGTGGGGACAGAAGTCACGACACTCTCGGTAAAGACAGCGGCAGCAGGGTCAGAAGGGCCAACGGCCGAGGTGGCCATGGAAAAAAGTGAGGTCAGGACCGCCACTGCGGCTGTAAAGGAGGTCTCGCTGCTCTCTAAAATGGTGGTGGGATGCTCAGGGCTCAGAGAGGTGATAGGCTCGACGGACATAGGCTCGATGGTGGTGGTGGTGGTGCAGGTGGAGGACGGCTCAGCCAAGGTGCTCCCGACACTGACAGAAGTGTGGACAGAGGTGTCGGGAGGTGCAGACAGTGCAGGTGCAGGTTGAGGGATCACAGGGTCAACAGGTGGTGCAGGGGGTGCCTGCTCAGCATCCTTAGCCTCAAGTACGTAGGCAGCGGGGATAAGGAGATCCATCGCTGGAATCCAGTCCCCGTGGGCCGGTCCAATGTGTGTCCGAGCGGGGCTCGGAAAAACCATGTAGTCAGCACTAAAGGGACCGTGCAACCACACCCAGTGCCTGCGACCGTGGGGACGAAGCATCTTCATCCGGGCCATAACATCTATCGAAAGTGAAGTGGGGCCCGGGGCTCGACGCAAGTCGTCAGGTAGGTCCACGCCGGTCATAAGGGCCAGAAGTGTGATCAGACCGCCGCAACAAATAGGAGAGCGAGCGTTCACCGAAATGATGATGCGGTCCAGAAACCAACTAGCAATGTTGATCTCGATGGCGGGGACCAGGTCGTCGCTACCCCTATTTAGAACCCTGGGGCGAGTCATCGCGTAGAGCATGTAGAGCTCTGGCGTAGACATGGTCCCGGGCTCGTACCTCGCTAGGAAAGTAGTCACCATGAGGCGCTGTGTAATGCAGAGGCAGGGGTGCAGGATAGCTAAGGCCTTGGCCCTACTAGGGTCAAAGGCAAGTGGGGATCCCGTGATCCGTGTCCAGAAGGTTGAGGTGTCGAACGACGGGGGTGGGATGTGCGTGGGAGCATAGGCGCGGTCAGGGACAGGGACAGCATGCCACTGGAAGAATGCTCTAAGCATGTCGAGAGTGATCTCACACTCTCGATCCATCAAACGGAACGAGCATCCCCAGGGGTCCGGTCAATAGAGCTCAGGACCTCTAGTGTCGGACGGATATAAGTATCTGCCGACACTGACAAAAAATCACGCCATCCCACATTGTCGTACAATGTGAGAAGTCCCTCGAGTACCACTAGGCGGTCAAGGTCGGCTAAGTGTGCGAACCTAGAGGGTACTATCGAGCGATGGCAGATACGCTTGAATCTGGCACGGTGTGCGTCATTTCAAAACGTAATCCCCATCGGCCCGATGGCAGGAGCGGGTGGAGGGACATGATCAGCAGGGATCGACTATGTAGGTGGCGGTGGTGGTGGCAGGCTAGGTGGAGGGGAGTCCTCCCTAGCGTGAGAGGGACCGGGATCATCGGTCCTCTTCCAATTCGAAGAGGCTCCCCGTGTACGTGGCCTAGTGTGCGGCGACATGTGTGCCGCGAGATGTGTCCCAACCAAATAAATATAGCGACATGCTAAATGATGGAACGAGTGTACCTGAACATGCCGCGAGAGCAATAAGTAGTGCGTGCAAAGAGACGCCTCTGCTGTGAAGCTCAATGCGTGTCCAAAAGCTCCCCAAAGCTCCCCCAAGCTAGCCTGCAAATTAAACAATCAAATCAGCGAATAATATTCGATATGTATGGGGGAGATATGGGATAATAGATAGATATGAAAGTTAATTTGAAAACGGGGTTCACGGGCGTACAAATCAAGAGAAAACTGGGAGAAACGGGGTTTTTGGGGCAAAACGGGGTGAATTGAGGCGGTGGAGGCTGGCGCCGGCGAGGGGGGTCGGCGGCCGGTCATCGTCGGTTGCGGGCTAGCGATCACCGAAGAAGGGGGAGTGATCTGCTTGGGCACGACAACGATCGCATCGGGCGAGGGAGAGCAAGCGACAGCGGGCTTGGGTAGAGATTGGGAAATTTTGGCGTTTCGAAATCCGCGCCCGTTGCGCTTCCCTTATATAGAAATTGTTACGACTCGGCCGAGTGAAAATGTCACTCGGCCGAGTGGCGTAAACAAAAAAGTTTGAAAATTTTCCTCGCCACTTACGACTCGGCCGAGTGGCTTTGCTTCACTCGGCCGAAGGGAGAAACTCCACTCGGCCGAGTGGTTCTGCCACTCAGTAATTTTTGAGCTAGGAGGGTATCTGTTCCACTCAGCCGAGTGACAAGTCACTTGCCCGAATGGCAATTAAAACTAAAACTTACAGAAATTGACAGAGAGTTGGTCTGCAGAAACTTCCCTGTTTGGTGCTCCACTCGACCGAGTGGAGTCTTTGCTCAACCGAGTCGCATAAGCTACTCGGCCGAGTGACGTGTTGTTTTCTGCATCGGCTCTCCGTTTTCGCTCTGGTCTCTGTTTTTTCTTCCTCCAGTCTGTTTCTTCCGACTCCTAAGGCCCGAACGTGTTCCTGGAGCGCTCTTCCTTGCCTCAATCATCCTCCATATGATTGATCTCCCTTTCTCCTTCTCCTGTCATGAAAATTAAGACCCGTTGTCACGATTTTCATGGACATAAAACTCTAAAAACTAATAAAAGGCTAAACCAAAAAATGAAAATCAAATAAAAACAATGCAAAAACCGTCGGGTTGCCTCCCGACAAGCGCTCGTTTAAGGTCATGAGCTCGACCCCTTAAGATATTCGTTTAGCCGCGATATTGGGCGCATACGAGATGCACCCCTCAAACTTGCCGGGAAGGCCGCTTGGATTTGGGTCGTGATGATCATCGGTCTTCCTTGACGCCCCCTCATCATGGGCAATGTTGGGGGTAAGTCCCCCAATCTAGAGCTTGTTCCTATCTTCTTCTTGGCCGGTGACACCGATCTTCCTTTCGGTGGAGCTTTCTTCGGATTCTTGGCCTTTGAGAGCTTGCAAAGCTCTTGTATTCTTGCGACATCAGCGTCGCCTTCATCACCATCCGTGGAGCTATCTGGAGGGTCCTCCAACTTCTCTTCTTCACCCGAAGCTTGGCCTTCTTCGAAGCCATCATCATGGAGAGCCCCAATAGAGTGGGGGATTGCTTCTTCAATCACTTCATCGAGGAGATCCACATAATCTAACTCCTCGTGATATGGCATATGTTTCATGGCTTGGGTATGTGAAGCTCGACTTCTATGTTCCCGATATTCAAGGATAGAGTTCCTTCACGCACATCGACGATAACACCGGCGGTTGCGAGGAACGAGCGTCCAAGTATGAGCGAAGTGTCACCCTCTTCCTTGATGTCCATTATGACAAAATCATAAGGCAAGCATATCCCTCCCGAAACTTGGAGTGGAATATTCTCTGCGATCCCTACCGGCCTAGTAATCCGACCGTTCGCAAGTTGAATTCTCATATCGGTCGGCTTCAAGTCGGTACCCGTGTTCAATTTTCAAAACATACTAAGGGGCATAAGGCTCACACTCGCGCCCAAGTCAACTAGAGATTTTTGCAAAGGGATGCCTCCTAATGTGCAAGGGATGCGGAAACTCCCGGGATCCTTCAATTTCGCCGGCTCCTTCTCCTTCCGGGTAAACCAAGTTCCTTGCTCCACAAGCATGATTTTTTCCTTCCTTTTCTTTCCCGAAATCAAGTCCTTCAAGAACTTCGCGTAAGACGGGATCTCAACAATTGCATCTAAGAAAGGAATATTAAGGCTTACTCCCCTCAAGTATTCTAGGAACTTGGCGAGCCTTTTCTCCATCTTGGCTCTAGCTAGTCGTTGTGGAAACGGCACCGGTAGCATGTAGCTGCGCTCATCAAGTGGCTCCACCACTTTAGAGTTTCCTCCTTCAATTGGCTCCTTTTGGCTCTCCTCCTCAATCGCCGTCTCTTTTTCTTCCAAAATTTCCACCACGGGTTGCTTGCTTTGGGTCATAGCGGGAGTGGTATCCTTTCCGCCCCTTGTTGTAACCGCAACCACCGCATTGATGTGTCCGGTGTTGCTCCGTGGATTGGGCTCGGGTTGAGCCGACAATTGTTGGGCGTTCTTGGTGAGCAATGCAAGTTGCTCTGCCAGTTGAGCGACGACGGTATTTAGTGACTCTTGTCCTGCCGTCAATCTAGCGTTGATCTTTCTTTGCTCCACCATACATTCCTCCACCCTAGCTTCGTGGTCCGATCGTGGTTGAGCTTGAGGTGGGTTGGGAGCTCTCCAACCTTGGTTGTACCCGGGGGGTCTATATGGTCCCGCTTGTTGTCTCGGTGGGTAATTTTGTTGCGGTGTCCCCCTCGGTTGATATTGAGGTTGTGGTGATGGAGGCCGAGCCTGAGGAAGTTGTTGTGGCGGCGGGTTCAAAGCACCATCATTGTTTACATATGAAAAGCCCGGATGGTTTCTAGCGGCCGGGTTGGCCCAATATCCGGAGTTCCCCTCGACATATTGTACTTGCTCCAAGGCTCCTTCTCCATTGTCCCCTCCTACATACATGGCTTGGGATCGGTCTTGCCAATCACTCATATTGTTTATCGGCGTAGATGTAGACGGTGCTCCATGTGGCTCGGTGATATATTTCTCCAATCTCTCCACCACCTTGTGGAGAAAGTCAAATTTGGTTGAAAGCTCCGCCACGGCCTTGGCCTCATAAATGCTAGTGGGCTTCAAAGAGAACGAAGAATGTCCTCACTCGTCCCCCCATTGTTGGTTATTAGAGGCCATCTCCTCTAACAAGACCGTAGCTTCATCTGGGGTCTTTGATAATATGGCTCCATTGGCGGTTGCGTCAATAATTTGCTTCGTGCCCGGTTGGAGTCCATTATAGAAACTGTGAACAAGCTCCCAATCTTTTATACTATGATGGGGACATTGATATTGTAAGTCCTTGAAGCACTCCCATGCTTCATAGAGGGTCTCTTGCAGTCCTTGCTTAAAGGACATGAGAGCACTCCGTATCTTCACCGTCTTAGAAGGAGGGTAGAATTTGTCAACGAAGGCGCTCGTCAACTCATCCCAAGTGGTGAATGTACCTTCCACCTACGTCCTCAACCAATATAAAGCTTTATCCTTGAGTGTGAAGGGGAAGAGTCGCAGTCGAATTGCGTCAACGGAAACGCCCGGAATTTGGAAGGTGGCGCACTTGGACAAGAAAAGTTGAATGTGATAAAGCGGATTCTCATGGGCATTCCCATGAAACGGGTCTTGTTGCATCCATACTACCAATCCCTTCTTTAGCTCAAAATTCTTGTCAGCCGCTAGTTCCGGCATGGCGATGGATGATGTGGTGAAAGAAGTCTTAGGCCGAAGCCTATCTCTAATGGATATGATCCTCACCATACGTGCGGCTAGCTCCTCCGGTGTCTCCGCACGGTTCATACAATTGTCCTCCATAGCTCGCCTTGTCTTGGCTCTGATCCTCCTCACGGTACGCTCGATCTCCGGATCAAATAATATTTCATCGGGGTTCGCCGTAGATCTCATGTACATGTAAAGGAAAACAGAGTTTCAAAGGAATTGTTAGCACGAATAAGGAGTAAAAAGATAAAAATAATGAAACAAAAAAGAAAATACCAAGTAAAGAGAATAAAACACTGTCGCCTCCCCGGCAACGGCGCCAAAACTTGATCGCGTCCCGGTATGCACACGCACCCGGGACAAGCGACTCGGCCGTCTTACCGCAAGCGCACGGTGTAGTGGCGAGCGGGTATCGAACTCAGGGAGGAACAATGACAGTGTCTTCTTCTAATCACCTAGCTATCGAAATGGTCAAGAATAATTTGGGGTAAAATTGTCACAATTGTTCGTATATCGATAAAAATATAAATGAAATAAAACGCCTAGGGATATGGAATCCCCGCTACGGACCATATCTCATCGTTGTGATTCGTAGGTTAGATCATTGCTAGACTTGAATTTTAGGTGAACTAGTCGTAACTAAATGTAGAACCAAGCTCACGCTCTCGTGCTATTGCTGGTCTATAGCAAACCTAGGTTAGGGCCCAATCTCTTGCAAAACCAAACCCAAGCCGCTAGCGTGAAGAACGACATCATCGTTCAACCGTATCTCGAGCCCACTCTCGTGCAAACTCGAGCTACGACCTAGGTTGAGATAGTTCCTACCCGTCCAATCTCTTGCAAACAGATATTGGTATAGAAACACGATTAAAAATCCTAGCTTTGGCCCAATCTCTTGCAAACCAACTCTAGAGAAGTCCAATCGTAGATCTAAATCGAATTTCTAGGGCTTCCTATCAATTGGGACCCAATCTCTTGAAAATCCCAATCGATATGAATCCCTAGCTTTCCGTAATTAATCAATCCCAACCTAACCTTAATCAATACTAGCAAGAATT
This sequence comes from Scilla litardierei, assembly GCA_030789695.1. NCBI lineage: Eukaryota > Viridiplantae > Streptophyta > Magnoliopsida > Asparagales > Asparagaceae > Scilla > Scilla litardierei. Next base: position 122,250,997 of record CM061134.1, read on the forward strand.
TCACCAATTCATCACAATTCAGAAATAGGGTTCATAGGGTTCATCCCTATGCCCTAAGACGATAAAACTACTCACTAATCATCATGCAATTCATAAGAAATTCAATAGCAAAATCAACACAATTCATTGCAATAGAGAAATCAACAACAAAAATAGAGTTTTTGATAAGAAAAGAGACAAACCAATAAGAATCCAATAGCATCCAACAAAAGTCCCTTTTCTAATCTCTCAAAAAGCCTAAATCTAATTATCTAAAAAGCTCTCTAAAAAGGCTGCAAAAAGTATCCAAAAGTTCCTCTAAACTAGGGCAAAAACTGGGTTTAAATACCCCTCAAAATCGCCCCAAAAATCGTGACAAAAATGCCCCTGCGCAGCCCAGAAATCGCAGTTTACGCAGCAGGCAGGGCAGCCACTCGGCCGAGTGACAAACCCTGTAAAATTCCAGTAAGTCGGGGGATCTTGGGGGTCTGTCTTCGGAAGTGACTCGGCCGAGTGACTTTACTCACTCGGCCGAGGGGCATTTCTTGCTCGGCCGAGTCGGATCCGTCAAAAGCCTGTAAATTTACAGTAAGTCGGCCTCTTTTGAAGTGGATTTTCCCATGCCACTCGGGCGAGGGGATTTCAATGCTCGGCCGAGTAGACTATCGTCACTCGGTCGAGTGCACGCCTATTTCCTTCTGTTGGTGCGTGTCGGTCTGGTCGGCCGAGTGGTCTTCTTGCTCGACCGAGTGAGTTCTTCACTCTGCTGAGTGAGATGCTGCAAATGCCCAATCTTCGTCTTTTCGCCTCCTCGTCACTCCTACGACGTTTCTTCTTCTCCCGCTTGTCTTCCATCGCCGAATAGTCCTCAAAAGAGCCTTGGGTGACACTCCGGAGTGGGTGCAAATCCTCTTGATCTCAAAATCACTCTGAATTGCTCCATATCTCCTGAAATACGACAAAAACAAGAAATCATGAAACGCATCGCTATATTGCCGAATAATCCTGAAAAAACGTGATATGACAGATCAAAGTGGCATGCAAACATCCAGAAAAAGAGTGTAAAATACGGAGCGATCAATATCTTTGTGGAATAAAATGAATGCATCTTTTCTTTCTGTACTTTCTGTTTTTTTTTCGAATTTTATAGATGCAAGGATCTATTTCTATCTTTGGTGTCCCTCACAGACGCTTATTGGGTCCGAGCCTCACAGCTCCGGCCCATGCGGACCTTAGTCACGTCTCGCTTCCGTCGTTTTGGGAGGCAGGGTGTGACAAGTAGTGATCTCAGATATCCCGCTAGGATCTTAGAAAAGATCTTGTCCTACAACATCACCCAAAAATCTAGTAGCAATGATGTCCTCTCTGAACGTCAGGCTAAGTGCATCTATGTTATGCTTGGCAACATTAACGTTAGCTGGGCTAGGGTCATCATGGACTCTGTTATTCATTCTGCCTTATCTAGTAGAGTCATCACTCCTTTAGCCCATAGTCACTATCTTACTATCCTCTTTAGTGCATATGATATCACCCTAGACAATGAATTTGAGGTCTTGGAACCTGCTCTTATTTTTGTTATTTGTACTCTTGCTCGTATGGGACTTCACCGAGACCTAAAGGAGAATGTTCCATAGGAGAGGTTAGTAGGTGAATTGAGTTCCACTCAGAGAGGAAGAAAGATAAGAAAGTTATTGAAGAAGAAGAAGACACCGAAGAAGAATAAGGAAGTGAAGAAGAACAAGAGCTTGCACCATCTGACGATGTTCCTCCATACATTATTGAGCTTCAGGATATGCTCCTAACAAAATTGACATGTTGAAGATTTCACAAGCAAATGGCTTTGAAGATCTCAACAAAAAGGTGGAAAATCTGCACATCATAACAAAAAGGTGGAAGATAATTCACATTTCCAACATCATATCAAGGTGTCATGCACATCGTGCCATGCCCACCATACCACCACAAACCCAACCATATTACCATGCATGCCATGTCCACCACATCCTTCCCACCATGTGTAGGCAACCATGACCAAAAATATGCCACAATATGTAAAAGCTAAAATCCATGATTCATACATATTTAAGGGACTGAACATACATATATACTTCACTGAACACACATATATACATGGATGAACACAGATATATACATAGCTGAGCATGGATATATGCTTAACTGAACACACATATTTAAGGGACTGAACATACATATATACTTCACCGAACATACATATATACATGTCTGAACAAAGATATATACATAGCTGAGCATGGATATATGCTTAAATGAACACACATATTTAAGGGACTGAACATACATATATACTTCACTGAACATACATATATACATGGCTGAACACAGATATATCCATAGCTGAACATGGATATTTGCTTAACAGATGTTTACATAGCTGAACACACATATTTAAGGGACTGAACACAGATATATATGTAGCTGAACATGGATATATGCACAACTGAACACATATATTTACTTCACTGTCCATACATTGCTGAACTTTCGCCAACAGTCACAAACATCAATGGATATCAGCCATTTATAGCGTGAATTTGATAAAACTTCCTAAATGAAAGTTGTAGATATGGTAGTCTTGAATTAACATATAAAATTTCATACAAAAATATGAATTATGTGATTTATGGTGAATTATTTTGTGATGCCTGTCAGATCTGTTTTTCAGACAGATTCCAAGGACTGTCTTGATTGCTAGTTTTGGGCCTATTTCAGCCAGAATTTAGAAAAATAAGCACGGATATGAAGTTTTATAAAAACTTGTTAACTTTGCAACGAGACCAAGAACAGCAAATTCCATTGTGTGTGCAGGTACTAAGCTTCATTTTACTAAACTGTATCCAGTTTGACAGAATTTTAGACATGTTGTAAAGACTGAATTTGTGCTCCTACTTATTGAATTGAACCTATGTCAAATCTTATATGATTTTGTGGTAGGACTTCGTGATCTACATGAATATTTTTTCAACTTCTATCTTGATCTATTTTAAGAGATATGAACATTTTAACAGAGGCTTAAGCTGCATGAAATTCCAGAATAGGTCCCTGAACACAAATTCTAAGTTAATTCACAAGGAAGCATGCATGCAAATGAAATACAAGATGAGGTTGGGAATCCTACCTCAAAGCTAGTTGTTTCCCTTCTAAAACTCCAATCTTGGCTCCATCGCCTCTTCCACAAGCTCCATCACCCAAAAGTCCTCAACTTGCTCAAGGAAACCATCACTTTCTAAGCTCCAAACAAACCCCATATGTTTCTACTTGCTTAAGTATTCTTAAAGGGGGGAAAGAGAGGGGTTTTCTTGGAAAAAAATGTAGGAGTAGTAAGGCATGGAGAGGGTAAAACGAAAATGAAAAGTAAAAAAGGGAACAACAATAATAATAAAGGTATTCTAGATTTTTCTTCTTCTTTCTTTACTTTACTTTTCCTTTCCTTTTCTTTAATTCCCTTCCTTACCTCATAAGAATGGCATATGCCATGGAATATTCTTTTGAATGGAAAATTTATGAAGACCCCCTCTCACTCTAGCAATTTATCTATAGGCCCTTGTGAAAATTACCTAACAACTCATCATCATTCCAAACATTTCTCAGAGGCCCCTCCTACACACCCATGCATACACATACATTGAACATATACATACACAAGCATGCTACCCTACATACATGTGTACACATACACAACCATTAAACTATATCTAGTTACTTACACAAACATACACATGCTCCCACACTCGAGACAACCCAATATCAATACATATTAGACACTACATATATCTACATATTTGCACTATAAGATAGCCAAAGCACTTCTCACATACATACGCTAATACTGTGTATACACACATATGCCTACACCCTCTCATCCATCTATGTATATACATACATCAAAGCATATATACTACACCGTATCAACAGCATATACACCCTCACATATATGTCTACTAGCCCTATATTAATGCACACCAACATAAACTACTATACATACACCAATACGCACAATTATTCCATGCATACATACGCATCCATAAGTATGAATACCACAATTATGTAGTAAAATACACATATAGTTCAAAACAAGGCATGACATCCTACCCACCTTAAAACAAAGTCCATCCTCGGACTTCCCCAACGAAGGGTCAACTTAAGGATGAACAGACTTAGACATTAAGGTCACTATGCCCCATGCATACATACACTATAACAAAATAAAGACATACACATATGCATACACTTACACATATCAAATCGTTATACACATACACATACTCATACATGTATACACATTTACACGCATGTCCATGCTAACATTATTACACACCCTCCTCATATCTATGCAAACATAATCACACGTACCGTATGTACATACGCACAAGCATACACAAATATGATACTCCACTCAGGGCTAATACACTGCTACATATACACATTTATATATAGACGTAGACATACAACCATGTAGGTCTCCTAGTTTACATCCAAACATACACATATTATCATCATCACAGAGGGGCATGCAACACAATACAACACTATACCCCTACTACTAAAGATAAGGCATATGTATCCATACTATGTAAGCGGATATATATAACTAAGCACATATCTACTCATGCATGGGCACACACCCATACACGCTAATATACAAATCATACCACCTTACACATACGCTTAACTATAAGCACACATATCACTCAATATATAACACCCTCTATCCATAATTTTCCTAACATACCAATACCAAATAAACAAGTATATCCAATGATGTACACACCCATCAGTAGATGGATATTCACCAACACCCACATGCACATATATCCATCCAATCGTATAGTTACCAACACAAACATACAAGCATGTGCAATCACACATATCCCTATGTACTTACCACATATAGTACCACACAGTACCACACATGCACACACAAAGGGATAAACAAACATAATATATGCACATGCCAAGAACGTGCCCACTCATACATGTGGGGGACACATGGATCACTGGATCCACACATACTGGTTATATATCACACACACACACACACTATATATATATATATATATATATATATATATATATATATATATATATATATATATATATGTTGACTAGGATCCATTCGGATGGATCAAACATGCGGATCCATCCAAGTGGAATTTAAAGCTAGACAATGTAAATAGAAAATCCGACTGTTGGATGTCATCTAACATGTCTAAACTAGCTCCAAACAAAATTTCAACTAATTTGGACATGTTTTGCCCATGCATCAAGTGGTTGCAAAATTAGTACATATATATATCCGCATGTGATACATCTGAACACACATACACACACATATATATATATCACACTATACACACACACACACACACACACACACTTAGTACATACATCTCAATCAATACAATCACTCTACTGCACCTACATGTGATACATCTGATAGTGCAATAACACATATACGTATAATATCACATACCGACATATAGTCACACGAGTAACTAAGGTAGCAGCATATACATATATGTGTAGCTACAGATACACGCATGGATATGGCCCACAGATATACTCGACAACCGGCATACAATACTTATATATCCATACAAACACATAACCGCATACACATATCTATATATCCAACCAACTATCTATATCTATCCTCAGGGACTCTAAACCTCGAGCTTCTGATGTCAGGGCTCTATCCCAAGGCTGAAAACCTACCCACCTTAGGACTAAACTACCCTAGGAACACTACATGCACTACCCTTACACAGTCGCAGTGCGGTAACCTGCATGGGCCACCAAAATGTAACGCCCCGTTCCCCAGGATACCGGATACCGTATCAGGTATTTCCAAAGTAGCGAGTGTTACGAAGGAAGAAAGGAATGAAACACAATAAACAGCAGGTCCACTGCGCACTGCTGGGGTAGTACCTATAATGTTTCCAAGCAACAACAACAAAGGCTGCCAGACAATACAAGATAATAACTATAGACAACAAACAAGCCAAACAACAACCAAGAACAACAACTAAGCCAACCAGAAAACACCACTAAAAGTACATCTTCCATAAATTCATACTGCAATAACTGATACACCATCTCAGTTCTACCCCATAAGCAAACCCCAAGTACAACAACTCTCTATCTGCTCTTCTCTCTCCACCCACACTCTCAACTCTGCCATTGGACTCCACTGCTCCACCTGCTACCAACTTCAAAAGCCAACACCTGAAAAGTCAACGAGGGCACATCAACGCATGTCCCAGTAGGATATCCCAACTTCACATAGTGTATCATTTACAGGCATGAGCTACTATGCATGGAATATGACGTACAGTTCCACGGCATGCAAGGGAAGACGTAGCTACATCATATTAAGGCAATAATAGGAAACCGTAACTGCTACACTGGTGTGTTGCTACAAAAGAGAGTTAGTATTACGAATCATATATAAAGTAAAACAATCAAGGTGAATAACGACAATGCATAGGCCGAGAAATAAATACACAAGATGTCACCAAGAATGGAAAAACACAAGTGAACTACATTTACCAATGCTACAAAAACAATGAGGGTTATCGAATAGTGATTTGGATCCGAAGTAGTGGGTAGACCCTCTTGGGACTGGACCTCACTCCCAGTTGGGGTGACACATGCAAACTCCCCCAGCTACCTGTGGCACTCGGCCAAGTGTGCAATGCTGTTAACAAAGGAGCCGTGTTTTCTCCTTATTTTCCCTTCCATTTCTCCAATCCACCTCATTTCCGCCACTCCCCGCCACTCGGACAAGAACAGGAGGGCCACCAACCACCACAAACTGTCCAGCCCCTCATGTTTTTTCCACAACTTAGTGTCCCCTAATCCACGTGTCACTCTCCTTTAGAAGGACTTAGTCATTTTCATGAATTTACAAAATGTAAAGGAGAGCATGAGGAAACATAAAGACACAATGATTTCACGTAAAAGATAATTCACATTTCCAACATCATATCAAGGTGTCATGCACATCGTGCCATGCCCACCATACCACTACAAACCCAACCATATCACCACGTATGCCATGTCCACCACATCCTTCCCACTATGTATATGCAACGATAACAAAAAATATGCCACAATATGTAAAAGCTAAAATCCATGATTCGTACATATTTAAGGGACTAAACATACATATATACTTCACTGAACACACATATATACATGGCTGAACACAGATATATACATGGCTGAACATGGTTATATGCTTAACTGAACACACATATTTTAGGGACTGAACATACATATATACTTCACTGAACATACATATATACATAGCTGAACACAGATATATACATAGCTGAGCATGGATATATGCTTAACTGAACACACATATTTAATGGACTGAACATACATATATACTTCACTGAACATACATATATACATGGCTGAACAAAGATATATACATAGCTGAGCATGGATATATGCTTAACTAAAGACACATATTTAAGGGACTGAACATACATATATACTTTACTGAACTTACATATATACATGGCTGAACACAGATATATCCATAGCTGAACATGGATATATGCTTAACAGATGTTTACATAGCTGAACACACATATTTAAGGGACTGAACACAGATATATACGTAGCCGAACATGGATATATGCATAACTGAACACATATATGTACTTCATTGTCCATACATTGCTAAACTTTCGCCAACAGTCACAAACATCAATGGAATCAGCCATTTATAGCACGAATTTGATAAAACTTACTAAATGAAAGTTGTAGATATGGTAGTCTTGAGTTAACATATAAAGTTTTATACACAAATATGAATTATATGATTTATGGTGAATTAGTTTGTGATGCCTGTCAGATCTATTTTTCAGACAGATTCCAGGGGCTGTCTTGATTGCTGGTTTTGGGCCTATTGCAGTCAGAATTTAGAAAAATAATCACCGAGATGAAGTTTTAGAAAAACTTGTTAACTTTGCAACGAGACCAAGAACACCAAATTCCATTGTGTGTGCAGGTACTGAGCTTCGTTTTACTAAACTGTGTCCAGTTTGACAGAATTTCAGACATGTTGTAAAGAATGAATTTTTGCTCCTACTTATTGAATTGAACCTATGTCAAATTTTATATGATTTTGGGGTAGGACTTCATGATCTACATGAATATAGTTTTTTCCACTTCTATTTTGATCTAGTTTAGGAGATATGAACATTTTAACAGAGCTTAAGCTGCAGGAAATTCCAGAATAGCTCCATGAACACAAATGCTAAGTTAATTCACAAGGAAGCATGCATGCAAATGAAATACAAGGTGAGGTTGGGAATTTGACGCACCCGAAACCTACACCTAGATTCCACTTGACGGTGTCACGATCACCAGGCGTGGTACGGCCCCTAGGTGTCAATTCCGGGCTCAATCCGCTAGCGGACGGTGTCAAATTGTAGTATAAAAGATATCTAATCCCACAGGGACGGTGATAGTGTAGTTGAGTTCTCACTTCACTTCTATATCTCGAAGTGATATAGCTATCGGGTTGAGAGAGTTGGGTGTTGTGTTGTTGTTGTTTTACTAATAAAAATGACGAGGGCGTTAGGGATCACCGTTAAGATCGTCGGGGATCGACATTGGGATAGAATCCTTACGTTACATTAGGGTTAGGGGATTAATCTCCCAATTCATACCACTCTCGTGGGTTAGAATTGTGAGGTATTTCGGTATCTCTTGTTGACACAATGGCGGTAGCCGTTAACATAGCGGCATAGTTCGTCGATGGATCCCCTCAAGGCATGAGCCAGATATGGTCACGAGCCTTAGTTGAATCCACCGATTTCCCTATTCGAATCCTAAAGATACCCCTTAAGCACATCAATTCCACAGATCGTGGGCATGATCTCAGTACGGGTTATCTAGGAATTCGGTAGGATCAACCGAAATACTCCCCTAAATCCCTAATTCAACCTAAGGATTCAGATCTACGTCTTCCCCCAGGATCTTAGGGTTAACCCATCAACCCTAGAAAGGACTACTCACTCATTGTGATGTTAACGGATAAAAACACGATTTCTAGAGAAGAAAACATCTTAGCAGATTAATAGAATGAAGATCAAAAACTTACAGCGAGCGATGAAGATAGATCCGAAAAAAGCCAAAGATTCCAATACGCAATCGCAATAGAGCACCAAAATAACAATCCAATAATTTCAATCCAAAAGTCTCCAAAAGTTTAATCTAAAACCTAACAATAATTCTCTCTAATTTTCGCTCTCCAAAAAATGTAAAAAACTCAGAATGAATCGCCCCCTATCGATGTCGCCAGCTCCCAGACTTCACTCTCAAAATCGCGCAACAGCCGCATCACAAATCTTTCCGAAAATGGCATTGGCATCATCGACCGAGTGGGTGACTCAGTCCAGCATCGTGTTGCTCGGTTGGTTGCTCGGTCCGAGCAGCTATACTGCTCGACCGAGCTTGACAGGGAATCGAAACTCTCTAAAATCTTCACTCTGCTTGCACGTGCCGAGTCAGCTCAACTCGGTCCGAGCAGAGAGCTGACTCGGTTGCTGAAAAGTTGCTCGGGCCGTGCGTGGATCGGGCTTTGGGATGAGAGGCTGCTCGACTGAGCACTATAAGTGCTCGGTCCGATAATCCCCGTATCGGCTCCTCTTCTGCATTTACGTCTACTCGGTCCGAGCAACTGCTCTGCTCGACCGAGCAGCCTGGGAATTTGCTTCCTGAAGCTGCTGAAGCTTCCATCTCCTCATGCTCTCTCCTCCACTCCTCCCAAGGCTCCCAAAACATGGTGAACTCCTGTAGAGCTTCACCAACGAGCTCACGGGCGTGTCAGATGTGTTCATACCCATGTCGGGTCCCAAATCGCTCCAAAATCCCTGAAAACTCATAAAATACTACGAAACTCGAATATAATGCAGAAATACGATATTGTAGGGAGATGGGATTTGGATGCGAAAATGGCATGGAATGCAATGTCATGATGATATGAAAAAGGTATGAAATATGGACACATCAAAATCCCCCAAGCTTACTTCTTACTCGTCCTCGAAGAGGACGAATACTAGGTATGCTGGGAGGAAAACAAAAAGAATAAGAAATAAAAATAAGAAGAGAAGAGAGTGGAGGTGAATGGAGGGTGCTAAGGATGTTCGGTCAGATCTCATGCCTAAGTGGTATATCATAATGCTCTGAATAGTAAACATACATGCTATTGGAAATTTCTAGTTTTACAGATCATATGTCTAGCATGCAATACGGGTAAAAGATATGGATCTACTGAAATAAAGCCATCAACTCATATCAATCCCATGCAATCCATAGAGTCTAGTATAAGAAGTTGGCAATGCACTTTTCAATCACAGATACATATGGAGCATATAGAAATACGCATCATGCAATAGAGGATGGAAAAAGTCGTGCTATTTAGTTATTCATTTCGATTCATGAAAAATCTCCAAAAACTAAAGTGTTTCGTAAAGTTTAAGTATTATCAAACCTCCCTGTTATGCATCGTCTCCACTCTAATGTCACACTCACTCATGTGATCAATTGGTTCACCCCCCAAGCTTAGGTTGAGCCATCGCATCAAGGAATAGGATATGGAATATTTCTTTTTCTTCCCAGTATATATGATAGCTTCTAATGAAAGTATAAAAACGATTTTTTTTCTTTATTTTCTTTCTTTTTCTTTTCTTTTTCACATATGAATATATACACACATTTTTTTCTTTTCTCTCTTTTTTTCATTTAGAAGCTATACTTCTTCTTTTTGGTGTTGGGAAGTGAGATGCGGTAAAGATAGCTGTGGAGGTGTAACCAACTGATATGTAAAGAATATATAGATATGTGGAGAAGGAAAATAATAGATCTCTCAGTTCACTCATAAGAGGTGCACAACAGTTTAATAAAATAATACGCTAACTAAACTCATAAATAGCATGTAATTTTCATTCCTCTAAATGAATACTGAAAAAGCATGCAGCAATAGGCACAATGATATCAGGCATGCATACAGAAGTGAATAAGATATAAAACAGATGCTCCAAGTGTTCTAGTGATGCGTGAACCTAGGTGCATTACCAAACATAATGCATACTAGATACTAATTCATGCATTTGATTTTAATTCATTTCAAGCATTAAATCAGATAGATCAGCAAAAGAGTGTGCACACATATAGATGGTAAAACTGAAACTACCCTAATAGCATGTCAACAGATAGTAAGCATCATGAATAACTACTAAGTGCTACGAGAAGTATCATCATATGAAACATCCTTAGCATAAAAAAGAAAAAGACGGAGAAAATAGGAAAATAAAGAAAAAGAGATGCATGCATGGCAAAAAGCAGAAAATATGATGCGGAATGAGAAAAAATATAAGGAGGTGGAAAAAATGGTGAAAAATTAAAATAAAAACTGAAATAGGGAAGAAAATGTAAAAGAAAAAAATGAAAAATAAATCGGTAGCGCTCATCCCCCAAGCTAAACCTAGCAGTGTCCTCACTGCTAAGAAAACGCTGGTAAGCGGGAGATAATGCTAAATAGGGTGGGGGTGGGCATGGGAATATAAAATAAAAACTGTGCAAAAGGAAACCAAAACATGACATGATGCAATGCTGAATGGAAAATGATGCATGCGTGGGTGTCCTCCCCCAAGATATCTAATAACAGGGTCCTGAACAGACAGATGGGCTCGATATAAAATGAGGGAGGCAAAAACGGGTAGTGACGACATCAAGCAGAGGCACCACCCTCAGGGGTGGTGATGGGTCCCGCTGCTGTGGACCAGGTAGTGTGGGTGGATCTGGATGGAACTCAGTAGGCGGGTCGGTTCGCCAGTGACGAACTAGGCTCCGAAGAAAATGTAGGTCATACTCGACTGCCTGTTGAGTGAGGGTGCCCCCTAACCTAAGAGTAGCAGCATGGCAGTGAACTGGTCGCCCTGGTCAGCGTCACAGAAGCTAACCTCATATTCTGCATCGCCGATATAAAAAGGTTCAGGGGGAGTGGGGCGGTGGGTGGCATAGGGGAAGTGGTAGATGAATCGCCAACAGTGGTGATTTGAGTGGGCGAGCGTGTACGATGAGTACGCCGAGTAGGCCTAGGGTTTGGTATGCCGGAGTTGGCGGGTTTAGCACGTCGTGGAGGCATTTTGCAAGCGGTATAAGAAAGTGCGGCAATATGTAAAGTAAACAGGAGAATGAATATACCGACTGTGAGCGATGCAAATGCGGAGAGCTCCCCCAAGCTGGTCCCTATAGTGGGTGCTGACGTGGGTAAATCGTATCTGAAATAGAGATAGGAAAAATGTCAGTATTTTAAACATGAAAATAAGGGGAAGTTTGGCGTGGGGCTGCTCGACCGAGCAACTATACTGCTCGGTCCAAGCTATACCACTTGTTGGGGATTCATGAACGAGGAGAGAGTGGGAGGGGTGGTTATGTACGGTGTGATAAGAGGGGGGTAATGGCGGAGAGGGGTATGCGGGGGGTTTGGGGGGTGGGTCGTGAGGTGGGCGGCAGTGGGAAAGAGGAAGAGGGGGAGAGAGAGAGAGAGAGAGAGAGAGAGAGAGAGAGAGAGAGAGAGAGAGAGAGAGAGAGAGAGAGAGAGAGAGAGAGCCATGGGAAATTGGGTACAAGATGAAAGCAGTGGATAGAAGAAAAATACGAGCTCAAGAAAGATGAAGAAGAAGGAGCTACCTCTGCTTGCATCGATGCAATCATCTATATATAGGCGTAGCCCGAAATTGAAAAGGTCCAAGTGAATGGCTTCTGCCAATCCATACCAAATACTACATCAAAACTTGGCAATTCAATCATCAAGAAGTTTGCAAAAAATTCGCATCGGAAAAGCTGATGTTGGATCTCCATCATTGCTTTTATGCCAACCATGATGTCATTGTCAGTGATGCCATTTGCATGAGTGTTGGGTAGACCTGCTGATCGGGTCAAAAATATGATAATCGCATGCATACTGTGTCAGTTGTAGCTCACAGGTCGAACACAGGAAGGTGGTGGAATGAGTACCAGTTAATCGTGTATCTAATTAGCTACACGAATGGTAGTAGAAAAAAGGGGGGAATTGCACTAAAACTACTGAAAGAAAGAAAAGTGATGAGGGCTAAGTGTCGCAATTAATGCAAATTAAACATGCGAGTTAAGCTAGCTTCTTGAGCCAACAGATTATAGTCGTAGATGATAGTCAAAACTCAATCCGCGTCCTCTCAGCGTCCAACTGTAATAGAGGACTTGGAGAATAGGTTGGACCCCTATCATAGCCCGGATGGGTCATCAGCCACTACGATGTAGGTGATTCTAGTGAGTGTGGCCGATGATTAGTCAGCGCCTAGCACTAGATAGTCAACTCTCCTCGATGAAGAAGTGAGTTGAATTAAGTTCATCCAATCTTATTCCTAGACTACAATCGGACTTGATCGATATTAGGGGTGATTCACCCAATAGATAATCTACACTAGGGTTAAGCTACACCCTAAGCAGGAAAAAATACTCGCAAAGCATCATAATAAATGACAATTAGAGCAAAGAAATAAACATCATAAACAACACAAAGAGAAATCAAAAAATGTAATTAAAGGAAATGCGAGAATTTAATACAAGAATTAGAAATAAAGAGTCTTACAATAACTGGAAGAACAACCCCCAAGGGGGTGAAAACCCAAGAAAAATCGTAGAAGAAAAGTCCGACATCTCTCTCAATCGCACTCAGCTATTTATAGTACATTAGAAAATTGGGGGCACATGGCCATGTCGCAAATCGGCACGGCTGTGTCACCACTAAGAAAACTAGGGCAACAGGGACGGCTGCTTCAAGCACGGCCGTGTCGTAATTCGGCACGGCCGTGTCATCCTTCTTAACGCTCGAACAGCCCCAGGTGACACGACCATGCAAAACAACCGGGTTAGAGGGGAGCTCTCTACCTTCTGTAGCATAATTTAGCACAGCCCTGTCAACGATGCTAATGCTCCCTTCTTGAGCTCATGGTGTGACATGGTCGTATGGTTGCACACACGACTATGTTGCCAGCGCTTTGGCCCATGTCTTCCTCTTTTTATATTCGACCTTCATTATTCATTGCCATCTTGTCTCCCATGCTCTGCAAATCACTGAATTGCATCATTTTATGCACAGGTTCCCCTACATACACAAAATACATCCCCAAAGCATTAAATGTACAAAACCGGGTAAAAAACGGGGAAAATAGCAAGAATGGTGTAGAATAAACATGGAAAATGAAGGGTGAAAGGGGCGGAAAAAGGTATAGAAAATACGCATAACCAAATCCCTTGGATGAAATAAGATATGAGATTTAGATAATGAGTATTCAAGGTTCAAGAAATCTCCTTGGATGATGTGGTGCTAATGCTCGGGCTCTGGTGGGATGAGAAGTGGCTGCGGTGCAAATTGATGAAGTGAACATGGTTCGGGCCCGCTGAAATCAATCGTCGTGTCCGTGGCTGAACTCATGTGCTCCTAAAAAACGTGCACGTGCTTCATAGTCTCCTCGATGCTCGTGCATGGCTCCAACTCGGGGATCTGACCAAAGGAAAAGGTTGGCACGAGCTCTTCTATTTTTGGCGTCTCACTCTTGCCCATGCAAACCTTAAGAAATTCTGATCTTAATTGGGTCAGGAGTCCCTCAATCTCAGCTAACGCCCCATCAATTTTTTCATTCTTTGCAGGGCGTAGCTTTGGATGATGTTGCTGGCGTGATATGTATCGGTGCTATCACCTACAGCTGAGGAGGAAAATGTATTAGGAAACAAAGAGTTTTGAAATAGATTACTTCCATAGCGCAAGTGGCTGGCGACGCATTGGGCCAATGACTATCCTTCGCTGAGCCATGGAAGGGTGGTAGATGTATTCTCCAAGTCGAATGGTCCTTCCATATGCTCCCCCTTCTGTAGTGTGGTACCATAGACCTCACCCCATGAGTGATGCTCAAGGTGCACATATGATTGAGAGGATGGTTGGGCTATCAAGTTAGGGGGTGTAGGTCATAGTGGTGAGAGAAGGAGTGGTGGGTAAGCCTTGGGTTGCCACCATTTTAGCTATAAGGCTTCCCTCTACTTCCGGTGGAGGCATGTATGGTGGAGGATTTGGATAGGAGTGGTTCAAGTATTGGTTGAAGGTGTAGGGGTTTGGGTCATATGGGTTGGCATAAAATGTACATACATCGTTCGCATGCCCCGAAAAACTGCAAATCCCGCAATTCCTTGCAACTTGCAGAAAGTGATTTTGTGCTCCCATCTAAGCATTGTGGTTTGCCGAGACACCAGATTCATAAGAGTATGTTCCATCTGGCATCCACATAGCAACTCCAAAATTCACATGTCCATAAAAATAGAACCACAGAAAGATCGTCAGAAATACAAATGAGTAGCAAAAGGTGGGGGTAAAGATTTTCTTTTATTTTTTTTTGAAAATGTAGTCTAATAAATCTAAGTTGATATCAGGCTGATTACCTCCATAGCAACAACGCCATTTGCTTGGTTGTGTAAAAATATGATAACCGCAAGCATAAGGTGTCAGTTGTAGCTCACGAGTTAAACACATCGAGGAGATGGTATGAGTACTGGTTAATCATGTATCTAATTAGCTACGCAAATGGTGGTAGAAAAGGGGGGAATTGCACTAAAACTACTAAAAGAAAGAAAAGTGCCCAAGGCTAAGCATCGCCACTAATGCAAATTAAACATGCGAGTTGAGCTAGCTTCTCGAGCCAACTAATTAGACTCGTAGATGATAGTCGAAACACAATCCATGTCCTCTCAGCATCCAACCGTGAGTGAGGACTCGAAGAATAGGTTAGACCCCTGTCGTAGCCCCGATGGGTCATCGGTCGCTACAATGTAGGTGATTCTAGTGAGTGTGTCCGATGTAGTCGATGGCTAGTATTAGATAGTCAACTCTCCTCGAAGAAGAAGTGAGTTGA
Source organism: Scilla litardierei (assembly GCA_030789695.1). Lineage (NCBI taxonomy): Eukaryota > Viridiplantae > Streptophyta > Magnoliopsida > Asparagales > Asparagaceae > Scilla > Scilla litardierei. Next base: position 122,266,986 of record CM061134.1, read on the forward strand.
ATTATGTTCATCCAAGCCTATTCCTAGACTATAATCAAACTGGATCGATGTTTGGGGCGATCCACCCACATGGATAATCTACACTATGGTTAAGATATGCCCTAAGCACAAATAACTACTCGCTAAGCATCATAATAAATGACAATTAGAGCAAAGAAATAACCATCACAAACAACACTAAGAGAAATCAAAAGCAATGCAATTAAAGGAAATGCGCAAATTTAATACAAGAATTAGAAATAAAGAATCTTACAATAACAAGAAGAACAAACCCCAGGGGGGGTGAAAACCCTATAAAAATCACAGAAGAAAAAGCCATCATCTCTCTCAATCACACTCAGCTATTTATAGTACATTCAGAAAATTGGGAGCGCACGGCCATGTCACCGCCAAGAAAACTAGGGCAGCAGCGACAGCTGCTTCGAGCACGGCCATGCCATAATTCGGCATGGCCGTGTCAATCCTTCTTAATGCATGAGCAGCCTAAGGTGACACGGCCGTGTGGAACGACCTTGTTAGAGGGGAGCGTTCTGCCTTCTGCAGCAAAATTTAGCACGGCCCTGCGGTATGTCCGCACGGCCGTGTCAATGAAGCTGATGCTCCCTCCTTGAGCTCATGGTTTGACACGGCTATAACGACCGATATCTTCTGATACGCTGGAGTGAGTTCTATTTATAAACGTCTTTCATTAGTATACTTTTGATTTGTAGATCTAATTAATATACTTACATTAGTTAGCTTATTAAATCTTGTTCTTATTTTTTTTAAATTTCAAATTCAAATTTTTTTAAAATTCAAATTATTTTAAAAACTTTCCTATTTAGATCCTAATTAAGACTATAACTATTTTATAAATACTCTCTCATTAAAGCCATTATTTTCTCCCTAATTATTAGTATGAATTCAACTTTCCTAATTACATTAGCTTTTAAATCTTTTAAATCAACCCTTATATAATCTCATTAAATAAATATTTCAAATTCAATTTTGAATTCAAATTTCCCTTCCATATTTAGATAGGAGACTTTATTCCCTTTATAATTAGCTATTAATCCCCCTCTTACTTACAATTTATCTTCATGTTTCTTTCCTTTTTCTCCTGATTTAAACCCTTCCATATTATATATGAGACTTTTACTCATGCTAAATAACAAATAAATCCTATATTCAATTACAATTAAATTCCATGTTCCTTCCTTCTTTCATTCCTTTCCTTAACATCATAATCCTTCCATTTTTCATCTAAACCCTAATTTTCTAAACCTCAACCGCCACTCCCTTGGACATTTCGTTTGATTACGTTGCATGAAATATTATTTCCAGGGCCCTCCAACTCACACACCCAAAAATATATAATTAAAACCTAGCATATATCTATCAGCCCCTACAAATATAAAGAAACACAAACAAACCCAAGCCATTGTAGGGGAATTCGCGGTCCCTTAGGGCACAAAAACTCTAGTCCCGTCCTAAGTCGGACGGAACATAGACAGTAAAATCATTTGCAGCGGAAGAAAAACCTATGTTAACTAATTAACATGCAGTTAAAAACAATTTTTTAACTTAGCCCTAAGGTCCAAGACCCTATGCCAAGATCTATGCTGACTTGGGATAGATCTGACCATCCCAAGAAGGATCTAGCCTACTGCGATTAAACTAAACTAATGCTAAAAAATACTTTAACCACATACCCGGAATCTCAGCCCTGGAGCAGGCGAGATGTTCCGCGCCGTCTTCTGAGCTGCTCCCGTCCCACGCCGAGCCGCTCCTTGAACCGCTCCCCGAACCGCTCCTCGTACCGCTCCGCATCCCGAGGCGATCAATCCCCGTGCCGCCGAGCCAACCACGCGCCGAAGAAAGTTTCACGCGAGTGAAACCTCCGCCAAGATTTCAGATCCAGAATCCGAACTCCTTTGTGGCTTTGCTAGAGCCCGTAGGAGTAAGGCAGAAATTTAGGGAGAAGAGAAATATTAATTTAAGCCTAGATCCGAGCGTGCTCCAACATTTACGAGAGCCGCTCAGATCTAGAGCTTGGGACGAGTTTTGAGAAAGGGGGGAGACCCCTATTTATATAGGCGGCAGACTCTCCCCTTTTCTCAAAATCCGATGTGGGACTAAATGATGAGTTAATTAAAATCAAGTTGGTTTGCACTTCACAAAGTGCAAACTTCCGTGAATTTTAACTCACTCACTGTTGAGCTTCAAGATCGATACAACCTATCAATACGACAAGCGTTCAATGGTGAACGCATAGGAAAAAACCGTTTGTCAATCGGAGTTCGTTTGACCCTCCAATTGAGTGTCCAAAGATCAGCCCTAGGCTAGTTTTTCACAAAAACTGAGCCGTCATTTGATTCAGCACAATTAGGGTTCAAAACCCTAGAGGTGGGGCCCATGGGTGGGCCCCACGCATCCAGCGCGCGCCAAAATGCCCAAACCGCGCCTGGGCAGAGCCCAGGTCGTGCGCGGGCCTGGGCGAGCCCAGGCGGCTCGCCCAGGCCCGCGCCTGGGCTCGCCCAGGCAGCGCCTGGGCTTAGCCCAGGCGGCTCGCCCAGGCCCGCGCCTGGGCTCGCCCAGGCCGCGCCTGGGCTTAGCCCAGGCCGAGCCTGGGCTTAGCCCAGGCAGCGCCTGGGCTAGCCCAGGCAGCCTGTTCTGCCATGTATTTACTGGGCTTGGCCTGGTCTGATCTTTTGGGCTGTTTTGGCTCTAACTTGAGCATCCGGTGTCCGATTTGGACGCCGTTCGAACCTGGGCGTAGACCGGGACATTCCCGTCTTACCCGTGAACTTTTCCTTGTGTTTATTTCATTAAATATTGTATTAAACAATTTAATACACATTTAATCACTTTTGCATCAAATGCAAAATAGTCCCTATCTAAGCTTAAATTACCATATTGCATCAAATGCATCTATCTCTTCTTTTGCATCAAATGCAAATATTCTCCCTAACTATTTTCTACCTATTACTAGACGAAGCGTTGCACTCTGTGTGAGACCCTACAGCCTGACCCTTACAACAGGTTGGGCTCGAAGCCCTATACGGCAGTGACCACGAGCAGTGGTTGCCGTCCCTGCTTCAGGAATCATCATTATGTGGTTAACTCATTGACATGAGTATTGTCGGGACCACCTGACTGTTTCCGTAATGAATTCCGCAGTTATAGTCTCTTCGTCTTAAATATGTCGTGTAGATCAAGTCTGGGGTACGGTCAAACTGTCAACCCCAATAACTTGACTCCGGTTAGTTTCTATCGATCTTTAGTCAACCAATGTTGGACTTCTTCCAACATACTCTGCGCAGAGTTTTTACTAAAGACCGAACTAACTCTACGACACTAACTCCCATTGACCGGGAGAGACGAATCCTCTCTTGGTCATTACTCGCCTCGTACGTTTCAAGTGACACCCAATCAAAAGACCTTTCGACAGGCCTTGCCTCGAAGCTAGGTCAGTTGATCTAAGTGGCACCGTTCACGCACAGGTCCGTCAAAAATGACCTCAAGTCAAAAGACCAACTATCCTATCATCACTCAGAGTTATCACTGACAGATTGGTCAATATAACCATATGATAACTCTAGTGGATCGTTCAGTGAACTCATTCTAATGAGCACCTGCGTCTCGTCTTCGACTTCGCCAAGTCAAGCGATCATGAGATCATCGCCACCGCTAAACGGTGAAGACTAAGACACAATGGTCTATCCGATGTTTCGATATCCTTGTCTCGAAACATCTACGACCACGAACCATTTTAGACTTATGCTACAGACGGTCAAACGTTTCTCCATGATCGAGATACTCATCTCGATACCCGTTTGACCTTGCATAAAGTCTCAGGACTTTACCTAAGTTGATATCTAATGTTGACTACATTACAATATAACTTAGATAAATTATTACCAAACAGCTTACTGTTATTTCGAACAAGATGTTTGTGCTTTTCACACAGGAATAAATGGCCTTGAGGGCATAATATTCCTACATCTCCCACTTGCACTCAGGCCCATTTATCTCGGTATCTTATACCGTTTTTTACACATAAATTTTGCTGACTTCATGTGATAGAGCCTTCGTGAGTGGATCTGCCAAAACCGTCTACACTATAGACTTAAGGGGTTTTTATGTTTATATTAGACCAACCTTTTGAATCTTATTCAAATAGTTCATTTGGTCTGTCGGAATCCATAATATTTTATTTTACTTGGATCTTATCCAGTTTATCGTACCTTACGATAATCATTTAAATTTGTTAATGGTCATTTTAAATGGCTCATATGTATTCTTGATAAAGTATCAAACCTTTTGATTACTTTGTCAAAATGTATGTTCCATCCCTTTGATGATTCGCATGTAATTTATACGCTCCTACTGACCTTGAAAACTATCTGGCTAATTCATATAAGTTGGTTCGTCTAAATCATATTTAGAAAAACGAACTTATAAGTGAATGCGCAAATTTTCATGGTCAACTTAAGCGTTTTACATCGGCTTTGGTCCGAGTAGATCTGTACACATCTGTTGGCGAAACCGGTTTCATCATAATCCGTTTTAAAGAAATTAGGATGAAAACCGTTCCCGTCCAACATTATTGTACTTCACTATTTTCTCTTCTGCACCAATCTTTCAACTTAAAGATTTACTTGCAGAAAGTGAGGAAACATTTTCCATGGGCACGTAAACCAAATTCTCAAATTTATTTACGCACATGGACCTGCATCAAGTTTTAAATCGGAGTTACTACTCCGAATTTCATCTTGGAAGTTTGACTAAGTCATCATCAGTTATGATGTCTAACTCGACAATCCGTCTCACGAGATTCGAGTAATAATACAACTTCCTTACGATTGATTTATTGAATATATCATTGATAATGTCTTTATAGAACATTATCAAAACCTAGGCATTACTATCTGGGACTTAACCCAGAGGGAGGACTTAACTCAGAGTCACTTACAATGGATCACACTAAATCTAATTAAGTGCGATTCATACCTTTTAACACACCGATGTGTTAACAGACTTGATCTGAGAGAAAATCACATTTTCTTTTAATTACACAAGATTTTATTTAGCTAAGTATTTGACCATTCGATCTAATCGAATCAGTTTAAATACTTTAGTTATTTCGTTCTTTATTTTATCAGACTTGTGTTTCATCAAGAACACGTGTCTTAATAAAACATACGAATAACTTATTTTTGGTTAATCTAGACTCGGGTACATCAGTATGTACTAGACTGAGTTCGACAACTCATTCTCCCACTGTCTCATAGATGGGTTTCAGCCATTGTATCTAAGAGGCTAAGACTCACAAGTGTCCGTAGACTTCATAATACGAGAGGTCAGACCCCTCTTTATGTGACTTGTGAAGCTTAATCTCTTGATACGGCCTAGTCTAATTTTACCATATAAGTTTGCTACTATCTTGTGTATTTATATATTAACATTTAATATATATATATATATATAGTTATTTACAAATTACTTAACACAAAACATTATTTCAGAAGCAAGGTGACGACATTCGTCAAAAAATGTGTTCGACGTTTTTGTATAACAACTTATTCCGAAATGTGACATCAAAATATGTCATGTTTTCATTTCCTCCTACTTATGCCTTTACTAATGATAAATTAAACTAACTTTCTCAATTGACTTTCCGAAGTGCCTTCTTCCTTTTCTAAATCACATTTAGATATCAACATAAATAAATGGCTATGCAAGCAACTTATGTATCCAAACGCTTGAGCTTTGCAATCTTGAGTGTAGCTCAAGAATTTGTTTGTCTCAAGATCCGGTTGGTATACATAGTCTTGCATCGCTCATGCACTCGTATTCGACTCAAACGGTTTAATCGAATTCTCGAACTTTGCGGATCAAAATTGTTTGTCCATACAACCTTGAGGGTAGCTCGACAAGTTGTAGGGAGAAACATACTTTGAATGTCCTATATGTTCAAGCTGCCTCATATAGAGACGAGTGACATGTAGCGTTAATTTATTTATTGGACCCAGAACTTAATGAAATCATATTTCTTAAGTCCGTTCTTTTAGAAGGTCATTTAATGTCAATGAGAATATAGTTTAATTATGTCAATTAGAATTTAACTCGATATTCAATTAATCAACTTATTGACCAATTAACTTATTAAAATATTATATTTTAATTCCTACGGTAAACATAGTCTTGCCCTAGTTTTGGCATATGTTCAATATTAAATATAGGTAGATTGGCTTTTATCTATCTATATCCTCCCACTATTTTTACGAACGTTTTAAAGCTTAATAACGAACGATTTAATCGAATTAAAATTAATGGGTAAGAGTTCCAATCACCTTGAGTCTAAACAACCTTGAGTGTAGCTCAACAAGTTGATTGACTCTGCGATCGGAAGATGACTCTTCATCGATCATATCGGATATGACTCTCTTAATCGGTTTTTGCCCCTAGCCATTCGTGATCATGAGTGTGCTCATCCAAATCACAATGTCTAGTCTAGTCGGACCCTTGTTTTCATGTCTAGCCTGACTTGCCCCTCAGCTCGGTGTATGCACGACACGTTGGTTTGGGTCAGGTCTTAGACTACAACTAGGCAGACTACATCCTTGACTAAACTTGCGCCGCCGCTCGGTGTATTCACGACAACGTCGGTTTGGGTCAAGTCAAGATGTCATCTTATGTATTTAAGAAGTTGGTTTCTACAAGGTTGCCATGTCACAGCTTGAGTGTATCTCAACAACTGTAACACGGGCCCTATAGTTACTAACCCCTAAAACAAGGAGGGCTACGGCTAATCTTGAAAAAGATCATTAAAGTATTTGACTTAGATATAGTCCAGGGTGTCATACAATCATGATTCGCGACATTGCGGTCCAGCGGAACTCAGCCAGGGAATTGACTAAGCCAGGATCACTACCCCTTGGACTAGTAAGGGTTGACCCAGAACTCTTAGCCAAGCACATTGACTGGATCATGGTCCATTGAATGAAGCTTGTCATTTTTGTATGTATGCCATAGACTAAACAACTTTTATTAACAACTAATTAATCCTATCAACTAGTTGAATACTTAAATTCAAAATTTTTAGGATTTGTTTAATAACTTTTATTAAGGTCCTTATCAACTATAAGGTTCACGTGCTACCCTAATCGTTATTAGGATTTTAATAAATTTTATTAACAACGCTAGAAGCGAAGTCCTTTAATGAAAATTAATTATAACAATTAGAATTGAAAGTTCATTTAAAGGACTACCATAATCAGGAATTAGGTCTTAATATTGTTGTTAATGATTTATTAAAACATAGCATGTCATTAAAATTCAAGTAATAAATTTTAATCATTTTTAATGGCTAACCTAAAGGGTTGTCTTGTGTTATCAAATAAGGGACAAGATTAACAAGCCATTAAAATAAAGCTACACTAATTTTATCAACATAAAATGAAAGTGTATATCTATTTAACAATTAAATAAACTAAGTTTATCGCATAAACAATTTTTAGATTTTTAAAATCAGTTTTAAAAATATCTTATAAATTTAAAACATTACTTTTTTTATAAAAAAAAATTTCCATGTTAAAAAATTTATCATATACAATTTTTAAACATCTAAAACATTTTAAACTTATCGCATAAATTTAAAGCCTTAAAATCAATTTTAAAATTTATCACATAAATTTAAAATTACTATTTTAAAATTTCCATGCTTAAAAGATTTATCATATAAAAAATTTTTAGGCATCCAAAATAAATTTAAACTTTTAAACATTTAAAATTAGTTTTAAAAAATTATCACATAAATTTTAAAACGTTATTTTAAAAATTTTCATGTTCAAAAAATTTAACACATAAAATTTTGAACTTCAAAACATTTTTAAAATTATCTAATAACTTTAAAAAATTTAAAAAGTACTTAAAAATCATTAATAAGTTTAATGAAATCGCAGTACCTAGATCGACTACGCAAACCTAGACTCTGATACCACTGTTGGGGAATTCGCGGTCCCTTAGGGCACAAAAACTCTAGTCCTGTCCTAAGTCGGACGGAACATAGACAGTAAAATCATTTGCAGCGGAAGAAAAACCTATGTTAACTAATTAACATGCAGTTAAAAAACAATTTTTTAACTTAGCCCTAAGGTCCAAGACCCTATGCCAAGATCTATGCCGACTTGGGATGGATCTGACCATCCCAAGAAGGATCTAGCCTACTGCGATTAAACTAAACTAATGCTAAAAAATACTTTAACCACATACCCGGAATCTCAGCCCTGGAGCAGGCGAGATGTTCCGCGCCGTCTTCCGAGCTGCTCCCGTCCCACGCCGAGCCGCTCCTTGAACCGCTCCCCGAACCGCTCCTCGTACCGCTCCGCATCCCGAGGCGATCAATCCCCGTGCCGCCGAGCCAACCACGCGCCGAAGAAAGTTTCACACGAGTGAAACCTCCGCCAAGATTTCAGATCCAGAATCCGAACTCCTTTGTGGCTTTGCTAGAGCCCGCAGGAGTAAGGCAGAAATTTAGGGAGAAGAGAAATATTAATTTAAGCCTAGATCCGAGCGTGCTCCAACATTTACGAGAGCCGCTCAGATCTAGAGCTTGGGACGAGTTTTGAGAAAGGGGGGAGACCCCTATTTATATAGGCGGCGGACTCTCCCCTTTTCTCAAAATCCGATGTGGGACTAAATGATGAGTTAATTAAAATCAAGTTGGTTTGCACTTCACAAAGTGCAAACTTCCGTGAATTTTAACTCACTCACCGTTGAGCTTCAAGATCGATACAACCTATCAATACGACAAGCATTCAACGGTGAACGCATAGGAAAAAACCGTTCGTCAATCGGAGTTCGTTTGACCCTCCAATTGAGTGTCCAAAGATCAGCCCTAGGCTAGTTTTTCGCAAAAACTGAGCCGTCATTTGATTCAGCACAATTAGGGTTCAAAACCCTAGAGGTGGGGCCCATGGGTGGGCCCCACGCGTCCAGCGCGCGCCAAAATGCCCAAACCGCGCCTGGGCAGAGCCCAGGTCGCGCCTGGGCTCGCTCAGGCGCCTGGGCTCGCCCAGGCCCGCGCCTGGGCTCTGCCCAGGCGCTGGGCAGAGCCCGGGCGGGCCTGGGCTCAGCCCAGGCTTGTGCCTGGCTAGCCCAGGCCGAGCCTGGACTTAGCCCAGGCAGTGCCTGGGCTAGCCCAGGCAGCCTGTTCTGCCATGTATTTACTGGGCTTGGCCTGGTCTGATCTTTTGGGCTGTTTTGGCTTTAACTTGAGCATCCGGTGTCCGATTTGGACGCCGTTTGAACCTGGGCGTAGACCGGGACATTCCCGTCTTACCCGTGAACTTTTCCTTGTGTTTATTTCATTAAATATTGTATTAAACAATTTAATACACATTTAATCACTTTTGCATCAAATGCAAAATAGTCCCTATCTAAGCTTAAATTACCATATTGCATCAAATGCATCTATCTCTTCTTTTGCATCAAATGCAAATATTCTCCCTAACTATTTTCTACCTATTACTGGACGAAGCGTTGCACTCTGTGTGAGACCCTACAGCCTGAATCTTACAACAGGTTGGGCTCGAAGCCCTATACGGCAGTGACCACGAGCAGTGGTTGCCGTCCCTGCTTCAGGAATCATCATTATGTGGTTAACTCATTGACATGAGTATTGTCGGGACCACCTGACTGTTTCCGTAATGAATTTCGCAGTTATAGTCTCTTCGTCTTAAATATGTCGTGTAGATCAAGTCTGGGGTACGGTCAAACTGTCAACCCCAATAACTTGACTCCGGTTAGTTTCTATCGATCTTTAGTCAACTAATGTTGGACTTCTTCCAACATACTCTGCGCAGAGTTTTTACTAAAGACCGAACTAACTCTACGACACTAACTCCCATTGACCGGGAGAGACGAATCCTCTCTTGGTCATTACTCGCCTCGTACGTTTCAAGTGACACCCAATCAAAAGACCTTTCGACAGGCCTTGCCTCGAAGCTAGGTCAGTTGATCTAAGTGGCACCGTTCACGCACAGGTCCGTCAAAAATGACCTCAAGTCAAAAGACCAACTATCCTATCATCACTCAGAGTTATCACTGACAGATTGGTCAATATAACCATATGATAACTCTAGTGGATCGTTCAGTGAACTCATTCTAATGAGCACCTGCGTCTCGTCTTCGACTTCGCCAAGTCAAGCGATCATGAGATCATCGCCACCGCTAAACGGTGAAGACTAAGACATAATGGTCTATCCGATGTTTCGATATCCTTGTCTCGAAACATCTACGACCACGAACCATTTTAGACTTATGCTACAGACGGTCAAACGTTTCTCCATGATTGAGATACTCATCTCGATACCCGTTTGACCTTGCATAAAGTCTCAGGACTTTACCTAAGTTGATATCTAATGTTGACTACATTACAATATAACTTAGATAAATTATTACCAAACAGCTTACTGTTATTTCGAACAAGATGTTTGTGCTATTCACACAGGAATAAATGGCCTTGAGGGCATAATATTTCTACATCCATTTCTACTCACGCACCCCCAGCCTACACAAAAAAACTATCAATATAACCCTACCCCTAGCTAACAGCCGCTCATCATCTCCCTACAAATAAACCAAATGAATAAGAAAGGAAACCTAGTCCTACATCTCTCCCAGCCGCATATTTCCCTAACCACAAGACAACCGCTGCCATCAAACTCCTCCTTCTCCTCTCTTCTAAAAAACTCCATGACCCTCCCTCTCCCCTCTTCTTCCTCCCGTCAGCCACCACCTACTGCCGTCCGACCTATGCGCACAGCCCATCTACTACACGCGCACTCGTCACCCTCCGAACACCTCCCCTACTCCACGTGTGCGACCCCAGCAACCAACACCACGTCCCCTCTCCATTGGCCCGACAGCCGTGCGCCACCCTTCTCCGACCAGCAGCGCATCCCCTCCACGTGCGCAGCCTCTCGTTCGAGCCCCCTCAGCTCCTCCTCCAAGCCCACACAAATCTCCTTTGACCTGCACTCTTCCACAGTGCCCTGCCGTTCTTCTCGCGGCCCGCCCAAAAACCCTCTACCGTCGGCCACCCTCTCGACCTTTGAGATCCCCTCATCGTGCCTCCTACCTCCCCATAACCCTCTCACCTGAACTCTGACCAGCACTGCCTCGATCTCTCTCGCTGCCACTCGCCACTCCAAGCCAACACCCCACCGTTCACCATCGACTCTCCCTCCTCCTCTCAGCCCGACGACGTCCCTTCCTCAGGCCACCCTCAGCCCGATCACCGACCCTCTGACCCTCCTTCTCCCTTTAAACAGAAGTTCACGACCCGTCTCCCTCCCCTCGTCAACTCGCATGAAAAACCTGTGCAACGGCAGCCTCCACATCAATGCTCAACCACCGCCAGCGTCCAAACACCCCAGCCGTCGCACCACTTGCCGTTTCCCCCGACTGTCGCGACTTTCTGCCTGCAAGAATAACCCTAAGAACTAAAGCATGTAAGTCTTATATATCAGTAAGTTAGTTTATTTATAATATCATATGTTAGTAACATTCGTAAGTTAGTTTATGTCGTATATGCTGTAAGGTGTTAGGAGATAGTTTGGATATATGGTAGTTTATGTAAATAAGATATTAGTACTAATTTGTATATATAAGTGTTAGATCCCAATAGTATTTCATTAGTTAGACACGTTTGGCCTATCATAGTTAATCTGTTGACGCAGATAAATCACGCCGATCGTTACATTCACCTGGACACTCGAAAATCGTCAAATCAGGCAAGTGTACAAATTTTTATGAATTATTGAAGTTGACATTTAAACTTTCTCTTTCACTTAAAGCTAAATAACATGAAACTTACCCGTGAAATGACGCTCATAAAAAGTATCATGATGTTCTATGCTTAATATGTGACACATTGATACATAACTTCACATGTTTAAGATTTTAAGATTGGCAATGAAAAATAATTGTTTGCAGTATGTCCTTTAATCAACCCGTAAATCTCGTTATTTTAAATTGATGTAAATGATGTAAGATAAAAATTGCTGATGATTAACGAGCTGCACATCTTGCTTGTATACACGTTACCAGAACGAACATTAATGGAACTTTTAGACAATGCTTGAATTCGTGAATTCGTGCGCCTCAAAGTTAAAATCTTGATTTCGTGATTTCGCGTGAGTCGACTAGTCTGGCTTGTGTTCCAGCACAAATTTTGGGTGGGGTGAGGGTTGAGCGGCCTCTAAGCGTATGAAGGGATCCTATCTTCAAGAGCACCACCTGCATGTGGTGGGTAGCGTCAATCATGGTTGTACCCCCTGTAAGAAGAATGATTACTCATCACGTCTTAAAGGCAAGAACCCTAGGGGTGACAGAAAACATTGACATAGAACTTGAACTCATTAATGTTATCTCAGTTGAACACTAGAATTGACATGTTAACAACATTTATAGAAATTCCATGTTCATTAATGTTCGTCTTTAAATTCTTTAGAGCTGCCATGTTTAGAAGTATTTTATCTTACTTTAAAATTGCCATGTTTATAACCATGCTGCTGACATCTTGTGCAAACAATTAATGCTTCATAAATTATTACTATTCGTACACCTTACCTTGGGTCATCTTACTTTTACTTGCAGACCCTTGCTGACATACATTCGTGTTTTTGGAATGTGTGTCAGATCACGAGCTAGAGTACCTGGAGGACTTGGTTGAGATGCTTGACCCAAAGAGCCAGAGTTTGCTGTTGATGCTGAGTTGCTCCCTGTGAAGGATTAGGGACACGTGCTGTTGTTGCCTTCTTTTAGTTTTGTTATAGTTGTTTTAGAATATGTTCCTTGTTGTAGTTCTTTTGGCCATGCTGAGACCCTGTTGTTTTTATTTCATATACAAACTTCTAGATGTGGATATTGAATGAAATAATATTCTATTGTTCCAATTGCATGCAACAACCTGATATGTTGTTATCACAGACGCTTAGTGAACTCGAGCTTCACCGCTCCAGTCCATGTGGACCTTCGCAACGTTCTTGCTTCTATTGTTTTTGGGAAGCGGAACGTTATAGGTTTTTGTGGTGGCCCATGCAGGTCGTGCATTTGCAAACTTCAGAATAATAGAGATACTATCATTAGCCAAAACGTCTAGAATTACCTCATACATGAAATTTACCAGAGTTCCTTGTCTCAGCATGATAGGGAGACCCATTAGACCAGGATTGTAGGAAGATTTAATTAGACACCATGCTTGTTAGTTAGACACCCTTGCTAAGACTTAGTTCATTATATCTTAGGTGTCATCTTAGTTTCATCTCACCCGGCCTTAACCCTGTTTGATTTCGGGGATTCCATGTGCATCTTATCCGAAAGTTCGTAATTGACCATTTGATTCCCACTTACACTCTTCCCAAGTGTTGGAATATTACTGTCACGCCCCGCTTCCCAAAAACGTGGAGGCGAAGCGTGAGAAGGTCCGCTCAGACTTGAAGCTACAAAGCCGCAAGTCCGATAAGCGTCAATCACTTTAAACTGTAGGTCCTTGCAACGCAAAACAAAACAAAGATAATAATAACGAAAAGAGACAAAAGTACATCTCAGAATATCCATAATAATAAATCTCAACATCGCAGAAAAGCCACCAGGCTACAAATAAAAGAGTCTAAAGGAGGCCCAGCATGGCCAACAAAAGTACAAAGTACGAAAACAAAGAAAAGGTGCAAGCACCGACAACTAACAGCAACCTAAAGCAAAAGCAAGTAAAATCAGTCTCTAAGACTGGTCACCGGTGTCCTCGAACTCCTCAACGAACGTAGGCTCGGGCTCAGCGTCAGCAAACACCTCGTCCTCAGCAACTATCTCTGGCTCAGGGTCTAACATGTGGCACCCAAAGAGAAAGGGGCACATGTCAGCAAGTCTGGAAGACTTGTGCAAGTGAAACTGAAAGTACAAGTAAAAGCAACCTAAAAGTTCTAGCATGATGCAATGACATGGAAGTTAAAGTAATGAGCGCGACAGGTAAAGTAAAGTGAAGTAAAGTACGAGCATGGCATGACATTCACAAGACAAGTACAAGACAAGAAAAGTAAGCACCTCGTGCACAGAGATTCCGTCTTTTGGCTAGAGTGGCTGCGCGGGCCAACTCCTAAGCTCAAGCGACCGTTTATCCCTACCCCTCCACGTGTATCGAGCCAGGGCATTACCCCCGAACACGGAATGCTCGCTTCTGGACCACGAGCCAGGAAGTGTGTAAACAAGTATGGCGTAGGGGTGCACCTAGCCGGACAAGTAGTACAAGGACAAGTATTGTAGCGTATGCTACGACTGCAACAATCAATGCATGGATGACATGGCATGGCAAGTAGTAAAGCGTACAAGTAAGAAAAGTAAACGTGACAGTTTAGCATGCATGAATGACAATTTTAATGGTTGGATCTAGCTTCGTTGTCAAGCTAGATCATTTAGGTGACGGATCTAGTTTCGTTGTCAAACTAGATCAAGTAGGCGTCTAACCAGCTATCATTTCACTGACTAGTCTCTTTTACGCTAAAAGCAAGTAAGTGGCCTAAAAACATGGCCCTACACAAGAGTTGGCAAGTTTCACTTGCCTGCAACTATCACGTCAAGGAAAACCGTCCAACGAGTCCAAGTCACGATTCCTACGTGCACAAGTCCACCGGCCTACATCCGTTTTATTAATCTTGATTAGTGATTTCTAAAACATTTAAAAATACTTTAAAATACTGATTTTTAGTCTTTATTAGCATGCAATTGGGTTGGGGGGTCCTAGGGGTGCAAAACGTTACCTCAACACGACGCGAAAGCTTACACCGGCGTCGGGTAGCGACGCCGGGGGTTGGAATAATAAGATCGCGCTCCAAGTACAGATTCCAATTAGTTTCCTCGCTGGAATTTCAGAGAAAATAACCCGGGCGACGATTCCAGATTCCAAAGCTCGTACGTGCGACGACGGGCTACGACGTGCGATGACGTCGTACGCGACGAATCCTCAAAGAGCAAGCACCTAGGTGGGGCCCACAGTAGTCCTAGGGGCCTTTGGGGGGCCCACAATAACTCTGGAGAACTTGGGGGGCCCACGGTGGCAAGCGATGCGACGGATGCGGGGGTTGCCGACAAGTGGCCGTCGGTCGTACAGCCTCGGTGCGGGGAGATTCCTCGGTCAGACACGCTGGGCGGCGCTGTGTTGCAGCATTGGGGGTCGGTCGCAGCAGCGGGGTGCGGCGTTTCCTTCGGTCAGACCGATAGGGATCCTCGGTCGTTCGCTTGGGATAGCGGGGGCTGGCAGCGTTGCAGTGTGCAGCGCTTGGGGGCGCTCGGTCACAGCCGGGCGTTTCCTTCGGTCGGGCACGGAGCGGAGCGGTGGGAACGAAGCGGAGCGCTGTGCGGGGGTCGGTGCGGAGCGGGGCCTCGGTCAGACCGAGAGCTCCGTCTCGGCCAAGCGGGGGAACGGGGCGGCGGTCGATGCTGTGTGCGGAGCGGCGATGGATGCGGGCGAGGCGGCCGGTCAGAGCGGGTGGATGCGGGGGTTTTCCTTCGGTCGGACGGGGTGCTGAACGTCGCAACGTTGCGACGATTCGTCGCAACGTCCAAAATGAGTTTGAGAAGAGGCTAGGGCTAATTTCTTTGGAAAATAGGTCTTGCTAGGGGTTGCTTATATAGTATAGATGGGTTGACTTGGTCTAGGGCTAAATCTAATAGGATTAGAATATTAAAAAGATTTAAAATTTGAAAATTCAATTACTCCAACTCACCCAAGGATTTGACTTGGTCCAAATGAGCTGGAAATTGGCTCAAAAATTCTTTAAAACGTTTAAAACTTAAATAAATTTTATTTGGCCGAAAATAATTTATAAATTAATTATTAAAAATAATATAAAACTTGTTAAAAATATAAAAAGTGGTCAAATAAACTCCAAAAATTATAAAATAAATATCGGGGTGATCGTGGCGACGAATGTGAGCTAACTAAGAAGACAGATCTCAAATTCGACGTCGGATGACGAAACTAAAAATAGAAACGTCTCCCGTCAAGAGTGAGAATCGTCACGTCTCATCGAGTAAGTTTAAATTGTGGGAAAACGACTCGAGAAACGTCGTTCCAAAATAGTGCCACTATTTAATATTCTCAGAGACGTTCACAACGGCATATCACACGAAAGTGTTCACAAACCAACAAGGTCTAAAACAAACACGTGCACGGACAAAAGCACGTGCACGAACAACGTACCACGAAAAGTGGTCGTTACATCCTCCCCACCTTAGAATAAAGTCCGTCCTCGGACTTTCTAATATAACTAGTCACTCTAGTAACTACCCCAATCAAGTCATATTATAGTTCAACCAGGTATAGTCATTACAGGTGCTCATGTACGCACTAGGTAGTTAAACATAAACACTACCAACATGTATATATATACATTCACGTACGTCATATATTTATACTTATTATAGTCAGTCAATTTCATACATGTATTTCAATCATATTTATATAAACATACATCCATTATATAACTACTACTTACCTAACACAACCAATATTTCAGATACTCACATAAGGATAGTTTCACACTTAGCCAATACAATCATGCTCTACCTATATGTAGCTACCTATGCACAAACATCAAGGGTATACTACCCTCTGATAATCCCTAGTATTCATCCAGAACTAAACACATCAACACATGTAATCACACCATACCATAATTAATCAAGTTTCACTACATATATATATATATATATATATATATATATATATATATATATATTCACCACTACTATAGTTTCACAATATATAGTCATACATGCAAATAGTTCACCATATATTCACATCACGTACGGTCCTATAACTATATTTACGTCACGCCACATATATCGTAGTCATCAATTCCCATAACTAAGCACATACTTACCCGTGCATGGTGCACACCCATACACGCTAACATTTCATTTACATACAACAATCGTACCATTATATAACTAGCACACAAACACACCTAGTTTTAGCTAGTACACATACGTTCACACGAGCAAGTCCTTAGTAGTTAGCTATACCACAAGACCAACACCTATAACTATATACTGGCGTAGCGACCCACAATCATGTGCGTAGCACAACCAGGCACAAACACTCCTATCACTATACATACATCAAACATTGATATATTCAAACTACAACTTACATTCAATGTACTTAGAGTATACCCACTCAAGCTTGAGTGAGACTCAGTACACACATCAGAATATTCCATATACGTAACACGGCATTCATACATATACCAATACCACTCCAATATTTATACGTCTACCAATACAACCATATACATACCATAAGTCATTCACTTAATATTTAATCAAGTAATACTCACATAGTTAAATCAATTTATATACCATAATAATAGTAATACAGACATCAGCACATATATACTTATAATACCCTCCCTAGTACAAACATTTACCGTATAGCCACACATAAGTAATGTATATATATTCACACCATAGCCTACTACCTATAGCTAGTATACCAACACCTATACATACATAGTTAGGATGTGCAATGGTCGCGTATACCTCGCGGTATACACTCATTCAACATCCCGAAAGCAAGCAATATCAACCAAAATTATAATCCTACTCATATATAAAACATAACTACTTACATATAAGCACATATATATCTACCTACGAGCACATACTCACACGTACTAGTATATGGGTCACTCAATAGGCCTACTTTACTTAACTATACATACACTTATTATTATCACACCTAGCACACACATAACTTTACCAATCATTTTATTTCAACCATTATAAGTATCTCTTACTACATACACAACTTAGATATTCCAACGCTAATTCAAATATACACAAGCATCCCTAGTATAGTATATCTAACCACTCACAAGTCTATACATTCTAGCACACAAACAACTTCATAATATCACGAATAACTCCAAGTATATATATATATGTATACCACACAATAGGCAAGCATCAATATACTATGGGAATTCTCATTTAAGCCCACATACACAACTTAGGTACGTGCACCACGACAACCTCTCAAGGGTCCAAGGGTTTACTAACAACTAAGAATTGACACAGACATTGACGGACCCTAAGGCTTAAGCAATAAAGAGAGATCGAGAGCGTGACGAGAGAAGGATTGATAAGCACGAATTCAGATAGGACGAATCACGAGGAGACAGCTTGGTTAGACGAAACATTAACTCAATGGTGATGTTTAGGGTTGAGAGAAAAAGGGGGTGTAGTGATACATACATAGGATATAGGAAAGAAGATAGGGTAGGATAGCACATGCTAAAATACGTGAAATCTGAAAACTGTTGTACTTTAAAATCCTCGTCTGCGAAGAAATGTTTGGGGATCGATAAAACGAGTTGTTCAAAATAAATATGAGTCGAATATTTCAAATAATAGAAAATGGCCTACCGGTTTTAAAAATCATTTTGAAAGGAAGTAAAATCATTTACGCGAATATTAAGGACATGGTTTAGAAAATTCTATCAGTCAGTAATTTAATAAAATATTGACCAAAAAGTTTTGGAAAGTCAAGAATGAAATCAAGTAACGGAAAGATTTAAACTCATGTTAAATGCTTTCAAAACTTTTAGGCTATGGAAGATTTAAAATAATCAATTTTGAAACTTCTTTTAGAAAACCATGGTTTGCCAAAAATGAGAAACTGATTTACAAAAGGTTCTTAATATACGAGCACAACAAGTCTGACACGGATATAAAAATAATTGAAATTCAATTTGGTTTAGAAATTTCTTCTAAAAGCGTGTATGGTGAGCGGAAAGAAAATAGTAGTAACTTAGTATAAAGAATTATCAGGATCAAATAGCAAATCTTTAAAATCAAATCAGGGAGGGTCTAAAGCAGGAAGAGGTTATGAAAATAGTAATTTTGCAAAAATCTGAAATAGTGAGAACGACGAGCAAAAACCAACTTGCTGAAATCTGAAATTCCATGTGACTTGAAAAGTCTATTAAAAGTAAACACGATGTATTATTCAAATGGCATAAATAAGAGGGAAAATTATAAATCAAACTGAGCAAAATAAAAGTACGGTTCAGAATAAAATTAATATATGAAGGAACGACACATTTGCATAGGTACGAAAAAACATAGGCTGGAAAAATATTAGAAGCTAGAGTTCAAAATTCCGACAAAACGTTTTAAAAATTTAAATCAACGAAGGGGGATGAAATATAGGTATTTTGAACAAAATTTAAACTTAGTGGAAGAGAAGATTGAAAAAGAAAATACCTTCAGGAGATTTAAGATTTGTAACGGAGAGGTTCGAAAATTGATGACGATCGTCAAGAGGCGATCTCGTGAATCGAGGGAAGGAAATTGGTCGGATGATCAGAACGTACATACGCCTAGGATATGAACCAGGAAAGTCTACGGAAACTCCTACGGTCGACCAACTAAATATTAAAACTAGGTGCTAAGACTTCTAAAGGTTAAATGGTAACGAAATGCGTTCAGCTTGTTCCGAAATCGATGACCCCAAAAGCGAACGACAAAAGGAAATTCTAGAAGTCTAATATGGTCAGGGTTAGGCAATAACCACTAAGGCAACTCCTACGACGATTAAATCAATTGCTAGGAGGGAGTCTAACTACCAATCAGGGGCCTCTAAATAGCAAGCACGGACGTCTAACTAAGTCTTCTTATCACCTAGTGTCTTAAGAAAACAACTAGACTCAGGGCTTATGACTCAGATGTTGCAATTTATTTAATGGACATTCCGTTATTATCGTTGTTCCGTTAATTCGCAATTGCAAGATTGGACCTGCATGGGCCACCAACAAAACCTGTCACGCCCCGCTTCCCTAAAAACGTGGAGGCGAAGCCGTGAGAAGGTCCGCTCAGACTTGAAGCTACAAAGCCGCAAGTCCGATAAGCGTCAATCACTTTAAACTGCAGGTCCTTGCAACGCGAAACGAAACAAAGATAATAATAACGAAAAGAGACAAAAGTACATCTCAGAATATCCATAATAATAAATCTCAACATCGCAGAAAAGCCACCAGGCTACAAATAAAAGAGTCTAAAGGAGGCCCAGCATGGCCAACAAAAGTACAAAGTACGAAAACAAAGAAAAGGTGCAAGCACCGACAACTAACAGCAACCTAAAGTAAAAGCAAGTAAAATCAGTCTCTAAGACTGGTCACCGGTGTCCTTGAACTCCTCAACGAACGTAGGCTCGGGCTCAGCGTCAGCAAACACCTCGTCCTCAGCAACTATCTCTGGCTCAGGGTCTAACATGTGGCACCCAAAGAGAAAGGGGCACATGTCAGCAAGTCTGGAAGACTTGTGCAAGTGAAACTGAAAGTACAAGTAAAAGCAACCTAAAAGTTCTAGCATGATGCAATGACATGGCAGTTAAAGTAATGAGCGCGACAGGTAAAGTAAAGTGAAGTAAAGTACGAGCATGGCATGACATTCACAAGACAAGTACAAGACAAGAAAAGTAAGCACCTCGTGCACAGAGATTCCGTCTTTTGGCTAGAGTGGCTGCGCGGGCCAACTCCTAAGCTCAAGCGACCGTTTATCCCTACCCCTCCACGTGTATCGAGCCAGGGCATTACCCCCGAACACGGAATGCTCGCTGCTGGACCACGAGCCAGGAAGTGTGTAAACAAGTATGGCGTAGGGGGTGCACCTAGCCGGACAAGTAGTACAAGGACAAGTATTGTAGCGTGTGCTACGACTGCAACAATCAATGCATGGATGACATGGCATGGCAAGTAGTAAAGCGTACAAGTAAGAAAAGTAAACGTGACAGTTTAGCATGCATGAATGACAATTTTAATGGTTGGATCTAGCTTCGTTGTCAAGCTAGATCATTTAGGTGACGGATCTAGTTTCGTTGTCAAACTAGATCAAGTAGGCGTCTAGCCAGCTATCATTTCACTGACCTAGTCTCTTTTACGCTAAAAGCAAGTAAGTGGCCTAAAAACATGGCCCTACACAAGAGTTGGCAAGTTTCACTTGCCTGCAACTATCACGTCAAGAAAACCGTCCAACGAGTCCAAGTCACGATTCCTACGTGCACAAGTCCACCGGCCTACATCCGTTTTATTAATCTTGATTAGTGATTTCTAAAACATTTAAAAATACTTTAAAATAGCTGATTTTTAGTCTTTATTAGCATGCAATTGGGTTGGGGGTCCTAGGGGTGCAAAACGTTACCGTCAACACGACGCGAAAGCTACACCGGCGTCGGGTAGCGACGCCGGGGGTTGGAATAATAAGATCGCGCTCCAAGTACAGATTCCAATTAGTTTCCTCGCTGGAATTTCAGAGAAAAATAACCCGGGCGACGATTCCAGATTCCAAAGCTCGTACGTGCGACGACGGGCTACGACGTGCGACGACGTCGTACGTGACGAATCCTCAAAGAGCAAGCACCTAGGTGGGGCCCACAGTAGTCCTAGGGGCCTTTGGCCTGGGCCCACAATAACTCTGGAGAACTTGGGGGGCCCACGGTGGCAAGCGATGCGACGGATGCGGGGTTGTGCGACAAGTGGCCGTCGGTCGTACAGCCTCGGTTGCGGGGAGATTCCTCGGTCAGACACGCTGGGCGGCGCTGTTGCAGCGTTGGGGGTCGGTCGCAGCAGCGGGGTGCGGCGTTTCCTTCGGTCAGACCGATAGGGATCCTCGGTCGTTCGCTTGGGATGCGGGGCTGGCAGCGTTGCAGCGTGCAGCGCTTGGGGCGCTCGGTCACAGCGGGCGTTTCCTTCGGTCGGGCACGGAGCGGAGCGGGGGAACGAAGCGGAGCGCTGTGCGGGGGTCGGTGCGGAGCGGGGCCTCGGTCAGCACCGAGAGCTCCTCTCGGCCAAGCGGGGGGAACAGGCGGCGGTCGATGCTGTGTGCG
Source organism: Scilla litardierei (assembly GCA_030789695.1). Lineage (NCBI taxonomy): Eukaryota > Viridiplantae > Streptophyta > Magnoliopsida > Asparagales > Asparagaceae > Scilla > Scilla litardierei. The sequence continues at coordinate 122,288,917 of CM061134.1, forward strand.
GAGCGACGATGGATGCGGGCGAGGCGGCCGGTCAGAGCGGGTGGATGCGGGGGTTTTCTTCGGTCGGACGGGGTGCTGAACGTCGCAACGTTGCGACGATTCGTCGCAACGTCCAAAATGAGTTTGGAAGAGGCTAGGGCTAATTTCTTTGGAAAATAGGTCTTGCTAGGGGTTGCTTATATAGTATAGATGGGTTGACTTGGTCTAGGGCTAAATCTAATAGGATTAGAATATTAAAAAGATTTAAAATTTGAAATTCAATTACTCCAACTCAACCCAAGGATTTGACTTGGTCCAAATGAGCTGGAAATTGGCTCAAAAATTCTTTAAAACGTTTAAAACTTAAATAAATTTTATTTGGCCGAAAATAATTTATAAATTAATTATTAAAAATAATATAAAACTTGTTAAAAATATAAAAGTGGTCAAATAAAACTCCAAAAATTATAAAATAAATATCGGGGTGATCGTGGCGACGAATGTGAGCTAACTAAGAAGACACGATCTCAAATTCGACGTCGGACGACGAAACTTAAAAATAGAAACGTCTCCCGTCAAGAGTGAGAATCGTCACGTCTCATCGAGTAAGTTTAAATTGTGGGAAAACGGACTCGAGAAACATCGTTCCAAAATAGTGCCACTATTTAATATTCTCAGAGACGTTACACTCTTCCCAAGTGTTGGAATATTACTACTAGGAATGGTGTAGAAAGGTTGCATTGGGATGCAGACCATGTCTGTTGGTGATTAGTGGACATGAATTATATGCTTACTTCATTATCCATGACCTACCCAACTTCGATGTTATTCTCGGCATTGATTGGTTAGGAGCTCTCTATGCCACGATCGGCTGTTACAAGAAGAAGGTGGTATTTGGAATTCCTAACCACCCAGTGTTCGAGTTTGTCAGTGGAGGTCATTCTCTTGGGCCTGACAAGTTTCGGGCCCAGCCGAATGGATTGACTATTGCATCTATGATAGCTCAACCAGAGAATCCTACAGTAGTGAGAGATTTTGAAGACGTCTTCCTTGAGGACATTACTGGATTGCCACCCGACCGAGCGTTGGAGTTCGGCATTGATCTCATGCCAGGAGCTCAACCAATTTTGAAGGCACCGTATCGTATGGCTCTTGCAGAGCTGAAAGAGCTGAGGAAGCAGTTGGATGAGTTATTACAGAAAATTTTCATCCATCCCAACGTATCTCCCTAGGGTGATCCTAATTTGTTGGTCCAGAAGAAAGACGGATCAAGAAGCATCTGCGTGGACTATCGAAAGCTGAACGAATTAAGTCACTGCGAGGAATAAGTAACTGTTACATCTTCGATCAACTTGGTGGATCATGAGTTTTCTCGAAGTTGGATCTCAGGGATGGATACCATCAAGTGAAGGTCGAGGATGAAGATATCTATAAGACGACTTCATGGACCAAGTATGGACACTGCGAGTTCGTTGTCAACCGTTTGGTGTGACCAACACTCCTGCAGCATTCGTGAGTATCATGAGTCTTATATTCTACGAGGTTCTCGATAACTTTTTAGTGATATTCATTAGTAATATATTAGGTATATTCGAAGAGAGAAGAAGAGTATGCAGAGCATCTGCACATGCTATCAGTGACTGCCCTCACCGTGACAATAAGCCGATAACTGTTGAACCTTTCTGGATCTACTCAGAGTGGACCACCCCCTGGCTCCATAACAAAAGGTTTTGAGCAAGTGCGACAGGACCAGACGAGGTGTCAGGCATTCATCATGACGACTACAGAAGTTGAGACTGATGAACAAGGGATTTCAAGTAATGCCTGACCTTTCCCTTATAGTACTTATGGTATAGGTATAGTAAATCCGTTGATATTATTGAGATGATCATAGTGTATATATAGATAGTGTGTGGACCCATGTGTGTGGATCTCGGTGTCCCACTCATGTATGAGTGTGCATACCCTTAATATATTAATAGATTATGATTGCCTACTGTGTTGAAAATACATTTGCAGTGATATATGTGATATATATATAGTCATGTGAAGGGTAGTAAGTGTTATGTTTATACATATGTGAGAATAGCTATTTCACTATAGGGATATCTGTGTGTATTAGAATTGGTGTTTGACTACCTACTATGGGTGTATGTATTTTGAATGTACTTGTCAATGTTTGTAATCTTATGTTAATAAGGTTATGTACATATTAGGTGTAATGTACATGATAATAGGTGTGCTTATATGTGGGTGTACGTATCTATTATATGATCTATATATTAGTGCGCATGAACATGTGCTCATACGTGGATATGTATATGCTTAGCTATAGGTATATATACATTTAGTATGAATATGTGTGATTTATGTATAGTAGTAGTATTATAATGTTGTATTACTTTCTCTACGGATGATGTATGTGCATGTGTATACCAAGAGGTATACATAATTGTATGCTTGTAACTACGTATGGATGGGTATATGTAATAGAATACTAGCTCTATGTAAATTACTATGGTTGTGTATATTTGTGTGAACTATAGTACGTATGTTTAAGTTTTTGTGTAGATATAAGGTAGGTGTATAATAATGTAAGTACAGATATGTATGTAATGTATATGTTTGTATTTATATGCATGTGACAATATGATGTATGTGTAAGTGTATGAATGTGAGTGGTACATTATTTTTTATAATATATGTATGCCTGAGGTAGAGTGCTCTCAACGTCTAGGTCTAGTTATCCTTAAGTTGGCCATACACAAGGAAGTCAGAGGATTGACTTAATTTTAAGGTGGGTAGATTGTAGTGGTCCTAGTGCCGTATAAGTATGACATGTCCATTTTGTGTATGGTATAATATATGGTGTGCATATAAGTGTGTAGTGATGCGTATTATGTGGTGTGTATAGTGTATTATGTAAGGTGTAGAGTGATTATACTATTGTGGTATTATTTGGTTGAATATGAACATGCGATTGTTGAGTGATGTGTTTATATGATGTGTAAAACAATATGATCATGGATTCTGATTGTGTAAATATGGTAGTGCATTATGTATTAGTAATAATGTGAGTGTGCAAGATGATGGCACACTTGTAGTTAGTAAGTTGATGTGTGTGTATAGTAAAGTACTATTATTGGTTTTAATTATAATATTGGTTTTAATTGTATTGTATGCTTGTATTATATGAATGGTGTTATGCTTAGTGGTGATGTATGAGTATTATTATTGATATATAATTAGTGATGTATGTGTGAGTGTTAATATTATTATAAGTATGATTGTTAACTAGTGTTAGTAGTAGTATTACTACTGCTATTATTATTAGTGTTAATAATAATTGAGTGTTTATGTGTAATGGCATGATTGTTATTTATGGGTCGTGTATGAGAGTAGTAGAGAGTGTGGTGCGTGTATATTGGTAGAGGAAGTGTGCGAGCATCATCCTCACTTATTCCCCACATCTTGGTTGATAAGAATTCCGAGGGCGGAATTTTTCTTAAGGTGGGTAGAATGTAATGATCGGGTATCTTTTGATACGCTGGACTGAGTTCTATTTATGAATGTTTTTCATTAGTATACTTTTGATTTGTAGATCTAATTAATATACTTACATTAGTTAGATTATTAAATCTTGCTCTTATTATTTTTTTAAAATTTCAAATTCAAATGTTTTTAAAATTGAAATTCTTTTAAAAACTTTCCTATTTAGATCCTAATTAAGACTACAACTATTTTAGAAATACTCTCTCATTAAACCCATTATTTTCTCCCCAATTATAAGTATGAATTCAACTTTCCTAATTACATTAGCTTTTAAATCTTTTAAATCAACCCTTATATAATCTCATTAAATAAATATTTCAAATTCAAATTTGAATTCAAATTTCCCTTCCATATTTAGTTAGGAGACTTTTATTCCCTTTATAATTAGCTATTAATCCCCCTCTTAATTACAATTTATCTTCTTGTTTCTTTCCTTTTTCTCCTAGATTTAAACCCTTCCATATTAGTATATGAGACTTTTACTCATGCTAAATAACAAATAAATCCTACATTCAATTACAATTAAATTCCATGTTCTTTCCTTCTTTCCTTCCTTTCCTTAACATCATAATCCTTCCATTTTTCATCTAAACCCTAATTTTCTAAACCTCAGCGCCACTCCCTTGGGCGTTTATTTTGATTTTGTTGCATGAAATATTATTTCCAGGGCCCTACAACTCTCACACCCAATAATATATTATTAAACCTAACCTATATCTCTCAGCCCCTACAAATATAATAAAACCCAAACAAACCTAGGCCATTCCTACTCACGCACCCCTAGCCTACACAAAAAAACCTATCAATATAACCCTACCCTAAGTTAACAGCCGATCATCATCTCCCTACAAATAAACCAAATGAATAAGAAAGGAAACCTAGGCCTACATCTCTCCCAGCCACACATTTCCCCAACCAAAGACAACCGCTGCCATCAAACTCCTCATTCTCCTCTCTTCTTACAAACTCCATGACCCTTCCTCTCTGATCACTCCGTATTTTACACCTTTTTTGCATGTTTGCATGCCATTTAGATCGCTCAAATCGTGTTTTTCACGTTTATTCGACAATATTGCGATGCGTTTCACGATTTGTTGTTTTTTGTCGTATTTCAGGAGATTTGGAGCGATTTGGAGTGATTCTGAGATGCACCCACTCCGGAGTGTCACCGACGACTCTCTTGAGGGGTATTCTGTGATTGGAGAGGAGTGGAAGAAGAAAGAACGTCGTAGGAGCGACGGGGAGGCAAAAATACGAAGAATGTGCATTTTCAGCATGCCACTCGGTCGAGTGAAGGAGTCACTCGGCCGAGCATAGACAGCCCGCGCGGCCGGCCAGATCGGACACGCAACAGAGCTCATATCAGCGTGCACTCGGCCGAGCATCGCCAGACCACTCGGCCGAGCACCGAGTCATCCCTCACCCGAGTGGAGCCAAGACGACGGCAACAAAAATGTTGAACTCTCTGGAATCCGTCAGTCAGCCCCAAAGACCGACTCGGCCGAGTGACGAACACCGTCTGCCCGAGTGAAGAACGCTCATCGGCCGAGTGAATAAAAGTCACTTGGTCGAGTGACTCCCGAGGAGACGACCCCCAAGACCCCCAACTCTCTGGAATCCGTCAGGGTCTCTCACTCGGCCGAGTGACATTTGTCACTCGGCCGAGTGAGCCGCGCTGCCTATAGCGTAAGTTGCGATTTTAAGGCTGCGCAGGGGCATTTTCGTCAGGATTTTTTAGGCGATTTTGGGGGGGGGTATTTAACCCCAGTTTTTAACCTAGTTTAGAGAGCTTTTTCAGAACTTTTTGCAGCCTTTTTTAGATTACTTTTTAGGAATTAGATTGAGCTTTTAGGGAGGAGAGAAAAGTGTTAATTTGTTGGATGCTATTTTGTTCTTCATTGGTTTGTCTCTCTCCCTATCAAAAACTCCATTTTTATTGATACATTGAATATTGCTATGAATTTTATTGATTTTATTTGTGAATTTCTATTGAATTTCATTATGAATTGTGAGTATTTTTATCGTCTTAGGGCGTAGGGATGAACCCTACGAGCCCAATTTCAAATTTGTGATGAATTGGTGAAATTATTGCTAGAATTGATTAGGGTTAGTTTGTGATTGATTTAATACGAATAGCTAGGGATTCATATCGATTGGGATTTGCAAGAGATTGGATCCCAACTCGATAGGAAGCCCTAGAAATTCGAATTGGGTTGCAATTGAATTTCTCCGGAATCGGTTTGCAAGAGATTGGACCGAAACTAGGGTTTTCGATTGTAATTCTATACCAATACCCGTTTGCAAGAGATTGGACGGGTAGGAACTATCCCAACCTAGGTCGTAGCTCGAGTTTGCACGAGAGTGGGCTCGAGATACGATTGAACGATGATGTTGTTCTTCACGCTAGTTTGCCTAGGTTAGGGTCTTCAAGAGATTGGGCCCTACCCTAGGTTTTCTATAGACCGGCAATAGCACGAGAGCGTGAGCTTGATTCTACATTTAGTTGCAACTAGTTCACCCGAATTTCAAGTCTAGCAATTGTGAAACCTACGAATCACAATGATGAGATACGGCAAGTAGCGGGGATTCCTTATCCCAAGACGTCTTTATTAATTTGATATTTTCTTACGTATAATTGAACGACTGTGACCGCATTACTGCAAACATTTTTCTACCATTCTTATAGCCAGGTGGATTGAAGAAGACACTGTCATTAGGCCTCCCTGTGTTCGATACTCGCTCGCCACTACACCGTGCGCTTGCGGTAAGACTAGCAAGTCGCGCGGTGAAGATAAGAAGTGCTCTCATGTCCTTCAAGCAAGGACCACAGGAGACTCTCTATGAGACATGGGAGCGCTTCAAGGACTTGCAACATCAATGCTCCCATCATAGCATTGAGGATTGGGAGCTTGTCCACAGTTTCTACAATGGACTCCAACCGGGCACGAAGCAGATTATCGATGCCACCACAAATGGAGCCATTTTGTCAAAGACTCCCGATGAAGCTACAGCCTTGCTTGAGGAGATGGCCTCGAACAACCAACAGTGGGGCGACGAGCGAGGACACTCTTCGTCCTCCTTGAAGCCATCTAGCATTTATGAGGCCAAGGCCGTCACGGAGCTAGCCAACAAATTTGATTCTCTCCACAAGGTAGTGGAGAGATTGGAGAAGTACATTACGGAGCCTCAAGGAGCCCCTTCTACATCCACGCTGACAAATCATATGAGTGATTGGCAAGACCAACCCCAAGCCATGTATGTAGGAGGAGAGCATGGAGAAGGAGTGTTGGAGCAAATTCAATATGTCGCGGGGAATTCTGGATATTGGGCCAATCTGGCCGCTAGAAACCATCCGGGTTTCTCATATGCCAATAACGATGGTGCATTGAACCCCCTGCAACAACAACCTCCTCAAGCTCGAGCTCCACCACCATAACTGAATTATCCACCAAGGGGGCCACTGCAACAAAACTTCCCACCGAGGCAACAAGTGGGACCTTATAGGCCACCCGGGTATAATCAAGGTTGGAGAAATCCCACCCCCCCCCCAAGCTCAACAACGTTCGGAATTTGAAGCTAAGGTGGAGGAGTTTATGGTGGAGCAGAGAAAAATCAATGCTTCGTTGAAGGCGGGACAAGATGCTCTTACCACCGTCGTCGCTCAAATTGGGGAGCAACTTGCGTTGCTCAATAGAAACAATCAACAGTTGCCGGCTCAACCCGAGCAAAATCCACGGGCCAACACCGTCCATATCAACGCCGTGGTTGTGGTTACTACAAGAGGAGGGAAGGATACCACCCCCTCCCATGACTCAAATTAAGGAACCCGTGGTGGAGATTCTACAAGAGAGCGAGCCGACAATTGAAGTTGAAAAAGAGAAGGAGCCGTAAGGAGAAGTGAAATATAGAATGGATGAGCTTATTGATGAGCGCCGATTTATGCCATCGGTGCCCTTCCCTCAACGGCTAGCTATAGCCAAGATGGAGAAACGGCTAGCCAAGTTTCTCGAGTATTTGAGAGGGGTGAGCCTCAATATCCCCTTCCTCGACGCTATAGTGGAAATCCCATCCTACGCCAAGTTCTTAAAGGACTTGATTACAGGAAGGAAGAGGAAGGAGAAGATCATGCTCGCGGAGGAAGGGACTTGGTTCACAAAGAGGGAAAAGGAGCCCGCCAAATTTAAAGATCCAGGGAGTTTCCGGATTCCTTGCACTGTAGGCGGCGTCCCCTACAAAAAGCATTGGTGGATTTAGGGGCTAGTGTTAGCCTCATGCCTCTCTCCATGTTCCAGAAGTTGAATACAGGCACGAATTTAAAGCCTACCGACATGCGGATTCAACTAGCAGACGGCCGGATTACAAGGCCGGTTGGGATCGCAGAGGACATCCCACTCCAAGTTCCGGGAGGCATATGTTTGCCATACGATTTTGTGATAATGGACATCAAGGAGGAGGGCGATACATCGCTCATACTTGGATGCCCATTCCTCGCCACCGTCGGTGTCATCGTCGATGTGCGGGAGGGGACTCTTACCTTGAACATCGGAAACATCGAAGTGGAGCTCCATATACCGAAGGTAATGAAGCATATGCCGTATCATGAAGAGCTAGATTACATGGACCTCCTTGATGAGGTCATCGAAGAGGCGATCCCCCACTCCATCGGCGCAACCCACGAAGATAGCTTCGAAGAAGGCCTAGATTTGGCCGAGGAAGAGAAGATGGAGCACTCCCCCGATATCTCCATGGTGACTGATGATGGCGACGCTGATGTCGCAAGAATACGGGAGCTCTGCAAGCTCTCAAAGTTGAGGACTCCGAAGAAAGCTCCACCAATACGACGATCGGTGTCACCGACAAAGTCGAAGACCGGAACAAGCTCTAGCTTGGGGGAGCCACCCCCTAATATTGCCCGTGACGAAGGGGCGCTGAGGAAGACCACACACCACCATGATCCAAATCTGAGCGGTCTTCCCGGTAAATTCGACGGGTGCATCTCATATGCACCCAACATCCCGCGCTAAATTGAAAATTTAAAGGGGTCGAGCTCAAGACCCTAAACGAGCGCTTGTCGGGAGGCAACCCGACGGTTATTACATTATTTCTATTTTAGTTTTTATTTTTTTAAGACTTTATTAGTGTTTTTGAGTCGTTTGCCCGAAAAATTGTGACAACGAGTCCTATTTTCTTTGACAGGAGGGGGAGGAAAGGATATTTATCATATGGAGGATGACCGAGGCGAAGAAGAGCGCTCCAGGAATGCGCTCGAGGCTTAGGAGGAGGAAGAAACCACCTGGAGGAAGAAAAACAGAGAGTAGAGCCAAAACAGAGCCCCGAAGCAGGAAACAGAGCCTCACTCGGCCGAGTACCATAGTCACTCGGCCGAGCAAAGAAAGCCGTCCGCCCGAGTGGCGCACCAACGAGGGAAGTCTGCTGTACCCAACTCTCTGTCTTTTTTGTGATTTCAGTATAAACTGCCACTCGGTCGAGTATATTTCTTCACTCGGCCGAGTGAAACTGATACCCTCCTAGGGCGAAAATTGCCGAGTAGCTTGTGCCACTCGGCCGAATGGACTTTATCCACTCGGCCGAGGGTGGCAAAGCCACTCGGCCGAGTCGTATGCGGCGGGAGAAATTTAAATCTTTTTTATGTTATTTCACTCGACCGAGTGACTTAGTCACTCGGCCGAGTCGTAACTTCCCTTAAATAAGGCGCTGCGGGCTCGGCACGAAATTTGAAGCGACATTTTCCCCAAATCACCCGAGCCCCGCGTCTGTTGCTCTCCCTCGCCCGCGATCGACACCCACTCGCCCAAATCACCACGCCGCCGACCCCCGCATGCCCAACCACCGTCGGCCGAGCATCCACCATCGACCGCCGCCTCCGACGAGCTCCCTCGCCGCCGGCCGACCGTCGGAAACCCCAAAATTCGCCCCTTAGCTCCTTTTTCTCCTATTTTTGACGATCCGTACGCCCGTTGATCCCCTAACTCAAATTGACTCCTTTATTCATCTGTTATACCCCATCTCCCCCATGTATTTTGAATTTTATACACTGATATCATTGTTTGATGTGCAGGCTATCTTGGGGGAGCTTAGGGGAGCTTTCGGACGCGCTATTGGCTTCGTGGAGGCGGCGTTTTCGCACTTATCCGCTGTTGTGCTCTCACGGCGTGTTCAGGTACCTTCGTTCCATTTTTTAGCACGCCGCATTTTTCATTAGTTGGGTGAGCACTCGGGGCACACATGCCGCCCCGTACACGGCCACACACTCGGGGAGCTTCCGCCAAGCAGAAGCGACAGAATAAGCCTGGCCCCTCCCACGCTAGGGAGGACTCCCCTCCACCTTCACCACCTCACCCCACACAGCCACTTCCAGCCGACCCCATCCATCCGCAGCCACTTCCAGCCGATCTCGTTCATGCACAGCCACCATCGGCTCCAGCCGTCAGGCCGCTGGGCATCACGTTCAGAGACGACGCACAGCGCGTCCGATTTGAGCGTATCGCCCAGCGCCCGATAGTACCCTCCAGGTTCGCTCATTTAGCAGACCTAAACCGCCTGGGGGTACTTGAGGGAATGCTCACGTTGTACGACAACGTGGGTTGGCGAGATTTTTTGTCTGTGTCGGCGGACACCTACGTCCGTCCGACGCTCGAGGTACTTAGCTCGATCGCCCGGACCGCTGAGGGATGCTCCTTTAGACTCATGGATCGAGAGTGTCAGATCACTCTCGATATGCTTAGAGCATTCTTTCAGTGGCCCGCAGTCCCCGCGTCCGACCGAGCCTACGCCCCCACACACATCCCTCTGCCATCTTTCGATTCCCACGCCTTTTGGGCCAGGATCACGGGTTTACCACATGCCTTTGACCCTAGTAGGGCCAAGGCCTCAGCCATAATCCACCCCTACCTCCGCTTAGCACAGCGCCTTATGACGACCACCTTTCTAGCAAGGTACGAGCCTGGGACGATGTCTACGCCTGAGCTCTATATGATCTACGTGAAAACTCGCCCCAGAGTTCTGGATAGGGATGGTGTTGCGATGGTCCCCGCCGTTGAGATTGACGTCGCTAGCTGGTTTTTGGACCGCATCATAGTATCGGTGGGCGCTCGCTCCTCGATATGTTGCGGCGGCCTGATCACCCTACTAGCCCTAATGACCGGCGAGGACCTTCCGGCCGACCTACGTCGACCTTTGGGCCCCACTTCACTTTCGATAGACGACGTGGCCCGGATGAAGATGCTTCGTCCCCACGGCCAGCGGCACTGGGTATGGTTGCACGGTCCCTTCGGTGCTGACTACATGATCCTCCCGAGCCCCGCTCGGACACACATAGGACCGGTACACGAGGACTGGCTTCCGACGATGGATCTCCTGATTCCCGCCGCCTACGTGCTTGAGGCTGAGGAGGCTGAGCAGGCACCCCCTGCACCTGTAGACCATGTGATCCCTCAGCCTGAGCCTGCACTTTTTGCTGCTCCCGACACCTCTGTCCACACTTCGCCGGTGTCGGGAGTACACTTGCTGAGTCGTCCTCCACTTCCACCACGTCTACCACCACCCCCACTACTGATGTGCCCCTGTCGGTTGAGCCCCTCACCTCTTTGCTACCCGAGCGTCCACCCCCTATTGTTGAGAGCGGTGAGTCTTCCTTCACTTCCGTCGTGGAGACCCTATCCACTTTGATCTCCGCTGGGATCCCACCTTTTGTTCCACACACTTCCTCCCCAGCGGTCGACCCTTCTGTCTCCACCGTAGCTGTCCTATCAGAGAGTGTCGTGACGTCTGTCCCTTCTTCTGTGTCACTGACCTCTCTTGCTGCCTCGTCACCGATTTTGGTTTCCACTTACACTGCTGCTGCTTCCACCTCACACCAGCCTGCGTCCCAGCCTCGCACTGAGGCTGGGCATCCACTAGTGAGCACAGCCCTCTTTCCACACATGCCTGCTGGCCCGATCAATTATACCGCCCGTGTCCGACAGCCCCGACCTGCTCAGCCTAGACTTGTCCGTCCCTCTGCTCCACCACCCCCTGACACCTTAGTTCAGAGCATTCGTGCTCTTGAGGGGGCGATGAGTGGACTCAGGGGCGATTTTAGGGCTCTGTCTTCCACAGTCACCGCCATGTAGCACCGCCTCGAGCTACTTCCCGGCATTCACTTTTGCCTGACCCAGATCCTCGAGCGACTGCCCCGACCACCACCACCCACCCAGCAGACTGTTACACGACCACCACCACCACCTCCTCCACCTCCGCCTCAGGACGGAGATGGCGCAGCACCACCAGCTTAGGCACACCCTTGATGCCATTGATATTTTTGCCGTTATGCTGCCCATTCTCTGCTTAGTCCTGATGATTTTTGCCCACCCCTCCTCCCCTCACTATTTTGTCCCCATTTTGATCATATCATTCTATATCCTTTTTCGGGAGTGAGGGAGAGTATTTTTGGTGACACACACATATCTGCATCACTCTTATCCTTGCATGCATCACATCCGCATCATATTTTCATTTCGTTATTTTTATTTCTTTTTATCATTCATACACCCACCCCCCACCCATTACACGTCTCTCGGTGTGCCACACTTCGCACATTGAGGACACTGTGCACTTTAGCTTGGGGGAGTGAGTTCTCACGCCTTCCACTTTTATCACCTTTATTTTTAGTTTTTCCACGTTTTTCCCACTTTTGCACCCATTTTTCATCACTTTTTCATTCTTTTTACCATGCATCACGTTTTTCTTATTTTCTTTGTGTGCTGCATTGTAAATAGTTTTTATTTTCTTTTGTCTTTATTTCTTTCATCTTCTGCTAGAGATGACTTTTCTGTGATGATGATGACGTGGTGTTAGCTTTTCTCTATATGCATGCTATATTTGTTGTGCCATAGCTTTATATTTCTGATATCATATGCTATGTTCTGCTTTGCATTTAGAAATAGTAACCCACCCTCTTTTGCTGTATGAAAATGGATGAAATTCTATTATTAGCTGATGTCTGATGATTCATATGTATGCTATCGTAGAAAACACACCAAGATTCACGCATTGATGCTTATATCTGGAGTACTGCTTTCTTTTCTCATATCACTTCTTATTGCATGATTTGTACGCTTCACTTCAGGTTGATTGAATGTTTGCTAGCATTGATAAATCTGGACTAGTTTACTTTTTGAGATTAAACTGAGTAGATTATATTACCCTGCTGAAGTTGTCATGCACGTCCTATAGAGTGAACCGAGAGATACATTTATTTCTTTCTCCACATATCTTGAACATTATTTCTCTATTTTATATTCATTGGTGAATCTCCCCTTAGCGATTCTATTATTGGCATCCCCCCGTTATTATATCCCATGCTCCAAATTCCCCAAAATCCAAAGAAAAAAATATACTTGTTTATCCTTCTCTTTGATTTGGGATTATTTGTGTATATATGCTATGAAAAAAAAGAAAAAAAAGAAAAAGAAAAAGATTTGAGATTAAAGAAAAGAAAAGAGAAAAGAAGTTCGAAAACGATCCCATCTCATATCCTTTCTCTCTTTCTTCCCTCTTTAGCTTTTATTTTTTTTTTTCTTTTACTTATGGAGCTTTATAAGAAACGGGGATGTAAATATTGTTTTGTATATGCCACCACGCTTATAGATAAGCTTGGGGGAGAGAATCCAATGATGTGTTAGAGAGTGACTACCTGACGGTGCATGACAACCTAGGCTAAGTAATATTTTATACTCGGTGAGATTGCTGATTCACGAAATCCAGAAATCTACGCTTAGTATTCATTTCATGAAAACCACACTTTTTCTATTCTTACTACTCTACCGTGTGATATCTCTTACACTCCCTATAGAAAGCATTCAATTGAAAAGTGTGTGATCTACGATATTGTATACCGCTTTAGATGCTTCAGACGAAGTTAATCTTAGAATTATTCCATTTTTCATGCTATATTGATATTCTTGGGTTTTCTATTTCAAATGCACATGTAACGACCGGTTTTATCGATACATTTTATCTGTTTTCCTCTCGTGTATTTGTAGTCAGTATCCGTAGTTAGGCGTATCTGTCCCCGTGCACGTACCAACTTTTTCATGTTAATTATCACTATCACTATTTTATGACACTTAGTTAAATTATTATTATTATTATTATTTTTAAGTATATCCTATTAAATTAATTTAAACTTTCAAATTTAAAATTCAAAATTCAAATATCTAATCCTTTTATTAAAAAAATTCAAATGAAAACTTCCATCTTTGGACCTTATTAAACCTTATCAATTGCTCTTATTCCCTTGATTATATCTATTAAATTCTATTGATCTTTTCAAATTCTTTCCTAATTAAGCCCTAGCCTATTCTTGGACCTAGGCCGAACCCATAGGAATCACTCACGCACACATTTCACACACCCATTCAGTTTTGATAACCCAGGCTACAACCCTACACCATCCTAAAATAAAACCTAGTTTTTTTTATTCCCCAGGTCCCAAGCTTTTGAAACCTAGTACAAATATCGAACCCATATCAACTTCACGTGCTGTTGCTATCAACTCATCTCCTTTTAATAGACCATAGGGCAACCTACCCTACTCTTATTAAAATAGAATCCTAGGGTTTTACCCTCAACAAGCCGACGTCTCCTCTTTTCTCCACGCGAGAGCAACCCACAGCTCGCGACAACCCCGTGCTTCTTCTTCTTCGCGTCCAAACTCAACTCCGGCGAGCTCCTCCTACATGCGATTCCCCTCCTCTACACACTCGACACCCAACACCGCCGCATCTCCATCTCCGGCTGCCTGTCACCCATCTCCACGCCTCCTTCCACGCCGTCAAGACCCACGGCCTCCCCAGATCTCCGCAACCCCCTACTCACGGCAAATGCAGGCCGCACGGCCACTTTCCACCTGCCTCCCATCCGCCTACAGAAACTCGCACGGCCACCCTCCCCTGCCCTCTGACGCCGGTGGCCTCCTTCCGCCTGCAGCAAACGCCACACCCCAAGCAACACCGGCCTCCTCCTCTTACTCCTCCTCGTAAGCACAGCCGCACAGCTGTCTCTCTCAGCCCCCAACGACGACGATCACCTCGCAGCGGCCTCCACTTCTCCGCCACTTCCCCAGGCCACGCCGTCGTTTTCTCAGTCCACAGTACACCCCTCCCGTCAATGAACGCCGCACGCCTGCACCGCCTCGAACCACGACACCGCACCATCGCTGCTCGTCGGGCCCGACGACAGCCTTCAACACCTCAACCGCCAGTACCCCTCCGCCGCTTGAGGCCTCCACCGATGTTTTCGCAAGCCGCTCAGTGCCTTCCCGCAACCGCACTCCGACCAAGCCCCTCCCCGACACCGCCTTCTCCCGCAACCTCCCTGCCACGCCCCGTCGATGGCACCGCCGTATCGCCTCACGCCGTGCCCACCTGCAAGAACGACGAGTGGAGACAAGCTCACGTAAGTACTGTTAACGGATAGTTTATGTCATTAGATATATATATGATATTTTAATACATCAGTATAGTTTATATCCCGTAAGCGGCTTCTCGTTTTCGTGAACAGTGTAGCCCATGCAGATGTTTACAAACTTTGTAACTATATATTCATGTTATAATATTAGTTTAGAGTAATAGTGTATTAAATAATTAATTAGGCTGTAAGCTAGCTAGTACCCACAATTATATCATGCATGTGGCAGTTCAGTACTATATGGAGTTGTATACATGATTTCTAGATCATATAAATAAAACTGTAAGCTAAGAAGCTAGCTTAGAGCTAGGACCCGTATGTGTCAAGTCTGGCCCATCAATCTTTTTTTAATGTCAAAGTTACATAATAACAACGTTTGCTGTGTGTACAAATATAGATAATATTATTTTAGTTTATACACTCTTAGCTTAATATCGCGGATGTGATCTTGCAGATAAGTCCGTGCCTATCTTACGACCGCGTGGGCACCCAAAATCGCGTCGCATCAGGCAAGTATATGATTTGATATGATTTTTCGAAGTTTCGGCACTCTTACGCCACTTTTACGTATTACTGAATAACTTAAAAATAGGCGTGAAATGACGTGAGAAATTGACTCCATGACAATCAGGACAAAATTTGGGATCCAACGGTATATCATACGATATATCCCCATTTTAAACAATAAGAGAAAAAAATATTTCTGTAGCAAGTTGAACAAAAAGGACGTATTCGTCATTATTTGAAATTACAGAAACGGTCGTTCGACCCGTTTCCGCTTTGTAGAACTGCCACCATAATACTTTAATATTGTTAACAGTAAAACTCAGTGAGTCCTGACATGTTTAACAAGTCTTGGACATCGTGACTATCGTGTGCCTCGAAGGCGGTATCATGATATCGTGATGTCGTGTGAGTCGACTAGGCCGGCTAGTGTTCAGGCAAAACTTTTGGGTGGGGTTAGGGTTGAGCGGCCACTAGGCGTATGAAAGGTACTCTCCTTAAGAGCACCACCCGCACGCGGTGGGTTAGTGTCAATCACGGTAAGCCCTCGTGAGAGGAACGACCTTCTCATCACGACCTACAGGCGTGAACCCTAGTTTAGAATGCTAACTCTTGATATGAAAACTTGCAAAGCTGACTTGGTCGTCTTGATAATTGAAATGCTAATGAACTCAGAGAAAATCCCAACTTTAATCTTGTAACCGTCTAGAACTGCATGTTAGGGATGCTCGTTTCTGTTCTATAAAATTGTTAAATGTCAAAATTGCTGCAGTCGTTTCTTTATAATATTAAATGCTTCCTAAATTCATATCTGTCATATACTTGTCTTGGTTTGCTAATCTTTTCTTGCAGACCCCTTGCTGACATACATTCATGTTTGTGGATGTATGTCAGATTCTGAGCTTGAGTACCCGGAGGATCCGTTCGTGACGCCTGACTTAGAGAGCCAGAGTTACCGTAGACGCCGAGCCGCTTTCTGCGAAAGACTAGAGGACCCCCTTCACTTCTAGATTTCCTTAGTTTACTTTCAGTCGTTTCAGTAGTTGTGAACGTTTCATTTCTTGTTGCTACCTTAGCCCAGCTGTGGCTTGTTGTTTAATTTCGTATACGAAATCTATATTTCTAGATGTGGCTTTTAACTTTTGAAATGTTCTGATTGTTCTGATACGCAAATGCAAGGACCTCTTCTGTGCTTTGATCACAGACGCTTATTGAACTCGAGCTTCACCGCTCCAGTTCAAGCAGACCACGTAATGCTCTCGCTTTCGGTGTCTTTTGGGAAGCGGGGCGTTACAGGTTTTAGTGGTGGCCCATGCAGGTCGTAGCAACTGCGAAATTCAGAACAATGAGAACACTTTTCATTAGCCAAAACATCTAGAATTAGTTCGTACGCAAAATTACTTGAGTGCCTTGTCCCAAGACTCCCAATACGATAGGAACCCAATATCAGGATAATAGGAAGAGTAGTTAGACGCTCGTGCCCTTTAGTCAGAGACCCTTTCCACGACTTAGTATTATCACCTTGGGAGTCACCCTAACAATTGATCATCCAGCTTTGACCATATTAGATTTTTGAGTTTCGATAGTCATCCACTTAGATTTATCGAATCTAGGGCCCAACCGAACATAGCGATTGTCGCCGTACAAGTCGAACATGTGACGCCTGCAATGAGCAGACTTCGAAGCGTAGGACGTTCCAGACCTATAGCTAAGATCTCGATCTTGATCCTCAACGAACCCTTACCTCCACTTTCCTATCGTAGTCTAGTTCGTTAAAGAACCTCAGTGCCAAACCTTAGTCGACCCAATGGTTATTTCCCCCTGATTTTACTATTTCGCGATCATTTCACTTCCATATTAATGATCGTAGAAAGACATCGTAGCGTATTCACTGAGTTGTTTCTTAGTCGTCCTTACGTTTCGACCGTCAAACCTTTCCTTGTGCTCGATTCACGTAAACTCTTCAGGTCTGCCATCTTTAATCTTGAACCTCCCAATTGTAGATCAGAGTCTTCTAAAAAGTATCTTCGATATCTCTTTTATTGAATTTTTCGCTAAGTTTAAAACCCTTTCGAAAACTTTTACTTAGATTTTCTACACTTCAGTCGACTTAACCAATCTTGATTATGAAACTCTTCTGACGCGATCTTTAGTTACTATCTTATAGCGATTTTCTAACATACATTTTTCGCACTTCTATTTCACATAACCTCATATAGCTACCCTATTTTTCTCATATAATGAATTTATTTTTTAAAAAAAACCTTATTTATATTTCGCTAGTTCAAAATGTCACCTCCTTTTTCTTACTAATGTATTTCGAAAAGGTTATTGATACATACTTTTAAAATACTTTCCTAAGTTAAGTAGAACTTCAAAATCCTGTGTGTCAGTTTTATAATCATTATCTTCATATATTTCAGGAAAAGAAAAATTTCCTTTTTACAAACCTATTTCCATTTACAAAACAATCACTACAACACTATACCACATTACCCTTCCCCTATAAGTTGACTAATCACATTTTGTGTTTTAACTTATACCATATGTTCGCTATTTTACGATGTTATTATTTTCACACACATCATCCTTATCTTCTTACCTTGGTTCATAAATATCTTATGTCACCCAACCAGCTAACCCCTTACCCATGTCACATTCGAAACCGTCCATCACAACATCAACTCGTTGCCTCTTTCCTGCACCTTGCTTAGTTACCACATTAGTGCTTATCTTTGCTTATGTCAGCTTCAGTTTAAGTATAGTGGAACCATTAGCTTGATTGTGGCGTTGTGGTGCATGTATATATATAGTGAGTGTGGACCCGTGCGTGCTAATCTATATACCACCCATGTATGAGTGTGCTACCCTGAGTATATTAGTATAGTGTGATTTATCTATTGTGTCGTATGTGCATGTATGTATGGTAATTTGTGATATATACGTATATAGCCGAGTGTAGAGTAGTAAGCGTATATTTACACTTAGGCGAGTGATTAGCCATATCACTATAAGAATATCTGTGCGTATTAGATTTAATATCGGCTAGTTACTAGGAGTATTTGTACCTTAGTCGTATTTGTTAATGGTTGTAATTATATGCTAGTGATATGCATGTTAAGTATAATGATGATAGCGTACATATAGTTGTGTGTGCAGATTTATTGTGTGATTTATATGTTAACATGTCTGTGTGTACTTGTGCGTATATATGTATATGGTTAGTTACATGTGTGTATATGTATGTATTGTATGGATAAGTGTGTTTTGTATATAGTAGGATTGTTATAATTACCCCTACGGGATGACGTATGAGCATGTGTATAGCAGGAAGTATTTATAGCCGTATGTTTGTGACTACATATATGGATGTATGTAATAGTATACTAGCCCTATGTAAATTTTGGTTGTGTATACCAGTGTGTATATATATGTCCTATATAGGTACGAGATTGGAGTGTGGTAGTGTAAGTATGTATATGCATGTAAAATGAATGTATGTACATTTGTTTGAAAGTGTGTGATATATGAGTAGGTATAAGAATATAGATGTATGTTGTTTCATTATAATGTATGTAAGACTGGGATAGGATGCCCTTAGTGACTAAGTCCGCTCACCCCTACGTCGGCCTATTTAAGGAAGTCTGAGGACGGACTTGATCCTAAGGCGAGTAGATTACGATGACCCTAGAGATACATGTATATAGGTATGGCTTATTTAAATCTCTGTATGGTGTAAGGTATTACGTGCATGTATATACGTGTAGTGATTTGTATTATAATGTGTATATGTATTATGCGGTATGTAAAAGTGATTGTGAGATTGAAGTGTAAATTTGTAGTTGGTATTAGTAGTATGTTTATGTGACATGTGGCACTATATCATAGTAGAAAGTGAGGGTATATGGTGCTACTTCGTGTATTAGTAATGATGTGAGTGTGTAAATTGATGTGGTGAAGTAGTAAAGTATTACTATTCACCGAAGTACAGTTTTGGTTGGATTGTATTCGTAGGCTGATATTATATTAAACGTGTTAGGTTAATAAGTAACTAGGAATGTATGTACGTGTGTTGTTACTGCTATTAGCATAGGCGTTGATTGGTATCATCAGTGGTATGACTATTGGTATTGGTATTAGTGTTAGAGATACTATTTGGTTATGGCATGAAGGTTATTTATGGTGTGTACGTTTGACGAGGAGATACGAGAGTTACCCTTACGTTTTCCCCGTGTCCTACCCGATAAGATTCCGAGAGCGTTACCCACATATGTTCCCCGATCTTTGATTGTTAGAAATTCCGAGGGCGGAATTTTCTTTAAGGTGGGTAGGATGTAACGACCGGTTTTATCGATACATTTTATCTATTTTCCTCTCGTGTATTTTTAGTCCGTATCCGTAGTTAGGCGTATCTGTCCCCGTGCACGTACCAACTTTTTCATGTTAATTATCATTATCACTATTTTATGACACTTAGTTAAATTATTATTATTATTATTATTTTTAAGTATCTCCTATTAAATTAATTTAAACTTTCAAATTTAAAATTCAAAATTTAAATATCTAATCCTTTTATTAAAAAAAGTCAAATGAAAACTTCCATCTTTGGACCTTATTAAACCTAATCAATTGCTCTTATTCCCTTGATTATATCTATTAAATTATATTGATCTTTTCAAATTCTTTCCTAATTAAGCCCTAGCCTATTCTTGGACATAGGCCAGACCCATAGGAATCACTCACGCACACATTTCACACACCCATTCAGTTTTGATAACCCAGGCTACAACCCTACACCATCCTAAAATAAAACCTAGTTTTTTTTATTCCCCAGGTCCCAAGCTTTTGAAACCTAGTACAAATATCGAACCCATATCAACTTCACGTGCTGCTGCTATCAACTCATCTCCTTTTAATAGACCATATGGCAACCTACCCTACTCTTATTGAAATAGAATCCTAGGGTTTTACCCTCAACAAGCCACCGTCTCCTCTTTTCTCCACGCGAGAGCAACCCACAGCTCGCGACAACCCCGTGCTTCTTCTTCTTCGCGTCCAAACTCAACTCCAGCGAGCTCCTCCTACAGGCGACTCCCCTCCTCCACACACTCGACACCCAACACCGTCGCATCTCCATCTCCGGCTGCCTGTCACCCATCTCCACGCCTCCTTCCACGCCGTCAAGACCCACGGCCTCCCCAGATCTCCGCAACCCCCTACTCACGGCAACCGCAGGCCGCACGGCCACTTTCCACCTGCCTCCCCTCCGCCTACAGCAACTCGCACGGCCACCCTCCCCCGCCCTCCGACGCCGGTGGCCTCCTTCCGCCTGCAGCAAACGCCACACCCCAAGCAATGCCGGCCTCCTCCTCTTACTCCTCCTCGTAAGCACAGCCGTACAGCCGTCTCTCTCAGCCCCCAACGACGACGATCGCCTCGCAGCGGCCTCCACTTCTCTGCCACTTTCCCAGCCACGCCGTCGTTTTCTCAGTCCACAGCACACCACTCCTGCCGATGAACGCCGCACGCCTGCACCGCCTCGAACCACGACACCGCACCATCGCTGCTCGTCGGGCCCGACGACCGCCTTCAACACCTCAACCGCCAGTACCCCTCCACCGCTTGAGGCCTCCACCAACGTTTCTGCAAGCCGCTCAGCACCTTCCCGCAACCGCACTCCGACCAAGCCCCTCCCCGATGCCGCCTTCTCCCGCAACCTCCATGCCACGCCCCGTCGATGGCACCACCGTATCGCCTCACGCCGTGCCCACCTGCAAGAACGACGAGTGGAGACAAGCTCACGTTAGTACTGTTAACGGATAGTTTATGTCATTAGATATATTTATGATATTTTAATACATCAATATAGTTTATATCCCGTAAGCGGCTTCTCGTTTTCGTGAACAGTGTAGCCCATGCAGATGTTTACAAACTTTGTAACTATATATTCATGTTATAATATTAGTTTAGAGTAATAGTGTATTAAATAATTAATTAGGCTGTAAGCTAGCTAGTACCCACAATTATATCATGCATGTGGCAGTTCAGTACTATATGGACTTGTATACATGATTTCTAGATCATATAAATAAAACTGTAAGCTAAGAAGCTAGCTTAGAGCTAGGACCCGTATGTGTCAAGTCTGGCCCATCAATCTTTTTTTTAATGTCAAAGTTACATAATAACAACGTTTGCTGTGTGTACAAATATAGATAATATTATTTTAGTTTATACACTCTTAGCTTAATATCGCGGATGTGATCTTGCAGATAAGTCCGTGCCTATCTTACGACCGCGTGGGCACCCAAAATCGCATCGCATCAGGCAAGTATATGATTTGATATGATTTTTTGAAGTTTCGGCACTCTTACGCCACTTTTACGTATTACTGAATAACTTAAAAATAGGCGTGAAATGACGTGAGAAATTGACTCCATGACAATCAGGACAAAATTTGGGATCCAACGGTATATCATACGATATATCCCCATTTTAAACAATAAGAGAAAAAAATCATTTCTGTAGCAAGTTGAACAAAAAGGACGTATTCGTCATTATTTGAAATTACGGAAACGGTCGTTCGACCCGTTTTCGCTTTGTAGAACTGCCACCATAATACTTTAATATTGTTAACAGTAAAACTCAGTGAGTCCTGACATGTTTAACAAGTCTTGGACATCGTGACTATCGTGCGCCTCGAAGGCGGTATCGTGATATCGTGATGTCGTGTGAGTCGACTAGGTCGGCTCGTGTTCCAGTAAAACTTTTGGGTGAGGTTAGGGTTGAGCGGCCACTAGGCGTATGAAAGGTACTCTCCTCAAGAGCACCACCCACACGCGGTGGGTTAGTGTCAATCACGGTAAGCCCCCGTGAGAGGAACGACCTTCTCATCATGACCTACAGGCGTGAACCCTAGTTTAGAATGCTAACTCTTGACATGAAAACTTGCAAAGCTAACTTGGTCGTCTTGATAATTGAAATGCTAATGAACTCAGAGAAAATCTCCACTTTAATCTTGTAACCGTCTAGAACTGCTTGTTAGGGATGCTCGTGTCTGTTCTATAAAATTGTTAAATGTCAAAATTGTTGCAGTCGTTTCTTTATAATATTAAATGCTTCCTAAATTCATATCTGTCATATACTTGTCTTGGTTTGCTAATCTTTTCTTACAGACCCCTTGCTGACATACATTCATGTTTGTGGATATATGTTAGATTCTGAGCTTGAGTACCCGGAGGATCCGTTCGTGACGCCTGACTTAGAGAGCCAGAGTTACCGTAGACGCCGAGCCGCTTTCTGCGAAAGACTAGAGGACCCCCTTCACTTCTAGATTTCCTTAGTTTACTTTCAGTTGCTGCAGTAGTTGTGTACGTTTCATTTCTTATTGCTACCTTAGCCCAGCTGTGGCTTGTTGTTTAATTTCGTATACGAACTCTATATTTCTGGATGTGGCTTTTAACTTTTGAAATGTTCTGATTGTTCTGATACGCAAATGCAAGGACCTCTTCTGTGTTTTGATCACAGACGCTTATTGAACTCGAGCTTCACCGCTCCAGTTCAAGCGGACCACGTAACGCTCTCTCTTCCGGTGTCTTTTGGGAAGCGGGGCGTTACACCATTATACTATGATAGCAAAATAAAATTCTTTGACATGTGTTTTATATTCGATGCATGCTATAAGAGTAAGCAAAACCCACGTGCTGAGAAAAATGATCTAGCGACTTCCCTCTTCGTTTTCTACTTTGTTTTTCATTTTTCATTTTCCATTTCTCCATCGTTTTCTTTATCTTTATCCACCGGGTTTGCTTTTTACTCATCTTCCTCGAGGACGAGTAAGAGGTAAGCTTGGGGGATTTTGATCACTCCGTATTTTACACCTTTTTTTTGCATGTTTGCATGCCATTTAGATCGCTCAAATCGTGTTTTTCACGTTTATTCGACAATATTGCGATGCTTTACACGATTTGTTGTTTTTTGTCATATTACAGGAGATTTGGAGCGATTTGGAGTGATTTTGAGATGCACCCACTCCGGAGTGTCACCGACGACTCTCTTGAGGGGTATTCTGCGATTGGAGAGGAGTGGAAGAAGAAAGAACGTCGTAGGAGCGACGAGGAGGTAAAAATACGAAGAATGGGCATTTTCAGCATGCCACTCGGCCGAGTGAAGGAGTCACTCAGCCGAGCATAGACAGCCTGCTCGGCTGGCCAGATCGGACACGCAACAGAGCTCATATCAGCATGCACTCGGCCGAGCATCGCCAGATCACTCGGTCGAGCACCGAGTCATCCCTCACCCGAGTGGAGCCAAGACGACGGTAACAAAAATGTTGAACTCTCTGGAATCCGTCAGTCAGCCCCAAAGACCGACTCGATCGAGTGATGAACGCCGTCCGCCCAAGTGAAGAACGTCCATCGGCCGAGTGAATAAAAGTCACTCGGCCGAGTGACTCCCGAGGAGACGACCCCCAAGACCCCCAACCCTCTGGATTCCGTCAGGGTCTCTCACTCGATCGAGTGACATTTGTCACTCGGCCGAGTGAGCCGCGCTGCCTGCCTCGTCTCAAATGTTGTGAGAACTACTCCCAAGCGCAGGAGATCGTGCAAGTAATATCCTGGTGAGTCCAGGTATCGAATCCGCGGGACAATCTGACCTGCAAAACTACGAACGTCAATCTGAAAAGAGTAATAATACGATGTTAACCAACCACCTATCGAACACAAAGATATAGGATCAAGAGTATGGAATAAGAAATGAAAATCCTACGATATTTACGGCGACTTTGGTAGGGGTACAAGTATGTGGAGTATGTGTTGGGTTTGATTTCGTTAGGGTGTGCACAATCAATGAATATCAATACCTTTTCTATAACTCAACGTTTCGTCCGGTCAGGGTACGAGAACGTCGGAAAGTATGGCGATCAAGCGTATGAAAACGTGCCAAAGAATTATACAATTAAAATAGGGCGAAAAGATATAAGCATCAATAATTACGACACCCTAACTACGTCAACACCAACACATATGAAGTAGATGTGCTACGGTTGTGATTTCATTAGGAGATAATAATCGCTGAAATATCACGTCTTTTATATAGCTCAACGCTTCGTCCGGTCAGGGCAAGAAGACGTCGAAAGATGAAACGATGAAAACTAGTCAAAGTGGCCTTATACGCATCTCTAGCAACATTGATTTCATTAAACGATAAATGCAACAATAAGTTCAGATTAGTGAACATGAATTGGCTAGCCTTGTCAGGGCCTAGCCATACGGGATGTAAATAATATCGACAATAAGCAAATACCCAACAAATACGTTGTAGAAATCAATGTTACGAGTGATTTTGACATGAAAACAGGGCTAAAGACATGACATTCATCAACTAAATACTCCTAATTACATCAAAACCATAGCACAAGGAGATTAGCCACGCATGGTGCAAAGAAAATCAGATTTCATAGCCAAATACATCGTTATAATAGCCAAAATACGATAAAATACACCAAATACGGGGTATAAGTTCAAGAATTTATCACCAAATCTCCACTGTAAAGCCAAAAACTCCTTTAGAATAGGAAGAATAGCCTCTGGAATTTTTCAGAATTTTTCCCTGGAGAAATACGCACAGTAGCCGCTCCAAAAGTCCCAAAATACGCCAGAATACCCCCAAAACCCTAGAAATACGCTTATATATTAGCATTGCGGGTTTTGGGGGCTTAACGGGTTTGAAACCCGCTTAAAACCGCATCCGATACCCGCATCAAATTGTGGCCGTTCGATCCAATGCGGGATCGTCTGTGGATGCGCCACGTGGGCTTGGAGATCTGCGCGCGCCCGCCCCGCTTCCGCATCCGACTCACCCTCGGAGTTAAATCGAAGCCGTCCGATCGTGGATCGACGATCCTCATAGCGCCGCGTCGCCCGCTTTCTTCGTCGCTTCTGGGCGCCGTTGGATGGAGATCGAGCGGCCATCGTGATGCCACGTCGCCGCTTCGAGGCGCTGCGCTGAGATATCGAGCGGGCGAATTTTCGACCGTTCGATCGAAATCGAACGGCCGAAGAATTTACGCGTCGCCCTGTTGATGTGTGCCGTTCGATTGGGCGGGGGTCGCTGAGATCGCGCCGCGTGGCGCGCCAAGATTCGTGCGCAATTAATTATTTTCCAATAAATGGTATTCTGCATTCAAAAATTCATAGAAATTAGCACAGATCTCAGAAAAATACAAATAAATAGTCGTTGGAATCGTGAGATCGAGACGATGCTAGGAAAAATATAAAAATGCAGAAATACACAATAAAATTCACGTTTTGTGCACAAATAGAGTAATTTCTCTAATAAATGATGATGAGAAAAATATGAATGTATTAGAGATAAATTAAGCATCATATGGGCACAAAATAGGACTAATAAGGGGGTTAAATATGCAATATTCACTCCGAATCACACCCCCCAACTAGCGATTTGCTAGTCCCTAGCAAAAAAGAGCGATAAATACGGATGATCAATATAAAATAATTCTATCAATCGCTTATGGTGTGGCTCAATAATACACTTTCCAACATGATCTTCACCATCAATATACACACCCATGAACAAAATCAATCACATGATATTTTCTCTAATTTAGTATGAATAAATGACATACAAGCATCGTTTTGCGCAAGCGAAAGTATAACACGTCGTTTTCTCTAGTTTTCTTGTTTCCAAGGAATTGGCCTATCAAAACAATCATTCAAGACATGTGTATTGAAGTTGCTTAGTATTTTCACCATTTCTTTTCGTTTATTCGTTCCGCGTAACGCGCATCAAGCAACATTCGCAGAAAAATGTATAACTTGGATCGCTCCATCAAATGAGTGAGTTTCCTGTCAATGGCTCCCAAATCAGACGATAATAGGGCATTGGGCCAAAAAGGACCCCTCGGACTGTACTACTCGAGCCAACCAAGTTATGTATTAGTGCCAAACTTATTCATTTTTCATTCATTTTTCTTTTCTCTTCTTTATCTTTTTCTCTCTTTTCTTTGTAAGCAACTCAACACCCATTCTTTGAATATAAACATCAATAACCAAGGCCAAATTCCTCTTCAACTTGAAGACTTTTCAAAAAAATCGCGTATACTCAAGCTTTTTCATCACATTAGCATGCATGAAATAAATTCAAACTATTTCGAGATATTAATCATGGCAATTGAAAATTTTCATGAAGAGCATATTAACTAGCAATTCCATGAAGGAAAAAAAAATTAATTCATGCCATCAACGATTTTTAGAACTCAATTAATGCATAATCATCTGCATTTGAGGTATACGAAGGAGTTTAAAATGGTGAGATTTGGTGGGTCATTCTTTCCTTATGCCATGCTTTTCAAAAAAAAAATCCTAAGGTCTCATACACACCCCCCAACTAAAGATGGGCATTGTCCTCAATGTCGAAGAGGGTACGAGTTTATTCAAGCAAGCATCCTAGAAAGCATATAAAATTCTACGCTACTGGAAAGAACACACCGTGTTCAAATGGCGGATCCTGAATCTTTAATGGTGGAGGAAGTTGTTCAATTTGTTCCTTGCGCTCCTCGGCAATTATTCTTCCTCCTTTAGCTAAATTGGACCCCAGCAACGTAACTCCCAGCATCTCTATAATCTGGTCACCTGTATCCTGCAAGAGATGAGTCACGTCAGTCCAATTTATTTTAAAATTCTTTGCCATAAACACATTCCAAATATAGTCATCAACATAGGTGAAGTAAAATAGAGCATGGTGATGACAACTCCCTGAGAAATGTGCACTACGCTCGGTATGATGCTCAGTCAAAGTGGAGAGGGATAGATGATTTTGGGAAAAAACTGGGGAAGGGAATGGTTCGGGCTCAATAGTGATATTCTTTAAACAAATGTCACTAGTCGTCTCATCATCCTGTTCATCCAAAATTGCTCGCTCATCCTCTACTTTGCACACACTTCCTGCCATGTCAATGCTTTCATTCGTGACTTCATCGTGACATGGCTCGCTCGATGTACTCTGAGCGAGGAATTTCTCTTGGAATTGATGGGATGTGGCCTCCTGTGTCTGAATTAGCAATTGAACTTCCTCTTTCAAGTGGTGCAAAGGTACGTCTACACTTTGCTCCTCTGGATCAAGGCTTGAAGGTTCCGTTGAATCGCACTCTGAAGTCTCTTTCATGATTTCTTCATCCTCCTGCAAAGACTCCATATAATTCCATGCCTCTGTCGGCGTCATGACTCCCAAGAATTCCTGCAGCTGAGGTCGTAGTCCACCTAGGAAGGACTCCATAAGCTCTTTCTTCGTAAACCCATGCTGCGGATAGCTCGATATTATGTCTGTGAACCTCCTCCAGGCCTGAAAGAAAGTTTCATAATCAGTCTGATTAAAACCAACGATCTTGAGCTTCTCCGTCCTATGTTTGTGTGCCTTATAATATTCTGCATTATACAAATTGTTCGTGCAATAGAATTTCATGTATTCCATATACTCCATTTTTAAAAAGAAAACAAAAAAATAAAATAAGAAAAATCCTAGACTATAAGATGGAAGGATCTCACCGAATGTTCCTCCAAACGAACTGAAATCGTAGATTGCGAGTACTGTTATCCCCGGCAACGGCGCCAAAAACTTGCCTCGTCTCAAATGTTGTGAGAACTACTCCCAAGCGCAGGAGATCGTGCAAGTAATATCCTGGTGAGTCCAGGTATCGAATCCGCGGGACAATCTGACCTGCAAAACTACGAACGTCAATCTGAAAAGAGTAATAATACGATGTTAACCAACCACCTATCGAACACAAAGATATAGGATCAAGAGTATGGAATAAGAAATGAAAATCCTACGATATTTACGGTGACTTTGGTAGGGGTACAAGTATGTGGAGTATGTGTTGGGTTTGATTTCGTTAGGGTGTGCACAATCAATGAATATCAATACCTTTTCTATAACTCAACGTTTCGTCCGGTCCGGGTACGAGAACGTCGGAAAGTATGACGATCAAGCGTATGAAAACGTGCCAAAGAATTATACAATTAAAATAGGGCGAAAAGATATAAGCATCAATAATTACGACACCCTAACTACGTCAACACCAACACATATGAAGTAGATGTGCTACGGTTGTGATTTCATTAGGAGATAATAATCGCTGAAATATCACGTCTTTTATATAGCTCAACGCTTCGTCCGGTCAGGGCAAGAAGACGTCGAAAGATGAAACGATGAAAACTAGTCAAAGTGGCCTTATACGCATCTCTAGCAACATTGATTTCATTAAACGATAAATGCAACAATAAGTTCAGATTAGTGAACATGAATTGGCTAGCCTTGTCAGGGCCTAGCCATACGGGATGTAAATAATATCGACAATAAGCAAATACCCAACAAATACGTTGTAGAAATCAATGTTACGAGTGATTTTGACATGAAAACAGGGCTAAAGACATGACATTCATCAACTAAATACTCCTAATTACATCAAAACCATAGCACAAGGAGATTAGCCACGCATGGTGCAAAGAAAATCAGATTTCATAGCCAAATACATCGTTATAATAGCCAAAATACGATAAAATACACCAAATACGGGGTATAAGTTCAAGAATTTATCACCAAATCTCCACTGTAAAGCCCAAAACTCCTTTAGAATAGGAAGAATAGCCTCTGGAATTTTTCAGAATTTTTCCCTGGAGAAATACGCACAGTAGCCGCTCCAAAAGTCCCAAAATACGCCAGAATACCCCCAAAACCCTAGAAATACGCTTATATATTAGCATTGCGGGTTTTGGGGGCTTAACGGGTTTGAAACCCGCTTAAAACCGCATCCGATACCCGCATCAAATTGTGGCCGTTCGATCCAATGCGGGATCGTCTGTGGATGCGCTACGTGGGCTTGGAGATCTGCGCGCGCCCGCCCCGCTTCCGCATCCGACTCACCCTCGGAGTTAAATCGAAGCCGTCCGATCGTGGATCGACGATCCTCATAGCGCCGCGTCGCCCGCTTTCTTCGTCGCTTCTGGGCGCCGTTGGATGGAGATCGAGCGGCCATCGTGATGCCACGTCGCCGCTTCGAGGCGCTGCGCTGAGATATCGAGCGGGCGAATTTTCGACCGTTCGATCGAAATCGAACGGCCGAAGAATTTACGCGTCGCCCTGTTGATGTGTGCCGTTCGATTGGGCGGGGGTCGCTGAGATCGCGCCGCGTGGCGCGCCAAGATTCGTGCGCAATTAATTATTTTCCAATAAATGGTATTCTGCATTCAAAAATTCATAGAAATTAGCACAGATCTCAGAAAAATACAAATAAATAGTCGTTGGAATCGTGAGATCGAGACGATGCTAGGAAAAATATAAAAATGCAGAAATACACAATCAAATTCACGTTTTGTGCACAAATAGAGTAATTTCTCTAATAAATGATGATGAGAAAAATATGAATGTATTAGAGATAAATTAAGCATCATATGGGCACAAAATAGGACTAATAAGGGGGTTAAATATGCAATATTCACTCCGAATCACACCCCCCAACTAGCGATTTGCTAGTCCCTAGCAAAAAAGAGCGATAAATACGGATGATCAATATAAAATAATTCTATCAATCGCTTATGGTGTGGCTCAATAATACACTTTCCAACATGATCTTCACCATCAATATACACACCCATGAACAAAATCAATCACATGATATTTTCTCTAATTTAGTATGAATAAATGACATACAAGCATCGTTTTGCGCAAGCGAAAGTATAACACGTCGTTTTCTCTAGTTTTCTTGTTTCCAAGGAATTGGCCTATCAAAACAATCATTCAAGACATGGGTATTGAAGTTGCTTAGTATTTTCACCATTTCTTTTCGTTTATTCGTTCCGCGTAACGCGCATCAAGCAACATTCGCAGAAAAATGTATAACTTGGATCGCTCCATCAAATGAGTGAGTTTCCTGTCAATGGCTCCCAAATCAGACGATAATAGGGCATTGGGCCAAAAAGGACCCCTCGGACTGTACTACTCGAGCCAACCAAGTTATGTATTAGTGCCAAACTTATTCATTTTTCATTCATTTTTCTTTTCTCTTCTTTATCTTTTTCTCTCTTTTCTTTGTAAGCAACTCAACACCCATTCTTTGAATATAAACATCAATAACCAAGGCCAAATTCCTCTTCAACTTGAAGACTTTTCAAAAAAATCGCGTATACTCAAGCTTTTTCATCACATTAGCATGCATGAAATAAATTCAAACTATTTCGAGATATTAATCATGGCAATTGAAAATTTTCATGAAGAGCATATTAACTAGCAATTCCATGAAGGAAAAAAAAATTAATTCATGCCATCAACGATTTTTAGAACTCAATTAATGCATAATCATCTGCATTTGAGGTATACGAAGGAGTTTAAAATGGTGAGATTTGGTGGGTCATTCTTTCCTTATGCCATGCTTTTCAAAAAAAAAATCCTAAGGTCTCATACACACCCCCCAACTAAAGATGGGCATTGTCCTCAATGTCGAAGAGGGTACGAGTTTATTCAAGCAAGCATCCTAGAAAGCATATAAAATTCTACGCTACTGGAAAGAACACACCGTGTTCAAATGGCGGATCCTGAATCTTTAATGGTGGAGGAAGTTGTTCAATTTTTTCCTTGCGCTCCTCGGCAATTATTCTTCCTCCTTTAGCTAAATTGGACCCCAGCAACGTAACTCCCAGCATCTCTATAATCTGGTCACCTGTATCCTGTAAGAGATGAGTCACGTCAGTCCAATTTATTTTAAAATTCTTTGCCATAAACACATTCCAAATATAGTCATCAACATAGGTGAAGTAAAATAGAGCATGGTGATGACAACTCCCTGAGAAATGTGCACTACGCTCGGTATGATGCTCAGTCAAAGTGGAGAGGGATAGATGATTTTGGGAAAAAACTGGGGAAGGGAATGGTTTGGGCTCAATAGTGATATTCTTTAAACAAATGTCCCTAGTCGTCTCATCCTCCTGTTCATCCAAAATTGCTCGCTCATCCTCTACTTTGCACACACTTCCTGCCATGTCAATGCTTTCATTCGTGACTTCATCGTGACATGGCTCGCTCGATGTACTCTGAGCGAGGAATTTCTCTTGGAATTGATGGGATGTGGCCTCCTGTGTCTGAATTAGCAATTGAACTTCCTCTTTCAAGTGGTGCAAAGGTACGTCTACACTTTGCTCCTCTGGATCAAGGCTTGAAGGTTCCGTTGAATCGCACTCTGAAGTCTCTTTCATGATTTCTTCGTCCTCCTGCAAAGACTCCATATAATTCCATGCCTCTGTCGGCGTCATGACTCCCAAGAATTCCTGCAGCTGAGGTCGTAGTCCACCTAGGAAGGACTCCATAAGCTCTTTCTTCATAAACCCATGCTGCGGATAGCTCGATATTATGTCTGTGAACCTCCTCCAGGCCTGAAAGAAAGTTTCACAATCAGTCTGATTAAAACCAACGATCTTGAGCTTCTCCATCCTATGTTTGTGTGCCTTATAATATTCTGCATCATACAAATTGTCCGTGCAATAGAATTTCATGTATTCCATATACTCCATTTTTAAAAAGAAAACAAAAAAATAAAATAAGAAAAATCCTAGACTATAAGATGGAAGGATCTCACCGAATGTTCCTCCAAACGAACTGAAATCGTAGATTGCGAGTACTGTTATCCCCGGCAACGGCGCCAAAAACTTGCCTCGTCTCAAATGTTGTGAGAACTACTCCCAAGCGCAGGAGATCGTGCAAGTAATATCCTGGTGAGTCCAGGTATCGAATCCGCGGGACAATCTGACCTGCAAAACTACGAACGTCAATCTGAAAAGAGTAATAATACGATGTTAACCAACCACCTATCGAACACAAAGATATAGGATCAAGAGTATGGAATAAGAAATGAAAATCCTACGATATTTACGGCGACTTTGGTAGGGGTACAAGTATGTGGAGTATGTGTTGGGTTTGATTTCGTTAGGGTGTGCACAATCAATGAATATCAATACCTTTTCTATAACTCAACGTTTCGTCCGGTCAGGGTACGAGAACGTCGGAAAGTATGGCGATCAAGCGTATGAAAACGTGCCAAAGAATTATACAATTAAAATAGGGCGAAAAGATATAAGCATCAATAATTACGACACCCTAACTACGTCAACACCAACACATATGAAGTAGATGTGCTACGGTTGTGATTTCATTAGGAGATAATAATCGCTGAAATATCACGTCTTTTATATAGCTCAACGCTTCGTCCGGTCAGGGCACGAAGACGTCGAAAGATGAAACGATGAAAACTAGTCAAAGTGGCCTTATACGCATCTCTAGCAACATTGATTTCATTAAACGATAAATGCAACAATAAGTTCAGATTAGTGAACATGAATTGGCTAGCCTTGTCAGGGCCTAGCCATACGGGATGTAAATAATATCGACAATAAGCAAATACCCAACAAATACGTTGTAGAAATCAATGTTACGAGTGATTTTGACATGAAAATAGGGCTAAAGACATGACATTCATCAACTAAATACTCCTAATTACATCAAAACCATAGCACAAGGAGATTAGCCACGCATGGTGCAAAGAAAATCAGATTTCATAGCCAAATACATCGTTATAATAGCCAAAATACGATAAAATACACCAAATACGGGGTATAAGTTCAAGAATTTATCACCAAATCTCCACTGTAAAGCCCAAAACTCCTTTAGAATAGGAAGAATAGCCTCTGGAATTTTTCAGAATTTTTCCCTGGAGAAATACGCACAGTAGCCGCTCCAAAAGTCCCAAAATACGCCAGAATACCCCCAAAACCCTAGAAATACGCTTATATATTAACATTGCGGGTTTTGGGGGCTTAACGGGTTTGAAACCCGCTTAAAACCGCATCCGATACCCGCATCAAATTGTGGCCGTTCGATCCAATGCGGGATCGTCTGTGGATGCGCCACGTGGGCTTGGAGATCTGCGCGCGCCCGCCCCGCTTCCGCATCCGACTCACCCTCGGAGTTAAATCGAAGCCGTCCGATCGTGGATCGACGATCCTCATAGCGCCGCGTCGCCCGCTTTCTTCGTCGCTTCTGGGCGCCGTTGGATGGAGATCGAGCAGCCATCGTGATGCCACGTCGCCGCTTCGAGGCGCTGCGCTGAGATATCGAGCGGGCGAATTTTCGACCGTTCGATCGAAATCGAACGGCCGAAGAATTTACGCGTCGCCCTGTTGATGTGTGCCGTTCGATTGGGCGGGGGTCGCTGAGATCGCGCTGCGTGGCGCGCCAAGATTCGTGCGCAATTAATTATTTTCCAATAAATGGTATTCTGCATTCAAAAATTCATAGAAATTAGCACAGATCTCAGAAAAATACAAATAAATAGTCGTTGGAATCGTGAGATCGAGACGATGCTAGGAAAAATATAAAAATGCCGAAATACACAATCAAATTCACGTTTTGTGCACAAATAGAGTAATTTCTCTAATAAATGATGATGAGAAAAATACGATTGTATTAGAGATAAATTAAGCATCATATGGGCACAAAATAGGACTAATAAGGGGGTTAAATATGCAATATTCACTCTGAATCACTGCCTGTAGCGTAAGTTGCGATTTTGAGGCTGCGCAGGGGCATTTTCGTCAGGATTTTTTGGGCGATTTTGGGGGGTATTTAACCCCAGTTTTTAACCTAGTTTAGAAAGCTTTTTCAGAACTTTTTGCAGCCTTTTTTAGATTACTTTTTAGGAATTAGATTGAGCTTTTAGGGAGGAGAGAAAAGTGTTAATTTGTTGGATGCTATTTTGTTCTTCATTGGTTTGTCTCTCTCCCTATCAAAAACTCCATTTTTATTGATACATTGAATATTGCTATGAATTCGATTGATTTTATTTGTGAATTTCTATTGAATTTCATTATGAATTGTGAGTATTTTTATCGTCTTAGGGCGTAGGGATGAACCCTACGAGCCCAATTTCAAATTTGTGATGAATTGGTGAAATTATTGCTAGAATTGATTAGGGTTAGTTTGGGATTGATTTAATAAGAATAGCTAGGGATTCATACCGATTGGGATTTGCAAGAGATTGGATCCCAACTCGATAGGAAGCCCTAGAAATTCGAATTGGGTTGCAATTGAATTTCTTCGGAATCGGTTTGCAAGAGATTGGACCGAAACTAGGGTTTTCGATTGTAATTCTATACCAATACCCGTTTGCAAGAGATTGGAAGGGTAGGAACTATCCCAACCTAGGTCGTAGCTCGAGTTTGCACGAGAGTGGGCTCGAGATACGATTGAACGATGATGTTGTTCTTCACGCTAGTTTGCCTAGGTTAGGGTCTGCAAGAGATTGTGCCCTACCCTAGGTTTGCTATAGACCGGCAATAGCACGAGAGCGTGAGCTTGGTTCTACATTTAGTTGCAACTAGTTCACACGAATTTCAAGTCTAGCAATTGTGAAACCTACGAATCACAATGATGAGATACGGCAAGTAGCGGAGATTCCCTATCCCTAGACGTCTTTATTAATTTGATATTTTCTTTCATATAATTGAACGACTGTGACCGCATTACTGCGAACATTTTTCTACCATTCTTATAGCCAGCTGGATTGAAGAAGACACTGTCATTAGGCCTCTCTGTGTTCGATACCCTCTCGCCACTACACTGTGCGCTTGCGGTAAGACTAGCGAGTCGCGTTCCCGGGACGTGTATCCGGGCTCCGATCACTCTCCCCCTTTTCTTCATTTTGGCGGCCACCACCCGCTGCCATCCGACCTCTGCATGCAGCCCATCTCCTCTACGCGAACACGTCACCCTCCGGACACATCCCCTACTCCACGCGCACGACCCCAGCAACCAGCGCCGCGTCCCCTCTCCGATGGCACGACAGCCGTACGCCAGCCTTCTTCGACCAGCAGCACATCCCCTCCATGCACGTAGCCTCTCGTCCGAGTCCCCTCAGCTCCTCATCCAAGCCCGAACACATCCCCTTCGACCTGCACTCTTCCACAGCGCCCTGTTGTTATTCTTGCAGCCAGCCAAAAAACCCTTTTTCGTCGGCCACCCTCTCGACCCCCGAGATCCCCTCGCTGTGCCTCCTACCTCCCCATAATCCTCTCACCTGAACTCTAACCAGTGCCACCTCGAGCCCTCTTGTTGCCACCCGCTGCTCCAAGCCAACACCCTTCACTGTCTGCCATCGACTCTCCCTCCTCTCAGCCCGATGACCTCCCTTCCTCAGGCTACCCTCAGCCCGATCACCACCCCTCCAACCCTCCTTCTCCCTCTAAACAGACATTCACGACCCGTCTCCCTCCCCTTGTCAACTCGCACGACAAACCTGTGTAATGGCAGCCTCCAGATCAACGCTTAACCGCCGCCAACGTCCGAACACCCCAGTCGCCGCACCACTTGCCGTTGCCTCCGACTGTCGCCACTTTCTGCCTGCAAGAATAACCTAAGAACTAAAGCATGTAATTCTTATATATAAGCAAGTAAGTTGATTTATAATATCATATGTTAGTAACATCCGTAAGTTAGTTTGTGTCGTATATGTTGTAAGGTGTTAGGATTATAGTTTGGGTATATGGTAGTTTACGTAAATAAGATATTAGTACTAATCTGTATATATAAGTGTTAGATCCCAATAGTATTTCATTAGTTAGACACATTTGGCTTATCAAAGTTAATCTGTTGACACAGATAAATCATGCCCATCGAGATGGTCACCTGGACACTCGAAAATTGTCAAATCAGGCAAGTATACAAATTGTTATGAATTATTGAAGTTGACATTTAAACTTTCTCTTTCACTTAAAGCTGAATAACATGAAACTTACTCGTGCAATGACGCTCATAAAAAGTACCATGATATTCTATGCTTAATATGTGACGCATTGATATATAACTTCACATGTTTAAGATGTTAAGATTGGCAATGAAAAATAATTTTTTGCAGTATGTCCTTTAATCAACCCGTAAATCTCGTTATTTTAAATTGCTGTAAATGATGTAAGATAAAAATTGCTGATGATTAATGAGGTGCACTTCTTGCATGTATACACGTTACCAGAACGGACATTAATGGAACTTCTAGACAATGCTTGAATTCGTGAATTCGTGCACCTCAAAGTCAAAATCTTGATTTCGTGATGTCGTGTGAGTCGACTAGTCTGGCTCGTGTTCCAGCACAACTTTTGGTCTGGGTTAAGGTTGAGTGGCCATTAAGCGTATGAAGGGATCCTCTCGTCAAGAGCACCACTTGCATGCTGTGGATAGCGTCAATCACGGTTGTACCCCCGTGAGAAGAACGATTCACTCATCACGTCTTAAAGGCAAGAACCCTAGGAGTGACAGAAAACATTGGCACAGAACTTGAACTCATTAATATTATCTCAGTTGAACACTAGAATTGACATGTTAACAAAATTTATAGAAATTCCATGTTCATTAATGTTCTTCTTTAAATTCTCTAGAGCTGCCATGTTTAGAAGTACTTTATCTTACTTTAAAATTGCCATGTTTATAACCATGCTGCTGACATCTTGTGCAAACAATTAATGCTTCATAAATTATTACTATTCGTACACCTTGCCTTAGGTCATCTTACTTTTACTTGCAGACCCTTGCTGACATACATTCGTGTTTTAAGAATGCATGTCAGATCACGAGCTAGAGTACTAGGAGGACTTGGTTGAGACGCCTGACCCAGAGAGTCAGGAGTTTGCCGTTGATGCTGAGTTGCTCCCTATGGAGGATTAGGGACACATGCTGTTGATGCCTTCTTTTAGTTCTGCTGTAGTACTTGTTTTAGAGTATGTTCCTTGTTGTAGTTCTTTTGGCCATGATGAGGCCCTGTTGTTTTATTTCATGTACAAACTTCTAGATGTGGCTATTTGTAACGATTTGTATTTCCGGATACATTAGAGTGGAGTTCTATTTATGTATGATTTCTATTAATATACTCTCGATGTCTTGAGCCCATTAATATACTTGTTAGTTCACTTATTAAAAATGTTAATTAATGTTTTGAGATTTAAAATTCATAAGTCTTAAAATTCAAATACTTTCAAATTTCAAATTCAAAATTTTTAAAAACTTCCCCCTTTTATATCCTAATTAAATTATAACTAATTTGGAAATATCTTCCCTCATTAAAACCCATTATTCCCTTAGTTATTATTATCTTTCAAACATGCCTAAATAACATAACTATTAATTCCCTAATAAATATTTTTTTAAAAGAAATGTTTTAAATTCAAAAACCTTCCTATTAACTTTTACTATTACTTTTCCCTAATTATTAATATGTTTTAACCTTTCCAAATTGATCTAGATTTATTTCCCTAATAATTACAATTAAAACAAATCAATTCCTATAAAATCACTTTCCTTTTTCTTTTTTTTCTTTCAAATTCTTTACTTTTTTTCTAACCCCTAAACCCTAAACCAATGAGACCCACGCAACCCCTCCTAATTTTTACTAACCGAACCCAATCCCTAGGACTACTCATGCACGCATGCACCCTGCCACATCTATACACTTATTTTGTACAAGCCCTACACTTACTAATAAAATAAAACCCTAAGGTAACAACTAGGTCTTTTCGTACTATTACCCTACAAACCCCATTCTCTCAAAAACCAACAACCCTAACATGCTACCCTATAAACCCAAGCCCATACTAACCGAAACACATGCTTTCATTTTAAAACCCTAAATCTTCCCCTCTCCACCTCTAAAATCCTAGTTGTTCCCCTAACCCTAGCTCCCAACCTTCCACCGTCGACCACGACCACCTTCCCTCGCCGGCGCCCCCTTTCGACTGTCCTCCACCTCCCACAAACCCACGTCTGACCTCCTCTCCTTCACCCCACGTCGACCGCCGCATCTCAGCTACATCGACGCCCAGCTACCCTATCTCCGGTGCTCGACCTCCACCCTACGTCTAAGCCTTCCTCCAGCGACAGCAACGTCCCTGCCTCCCTTCTCGACGCCCAGCAGCACACCGGCATCTCTCTCATTTTTCGACCAACTTGCAGACCAGCCCTCCGGTGTTCCTCTCCTCCGAACGCCACACACGGCCCTCTCCGATCAGCCACGCACCCCTCACCGGCGCCTGTCACCGCGTACAACCCCTCCCGTCGCCCAAGCGGCAGACCTCCCCGCTGCACAACACCATTTCGACGCCCTACAGGGCACCGCACGCCGCCTGCAAATTGCTGTTCACCTCCTTTCCCGATGCCCAGCAACCGCAACACCAGCCTCCCTCCACTGACAGCGAAGCCCAGCCTCCGCCCTTGGAGCCTCCCTCTTGCGTGCCGCCCTCCCCTCTTCACCTGCAACTAAGAACAAGGAGGATAGAGCTTAAGAGGTTAGTAAATAATGATTAGTAGGGTTAGTTTTATAAGTCGGTTTTTATTGTTGCATGTTAGGATTATTATTAAGGTTAGATGTTAGTAATAACCCAACAACATGTTTTTACTACTAATGTTAGATGTTATTACTAAGTTTAGTTTATAATATTGTCAGTAGTTAATTTAGTTAGGGTTAGTATATTAATAGTTAGAGATTTTAATATAAACACTGTGTTTTATTCTTAATACCATGTTAATTATATAATATATGTTAGCTGTTAATTATTTTGTTAGGGTTAATATTTTATAAGTCAGCTATAACCCCTGTAAGTTAGTGTATTATTATATTAAAACTTAGTTTATGTTATGTTGTTAGGGTTAAGATCATAGATACATTTTTATTCTAATCTTCTTTATTTGTTTGGTTATAGTTGCCTTGAGAAACTCAATTCGTGTTAGGTTAGCTTATGTACTTGTATATATAGGTAGACATTTTAATATGATTAGAAACAGTAACATATTTATTAATGATTGGAATAAAATGTTAGTTGATATAATACATTATTTCATTTTAATATGATATTGGAATCGAATGACGCTGAAAACGTCCGCGCCTTCCGTACGGACCTGTCGACACCAAAAACACCGAAACCAGGCAAGCGTGCAGTTTGTTACCTATTTCATTTTGTGTTGCTTTCTTAAAACTTAAACTGTGTACGCAAGATTGCCATGATATATTGACACTAAAACGTACTTTTGTGAAAAGCTAAACTTAAACTTGCGTGTGTGTGTGGACACCTTTAACAAAAATGCTCGTACTTATTACAACATGAACAGAACAGAAAAGACAATGGAAAGAATAACTTGAATAACATGGAACATGATAGCCGGTTTGGCAACTCACAGATAAATACATGACGTTGGCTCATAAACATACATGCCGTTGGCTCATAGTTGGCTATTCTCGTCGGTCACATGTGACTAGTCTAGCTCGTGTTCCAGTAGGGTCACATATGATTAGTCTGGCTCATGTTCCAGTATATGACGGTTTAGCATCCTGGCTCGTGGTCCAGGAAGTACACGTGGGTGGGTTTGGGTTCCCGAGCACTAGCCTGTAGTAAACGGGTCGCCTTCGGGAGCACTTGAAGGTGGATTCACTTACTAGCCGTCTAACGACGGGGGCCTTAGTCACGGACTTAAACACACAGTTAAATAACTTGAAAAAAGATGTTAACTTTCAAAACTGTTGTTACTTTATTGAACTGCTATGTTTCATTTTCATAATAGGATTGCATGCTAGTGTAAATTCTTATAACTGTTTTAAACTGCCATATATAACCTGTTATATATCTTGCCAATGGTTCTCTTCTAACCATATCTTGCAGGACCCTTGCTGACATACATTCTATGTTGTTTGAATGTATGTCAGGTCACGAGACATAGTACCAGGTAGACGAGCTGCTGGATCAGGGCGATCCGTTGGACCAGGAGTACGTCGACCCAGAGGTTATCCCCACAAAGGACCAGTCGTGGAGATTCATCTGTTGTTACTGCTTTGGAGTTTTAATTTCTGCTTATCTAGTAGGTGTGTACCCATTTTGTAGACTTTGTTTGTTGGCCATGATTTGGGCCTTACTTTTTGTGTACTTTCCTTTTCTAGATGTTGGCTATCATTATGATCATTTCTGTTGTTCTTTTGCATGTAAGAATCTGTGTTTGGTTGTTATTCACAGACGCTTATTGGGCTTAAGCTTTACCGCTTCAGCCCATGTAGACCCGCTCGCGTCCTCGCTCCCAAGTATAATGGGAAGTGGGGTGTGACAGGTTTTTGCGGTGGCCCATACAGGTCGTGCATTAAGCAAAAACTCAGAACAATAGAAATATTAACATTAGCTAATACGTTTGGATTTTACTGGTACACAAAATTTACTCGAGTTTTCTTGTTTCTGCATGGCAGGACGACACAACACCTGGAACAGGAATGGAGCCAGTGGTATTGGTACTCCTGACATCAATGAACTCCTCGGAGTTATGAGAGGAATGTTGGAAATCCAGCAGGAGCTGATCCAGTGGAGCCAGCAACCTGCTTTGACACCACTACCACCGCCACCCCGAGCTGAACCTGGAAGCAGTTCCAGGAGTTGCAACCCATGAGTTTCTCTGGAAAGGAAGGGCCTTTAGGAGCTGATGAATGGATTTAAGGGACTGAAGATAAACTGAGTGCTGCATGTATCCCTTAGGCTGGATGGGTTGAAGTAGCAAAACTACAGCTGACCGACAATGCTACGAGCTAGTGGCAACTGGAAGAGAGACGGCTGGTCAGGCCGATCTCCTGGGGCATGTTTCATGAAAGGTTCGATGCTAAATACTTTCCTAAAGCGGCCAAAAGATACACTACTACAGATTTGGGCTTGGTTAACGCCACTTAGGTAGCGCTTCTAAAAAGCGCTATCTAAGTGAGCTCTTGTATAGCGCTTCTGCACTTATAGAAAATAAAAATAAATCAAAATTAAGGTAAAAATCACTTAGATAGCGCTTTTTCTTAAAACGCTATCCAAGTAATACCTTAAATAGCGCTTTATTTTAGCGCTATGGTAATAAACGTTACGTAAGCATTTTTATTAAAAAAATATACATATGTAGATTCTCTTACATAGCGCTTAAACAAAGATATCCCAGCCTGCGAGGGAAAAATTTCCCGATTCCCTCTATCTTCCGCTCTCAAGGCTGCCATTTTTCTCTTACGCTCGCGAGGTGCTCTAAAGAGATCCCGAGTCCGCCGCCCGATCCGAAGCCCTCCAGCGCCTCAAGGCCCTCCGAAGCTCCAACGGCCGCCGTTCCGAATCCAACATCCCCCAGTCAAGCTCTCGGATCCCATCTACGGCACCGTGCCCGAATCCGACTACGACACCCTCGTAGCCAGGCGCCGCGACGACTTCCGCGACTTCATCGTCGATGACGACGGCCTCGGGTATACCGACGACGGCCAGGAGGAGGACTGGACCAATCTCAACCCTAACTGCCACTGAGATTCCGGATCCGGGTCTGGATCCGATAACGAGCGAAAGGATCCAAATAGAAGGAAGAAGAAGAAGAAGCCGGAGGATGTGAAGAAGAACGTGAAGCCCCCGGCGATTACCGTTCGATACTAGTAGTCCTACTAGCTCCTCGCCGGAGAGCTCTGGTCTTCGATACTCGTTTGATGCAAGCATGCCCTCACTCTCAGATCCACCCGCGGCCGCCTCGGCTCTCCAGCGACCAGACCAAGGCGTGCTCCGAAGCCCTAGCTGTCTACAAGGAGAAGCTCCGGTCGCCTCAAAAGCTTGTCCAGGAGTTCGATCGCCTTCGGGTATTCTATCTTTGCCTGCCTTACTAGGGTTTGTGAATTTGAATGTTTGAAATAAACGCTTCGCAATTTTTATTGGGAGAACTCGGTGGGATTTGGGAGTTTAGGGAGGATCGGCTATTTTTTTGTATGATTGATTTTGCGCAGAATCATATGAACAAGGTTGCAGGTTCAAGGTTTGAAATAAAAATTTCGGTTTCCAGGTTCAAGCATTGGTAACAAACACTGTTTGAAATAAACATGCTTCGAATTTTTTTCGAAGCCCCCCTTCAAATTTGATTTCACCACATACGTTAGCTTTGTTGGTGGGAGGGATTGAATCTTCCAGCATAATCTGGTCATTAATTAATTATAAAACATCTCATTTGGCTTATTTTATTGATGCATGCTTTTAGCCATTAGTCTCATTTAACTATTGAATTTCATGAGAATCTTGACTTGCATCTATATTCCAAGGTGTAATTTTTTTGTATTACAATCCAAATGTTTTTGGATGGCATATTAATTAAAAAAAGGTGAACCATCATCATTAAGATTATAACTTGATATTCTGTGATTATCAAATCTTAATTGAAGCACTCAACAAATAAAACGAAATATCAACTAAGGGTTGATGTTGAGAAAGTTAGGACCTATATGTATCCATCTAGTGAAAGTTAATTGTACAAATCTCCATGGAATACATATCGGAAACAAAAACATCTTAAGTTACTTCCATGGGCAATATCGTTTCCTCTTATTACTATTGTTTGCTCATCCTGTAGCCGTTGTTTAACGAGAATCCTTGCTAACTAATTATGTTATGGTTTTTTCTGTTGGGGTTCAAAGCAGCAAAAGGTGGTGCTCAAGATTCTTGACATGAAGGATGAGAAGACCAAGAAGAAAGCAATAGAAGCTGTAGCGGAGATCTATGGTACTCTCTTCTCTGAGATCCTAAACTTTTCTTCACTCACTACTCTATTGGTTGATCTCAGTTTATTTATTTACTTATTTTCGGGTTTTAGATATACTGTTACTCTGTATGTTAGCATTGAAAACAAAGCAGAGTATGAATTCTGCAAGTAGCCCATCGTTTGTGGTCCAATTTGAGGGTTTAGTGTGTTCATGTATTTGAATCACTGTTGATTATGATAAGGCTAAACAACTAGGAGGCAACGTGCAGGCTTAATCATAATTAAGCATGAGATCATGCCAAATTAGGTCTTATTTTGATCACTTATTGGGGGGGAAGCCTCTTTTATTTATTTCTGGGCAGAAAAGACCTGCAACATATGTCATACCGAATGCAAATAGAATTGTCTGTCATGAGAACTTGACGTATTTAATTCCATTTTTTGATTTCATCAACATCATCGTCTTAGCCTTCATCTTCATTGTCTTTGATTTGGTAGCCAAATTTCAGAAGTCTTTATCTTGCTATTTCTCCAATATCTTTTTCCTCCACATGTTTCAGTAATACGAACTTAATGATACATTCCCAATAAAATGTTACAAGCAAGTGATGCAATCACTCCAAACACACAGTCTAAACCAGCCTACTGGCAACAAAA
This sequence comes from Scilla litardierei, assembly GCA_030789695.1. Taxonomy (NCBI): domain Eukaryota; kingdom Viridiplantae; phylum Streptophyta; class Magnoliopsida; order Asparagales; family Asparagaceae; genus Scilla; species Scilla litardierei. Next base: position 122,332,690 of record CM061134.1, read on the forward strand.
CACTAGTCATTTGCGAAATCTATGAATGTCAGATGCCCATTAGAAAGGGTGCTTCATGATCCTCGACAACATCCCCTTGCAGTTCACCGAATTAGGGCATATCATCTCTCAATGCTAGTGAATGGAAATGCACAAAAGGATTAACAAAAATTTTTTGCTTTTGTAAAAGTTGCTGTTGAGATGTTCTGTGTTTTCAATTTTAATGAAGTTTCGTTTGTCATTTCACTTTGAATGCGTTATTTGTCAATTAGTATATCAGCTATGTCGGCATGTGATGATACACAAATTTTAATAAGGCTAATCTTTTGTTTTGATGGCATTGCTTGTTTTGGTACCGTATTATCTTGTTTGAGTGTATCTCTTCTGTACTTGGCAGCAAGATGATATCTTTGATTTCTCGATCCATATATCTCGTTGCTTGCGTAGTCTATTTCTTCCTAGATTTGGATGTGCATATTAGATTAAATTGCTGTATTGATTCTTTATTAAAAATAAACTTTTTTGTTTGGCAGGAGTCTACCCCCGCAGATCTAGCACAAAAGAGAGCATGTCATTGTGTCTTTCTCCCCGTTGCGGTTTTTCTTTGTCTTGCTTTCTCCATTGGAAGCCCCTACGTTATAGACTATAAACAGGTATGCTTATTTTGCTTTGCACTATATATGATAAAAGTAGCACTAACATATGTTGTTTTTTGCTTCTATCATCAGTAGCCGTGGAATGTGGTTTTATCATTTCAACATACTGAACCATCCGGTTGATAATTTTTTTGTGTTCTTCTTGTAACAATTGGTGAGTTATGCAACAGCTTATACTGTGCATTTGTGCCTCCCTAACCCCCCCAACCCCTCCCCAAACACCAAACAAAACGCTTCTTCCCTATAAAGCTGGTTATCGATAGGGAATAATGAGATTTTTTATATTGTTTGATTACTCTCAATTTATGATGAGATTTTTTTTTGTAGGCGACTGAATGGAAATAATTTATCGGGCGCTTTGCCAAGAACAGTTCTCGATATTGTGGTCACTGGAAGCTTGGAAATACTGTGAGTCACATCTAATAGTTTAAGATCAGTTTAGAATTTTTAAACATGTGAATTCCTCTTATTTAACTTGTGTTAATTTTATTGAACAATAATCTCTTTTGTTGCAGGCTTTAGATTAAGAGCTTATTATAGTCCTAACTATTATGATCAGTTTAGAACTATTATGTGATATATTTTCAAATACTGGAGCACTAATCAAGCAAATTATGGTCAAGCAAATACTGCAAATACTAAAGCAAACTTTGATGCAAGTTGTTTTAAAAGGTCAGGTAGTACTTTGAAATCGGGCGAAAATTCAAGGTCAGGTCAGGTAGTACAAAAAACATTTCGATTTTTATTGTTAGCATTCTAAAATACTGTTATTTGTGATAGATTTTGAATCCATGGATGCACTTGTATTTAGAATTGGATGTTACTGGAATAGTTGGAAGATATATGATCCCACTATATTTTGTTGGTATTTTGTTGTACTCTTTTAGCTAGGATAATAATGGATTCTTCTGTGTAGCATAATCATGGATGAACTAGCATTCTTCTTGTTAGCATAATCAAGTATTACTGGAATTGTTTGCAAATTCATGATTCCAATGCCATCAATAGTTGATATTTCGTTGTGTTCATCTAGTTATCATTAGATGATTCCAAATCATACTTGCAGTATAAATTTTTGTAAATTCATAATTTGTATTCCAACTCCAATATAACTGGAAGTCAAAATTGAGTTATTTTGTATTCCAACTCCAGATTTTCTTGTTTAGATTTGGGTTAGTCAAAATTGAGTTAGTCAAAATTCATAATTGAAGATGTAAGCCTTTTTTTCCAAATATTTTGCTCGTACCTGCATTCAGATATTGTTGTTTGGTTATAATCTGTGAGATTGTTTTCTCTTTAGATTTGGGTGTATGGGGACAGTTTCAGATCGATGTTGGTAGCAGTTGTGGCACCGCACGAAGAGAATACTAAGAAATGGGCCGAATGGAATGGCCACAAGTGATCATTCACTGATGTGTGTACACTTGGAGAACTCAAAACCTATATTCTGCAAGAGCTGAAGGCAATTGCTGAGAAGAACAAGGTATGGCCTATACAATATTTTCAACCGCAGCAGATAGTTTATAGTATTGAAGTATCAGTATCCAAGACCTGCTGAAAATTTGTCAATGACTTGATTTTGATCAGTTTCTTGACATAGATAATTCATGATAATGCTTTGCTTGCTGAAAACAGCTGAGAGGTTTCGAGCACATCAGAGGGGTTGTGATCGATCCTCAACCCTTCGACATCGAAAGAGATCTCGTGACTCCTACAATGAAGAAGAAAAGAACCCAGATGCTGAAGTACTATCAGGTGAGCAAATACAATTGAGCTAATCACTTGCAGGCAGTGATATGTTTAACTAAAGAGTCATCCAATGCCATTGCAGGTGGATATTGAAAGAGTTTATACTTTTTTTTCAGTCTGTATACTTGAGCATTTCCAAGTTCAAGAATGAACAGAATTGCAGACATGTAAGAGTTTTGAGAAAACCAATGAGTGATGCTGGAACGATTGTATCGTGTTTGGACTTGCTATTGATATTGAGTAGTTACTGGTTCTTGGCAAACAAATTTTAATTGTGCTCATTCAAGATGCACAGCTTAGCTTTTCCCTTGTTCATGTCTCTAGTTTGTACTTCAGCTTCCTTATAATTTGTAAGACGCTCCTTTAATGTTGATTATCTGACTGTTTTAATGCATTGGAGAACACGTCCCTTTAATGTTTGCGGACTATTTTTTTTTTAAAAAAAAATTAAACATTAGCCACGGACTGGCCGTGGCTAATGTGTATTAGCCACGGCCAATCCGTGGCTAAAGCGTATTAGCCACGGCCATTCCGTGGCTAATAAGCATTAGCCACGGCCAGTCCGTGGCTAATGCTTATTAACCACGGCCAGTCCATACATTAGCAATCTTAGTAAAAGACTTAGATAGCGCTTAAAAAAAGCTATCCAAGCTACCATAGCGGTTGCTTGGATAGCACTTTTATAAGCGCTATATTAGTAAACCACTACGATAGCGCTTATAAAAGCGCTATCCAAGTGTAAAAAAAAAGCGCTATGCAAGCGTTTTTTTGTAGTAGTGATAGCTTCAGTAGTGTTTCGCTAGTCTGGTCTAAGGAGATAGGACCGTGGACGAGTATGAGGCTGAGTTTACCATGCTTAGCCGTTTTGCACCCCACATGGTTGAAGACCTTGAAGACTGTGCGCAAAGGCCTGAATCCCAAGATCCAAACCTCGCTGACTTCAGCGAGACTGACGACCCTTAAGGATGTTTTAGATTTTGCATGAGATCATGAGATTGTGGCGAGACTCCCCGTGGGACCTTCAGCTGGAGGAGGCAAGCGTCCCATGGAGCCACCTAGGATGGTACCCATAGGAAACTTCCGACCCCCCGCAGACCACACAGTTCAAGAGGCCATCTGCTCATGTCGATCGATCACAGCTAAATTGCTACTTCTGTGGCAAGACTGGACACCAGGAGAAGGATTGCAAGAGGATGCTAAACTAGTGCCTGATTTGCGGATCACCTGCACATGCTGCGAGGGACTGCCCCCACGGCTAGGACAGTCAAGCGCCTACTGGAGTACCTGTACCTATTCAACGAGCAGTGCATGCACCTGTTCAATGAGGAGCACCCGGACCTGCTCAGTGTGGACCACCTCTGATTCCATAAAACCGGGCCTATTAGCAGGCCAATCAGTCGAAGCGCCAGGCATTCATGATGATAGCTGTAGAAGCTGAGGCTGAGGATGAAGTGATCACATGTAGCATTTATATCTAGCATTTATTATTTCTATTATAGTCATGCTTGTTAGTTAGTTTTCCTTGCTAAGTTTATTATTATTATATTAGGTGTTATCTTAGTGGCCTCCCACCCGGCTCTGACTTTATTTGATTCTGGAGCCTATCTGTGTGTTATATCCCAGAAGTTTGTAGTTAAGCACCCGATCCCTACCTACCCACTTCCCAAGAGATGGAATATTACGACAGGAAGTGGCATAGTGAGTGTAACACTGGGATGCAAATCATGTCCCTTAGTGATTTGCAGACATGTGCTCTATGCAGACTTCATGGTCCTGGACACGCCTAATTTTGATGCTATTCTCGGTATGGACTGGTTAGGTACTTTTTATGCTACCATCGAATGTCATAAGAAGAAAGTAGTATTTGAAATTCCCGACCATCCGGTGTTCGAATTCATCAGTGGTAGTCGTTCGCTCGGGCCTATCAAATTACGGGCTCGGCCGAACGAAGCGATCCTCACATGTATACAAGTCGAACCGGAGAAGCCTGCAGTGGTTTGAGACTTCGAAGATGTATTTCTGGAGGACATTTCTGGGTTGCCACATGACCGAGCTTTGGAGTTCAGTTTCGAATTTATGCCGAATACTTACATCAAGTGCGAATTCTGGCTGGATCGTATCACATCTTTGGACATGTGGTATCGGGCAAAGGTATCTCGGTCGAGCCAGAGAAAGTTGCTTCAGTCAGAGATTGGCCTACCCCTCGTTCAGCATCAGACATCAAAAGTTTCCTTGGATTGTCAGGCTACTACTATCGATTCATTCAGGATTTCTTGAGGATAGCAGAGCCCATGACTCGACTGATGAGGAAGGACATCAAGTTTTTTTGGTCAGACTCTTGTGAGCATGCATTTGGGACTTTGAAAGTGAGACAGACATCTGCACCACTTCTGGCTATTCCAGATAGGACTTGAGGATTCGAGATCTTTTGTGATGTCTCGGACAAAGGTCTCGGATGTGTTCTGCATCAACATGGTTATTTGATCGCTTACGCTTCTCGGCACTTAAAGATCCATGAGAAAGATTATCCGACTCACGACTTGGAGTTAGCTGCCGTCATTTATGCTTGATGATTTGGAGACATTTCTTACTGAGTAAGAAAGTGAAGATTTTCACTGATAACAAAAGTTTGAAATATATTTTTACTTAGAAGGAGTTAAATATGAGACACTGCAGATGGTTAGAACTGATGGCTGATTATAACATCGACCTCTAGTATCACCCAGGGAAGGTTAATGTCGTACCCGATGCCTTGAGTAGACTCCAAGCAGTTATGACTCCTACAATTCAGTGGAGGCTAAAGCAGGATCTGTGTGAGATGAACACAGAGGTTGTGTTACCGAGAGTCACATCATTGTCGATGAATATGCAGATTCAGTCGATGATAGTGGATCGGATCAAATCTGCACAGTCTGGAGATGCTAAACTGTAGAGGATCTGAGAACAAGTTGAAGCTGGACTTCGGACGGATTTCATTATTCATGTGGATGGTTCCTTAAGATATGACAACAGGATTTGCGTACCTTCAGGTGATATCAGAGACAAGCTGATGAATGAAGCTCATAGCTCTCCTATTCAATTCATCCTGGCGGTACCAAGATGTACAAAGATCTTCGTCTGAACTTTTGGTGGCACGGTATGAAGAGGAGCGTATCTCGGAGCATTACCAAATGTCTCGTGTATTAGCAAGTGAAAGCTGAACGCCATCCTATTGCTGGATTGCTTCAAGCCCTGCTGATTCCAGAGTGGAAGTGGCAGCACATCACCATGGACTTCGTGACTGGACTACCTCGGAGCACCAAGCAAAATGACGTGATTTGGGTTATCGTTGACCGATTAACCAAGTCTGCGCATTTCATTCCTTTCCAAGTAGGACAATCTACGAAAATACTAGCAAAGAAATAAATGGAGGTAATTATCTTTCTCCTACCTTTATAATTTCTTTCTATTGCCTATCATGATGTGAATGATAATCGTAGATAAGATTATGCGATTACATGGAGTCCCCGTGAGTATCGTCTCCGACTGAGACACGAGATTCACGTCCCAGTTCTGGAAGAGTCTACAGACAAATCTGGGTACCAGTTTGAGTTTCAGTACGGCGTACCACCCTCAGACCGATGGACAGTCGGAACGCAGTATTCAGATATTGGAGGACATGTTGAGAGCTTGCATGTTGGATCTTAAGGGTTCGTGGGAAGATCACTTACATCTAGTGGAGTTCGCCTACAACAACAGCCACCAAGCCAGCATTGGCATGGCGCCATTTTCTTCACTTTATGATTGGAAATTTCGATCTTCGCTGAGTTGGGATGACATTAGAGATAGAGAGATGTTGAGACCAGAGATGATAGTTGAGGCTGTGGATATAGTGCGTACCATCTTGGATAAGCTTTGTGTTGCACAGGATCGGTATAAGCATTGGGCTAATTCTAAGAGATGTCCTTTGGAATTCAAGGCTGGAGACCATGTGTTCTTGAAGATATCCCCAAACAGAGGAGTGATCCTTTTTGGGAAGCGTGGCAAGCTCAGTCCGATATTCATTGGACCATTTGATGTGCTAGAACGAGTTAGGGAGGTAGCCTATTGTCTAGCACTTCCGCCTTCATTGGAGGGAGTACATATGTTTTTCATGTATCTCAACTGCGTCGTTACATCGGTGACCCGTTACACGCTGTCGATTACTCGGAGATTACGGTTCGACCGGATCTGACTTATGAGCAGCAGCCAGTCCAGTTCTTAGACCGACGTCAGAAGATGCTCAGGAACAAGGTCGTTGAGCTCGTGCAAGTGATGTGGCGTCAAGATTCGCCTAGAGAGTCCACCAGGGAACGGGAAGACGAAATGCGAGAGCGTTACCCTTATTTGTTTCATGCCCCTTAGTTGAGTGAATACCGATAACAGAATTCTTTTAAGGAGGATAGAATGTAAGTATTTTTGGATACATTAGAGTGGAGTTCTATTTATGTATGTCTTCTATTAATATACTCTCGATGTCTTGAGCCCATTAATATACTTGTTAGTTCACTTACAAATAAAGTTAATTAATGTTTTGAGATTTAAAATTCATAAGTTTTAAAATTCAAATACTTTCAAATTTCAAATTAAAATTTTTAAACACTTTCCCCTTTTATATCCTAATTAAATTATACCTAATTTGGAAATATCTTCCCTCATTAAAACCCATTATTCCCTTAGGTATTATAATCTTTCAAACCTGCCTAAATAACCTAACTATTAATTCCCTAATGAATATTTTTTTAAAAACAAATCTTTTAAATTCAAAAACCTTCCTATTAACTTTTACTATTAATTTTCCCTAATTATTAATATGTTTCAACCTTTCCAAATTGATCTAGCTTTATTTCCCTAAAAATTACAATTAAAACAAATCAATTCCTATAAAATCACTTTCCTTTTTCTTTTCTTTCTTTCAAATTCTTTACTTATTTTTTTCTAACCCTAAACCCTAAACCAATAAGACCCACGTAACCCCTCCTAATTTTTCCTAACCGAACCCAGCCCCCAAGACTTCTCATGCACGCATGCACCCTGCAACATCTATAAACTTATTTTGTACAAGCCCTACACCTACTAATAAAATAAAACCCTAAGGTAACATGTACTATTACCCTACAAACCACATTCTCTCAAAAACCAACAACCCTAACCTGCTACCCTATAAACCCAAGCCCCCTACAAACTGAAACCCATGCTTTCATTTTAAACCCTTAAGTCTTCCCCTCTCCTCCTCTAAAATCGTAGCCGTTCCCATAACCCTAGCTCCCGGCCTTCCACCGTCGACCACGACCACCTTCCCTCACCGGCGCCCCCTTTCAACTGTCCTCCACCTCCCACAAACCCGCGTCCAACCTCCTCTCCTTCACCCCACGTCGACCATCGCATCTCACCTACCCCGACGCCCAGCTACCCTATCTCTGGCGCTCGACCTCCACCCTCCCTCCGAGCCTTCCTCCGGTAACAGCAACGTCCTTGCCTCCCTTCTCGACGCCCAGCAGCATGCCGACGTCTCTCCCATTTTTTGACCAACCCGCAGACCTTCCCTCCGGTGTTCCTCTCCTCCGAACGCCACACACAGCCCTCTTCGATCGGCCACGCACCCCTCATCGGTGCATGTCACCGTGTGCAGCCCCTCCCGTCACCCAAGCAGCTGACCTCCCCACTGCATAGCACTATTCCGATGCCCTGCAGAGCACTGCACACCGCCTGTAAACCGCCGTTCGCCTCCTTTCCCGCCGCCCAGCAACCGTAACACCCGCCTCCCTCCGGTGACAGCGAAGCCCAGCCTCCTCCCTCGGAGCCTCCCTCCCGCGTGCCGCCCTCCCCTCTTCACCTGCAACTAAGAACAAGGAGGATAGAGCTTAAGAGGTTAGTAAATAATGATTAGTAGGGTTAGTTTTATAACTGGGTTTTTTATTGTTACATGTTAGGATTATTATTAAGGTTAGATGTAAGTAATAACCCTACAACATGTTTTAATGTTAGATGTAAGTAATAACCCTACAGCATGTTTTAATGTTAGATGTTATTACTAAGGTTAGTTTATAATATTGTTAGTAGTTAATTTAGTTAGGGTTAGTATATTAATAGTTAGAGATTTTAATATAAAAACTGTGTTTTATTCTTAATACCATGTTAATTATATAATATATGTTAGTTGTTAATTATTTTTGTTAGGGTTAATTTTTTATATGTCGACTATAACCCCGGGAAGTTAGTGTATTATTATAATAAAACTCAATTTATGTTATGTTTTTATGGTTAAGATCATAGATACATTTTTATTATAATCTTCTTTATTTGTCTGGTTATAGTTGCCTTGAGAAACTCAATTCGTGTTAAGTTAGCTTATGTACTTGTATATATAGGTAGACATTTTGATATGATTAGAAACAGTAACATATTTATTAATGATTGGAATAAAATGTTAGTTGATATAATAAATTATTTTGTTTTAATCTGATATTGGAACCGCATGACGCAGAAAACGTCTGCGCCTTCCGTACGGACCCGTCGACACCAAAAACACCAGAAACAGGAAAGCGTGCAGTTTGTTACATGTTTCTTTTTGTGTTACTTTCTTAAAACTTAAACTGTGTACGCAAGATTTCCATGATACATTGACACTAAAACGTACTTTTGTGAAAAGCTAAACTTAAACTTGTGTGCGTGTGTGGACACCTTTAAGAAAAATGCTCGTACTTGTTACAACATGAACAGAACAGACAAAGGAACGAATACCTTGAATAACATGGAACATGATAGCCAGTTTGGCAACTTGTAGATACATACATGTCGTTGGCTCATAGACATTCATGCCATTGGCTCATAGTTGGTTATTCTCGTCGGTCACATGTGACTAGTTGGCTCGTGTTCAAGTAGGGTCACATGTGACTAGTCTGGCTTGTGTTCTAGTATATGACGGTTTAGCATCCTGGCTCGTGATCCAGGAACTACACGTGGGTGTGGTTGGGTTTCCGGGCACTAACCAATAGTAAACGGGTCGCCTTCGGGGGCACTTGAAGGTGGATTCACTTACTAGGCATCTAACGATGGGGGCCTTAGTCCCGGACTCGCACACACAGTTAAATAACTTGAAAAGAGATATTAACTTTCAAAACTGATGTTACTTTATTGAACTGCTATGTTTCATTTTCATAATAGGACTGCATGCTAGTGTAAATTCTTATAACTGTTTTACACTACCATATATAACTTGTTATATATCTTGCCAAGGGTTCTCTTCTAACCATATCTTACCGGACCCTTGCTGGCATACATTCTAGGTTGTTTGAATGTATGTCAAGTCACGAGACAGAGTACCAGGTGGACGAGCTGCTGGATCAGAGCGATCTGTTAGACCAGGAGTACATCGACCCAAAGGTTCTCCCCACAAAGGATCAGTCGTAGAGATTCATCTACTGTTGCTGCTTTGGAGTTTTACATTCTGCTTATCAGTTGGGTACGTACCCATTTTGTAGACTTTGTTTGTTGGCCATGCTTGGGGCCTTACTTTTTGTGTACTTTCCTTTTCTGGATGTTGGCTATCATTATGATCATTTCTGTTATTCTTTTGCATGTAAAAATCTGTGTTTGGTTGTTATTTACAGACCCCTATTGGCCTTAAGCTTCACCGCTTCAGCCCATGCGGACCCGCTCGCATCCTTACTCCCAAGTATAATGGGAAGCTGGGCGTGACACTATTGAATAAAATAATATTCTATTGTTCCGATTGCATGCAAGAACCTAATATGTTGTTATCACATATGCTTAGTGAACTCGAGCTTCACTGCTCCAGTTTATGTGGACCTTCGTAAAGTTCTCGCTTCCGTTGTTTTTGGGAAGCGGGGAGTTACCATTGGGTTTTGATGGACTCTTGGTCACTTTCTGTGCCCGTCCTAAGTCGGACGGACCACAGAATCAAAATAAAAGTAGCAGAAAAGAAGATATTTGCTAAACAATTTAGCGAAGCCTTAAGGAAAACCAAGACCCTTGAGCCAGCATATATGCCAACTTGGGGTGGATCTGACCACCCCAAGAGGGATCTATACTATTGCGAAATTATTAAAATTATACTAGAAAGCTACTGAATGACAAACCCGGAACCTTGCGTTGGTACAGGCTGAAGGGAATTCACGGTCCCTTAGGGCACAAAAACTCTATGCCCGTCCTAAGTCGGACAGAACATAGACACAAAAACAATAGCAGCGGAAGAAAAACTTATGTTAACTAATTAACATGCAGTTAAAAACAATTTTTTAACTTAGCCCTAAGGTCCAAGACCTTTAGCCAAGATCTATGCCGACTTGGGATGGATCTGACCATCCCAAGAAGGATCTAGCCTACTGCGATTAAATTAAACTAATGCTAATAAAATACTTTAACCACATACCCGGAATCTCAGCCCTGGGGCAGGCGAGATGTTCCGCGCCGTCTTCCGAGCTGCTCCCGTCCCACGCCGAGCCGCTCCTTGAACCGCTCCCCGAACCGCTCCCCGAACCGCTCCGCATCCCGAGGCGATCAATCCCCGTGCCGCCGAGCCAACCACGCGCCGAAGAAAGTTTCACACGAGTGAAACCTCCGCCTAGATTTCGGATCCAGAATCCGAACTCCTTCGTGGCTTTGCTAGAGCCCTCAGGAGTAAGGAAGAAATTTAGGGAGATGAGAAATATTAATTTAAGCCTAGATCCGAGCATGCGCCAACATTTACGAGAGCCGCTCAGATCTAGAGCTTGGGACGAGTTTTGAGGAAGGGGGGAGACCCCTATTTATATAGGCGGCGGACTCTCCCCTTTTCTTAAAATCCGATGTGGGACTATTTAATGGGTTAATTAAAATCAAGTTAGTTTGCACTTCACAAAGTGCAAACTTCCGTAAATTTTAACTCACTCACCGTTGAGCTTCAAGATTGATACAACCTATCAATACGACGAGCATTCAACGGTGAACGCATAGGAAAAAACCGTTCATCAATCGGAGTTCGTTTGACCCTCCAATTGAGTGTTCAAACATCAGCCCAAACCCATGTATTTCTGAAATCTGCAGCCGTCACTCCTTGGGTTCAGAACTCTAGGCGTGGGTTCCAAAAGTGGACCCCACAGCACTGTGCGCGCGCAGACCGGCCTGGGCAGAGACCAGGCCGCGCCTGGGCAGAGACCAGGCCGCGCCTGGGCTCGCCCAGACGGCCTGGGCTTAGCCCAGGCTTGCGCCTGGGCTCACCCAGGCCGAGCCTGGGCTAGCCCAGGCAGCCTGTTCTGCCTTGCATTTACTGGGCCTGGCCTGGTCTGATCCTTTGGGCTGTTTTGGCTCTAACTTGAGCATTTGGTGTCCGATTTGGACGCCGTTCGAACCTGGGTCTAGACCAGAATATTTCCATTTTACCCGTGAACTTTTCCTTGCGTTTATATTATTAAATATTGTATTAAACAATTTAATACACATTTAATCGCTTTTGCATCAAATGCAAAATAGTCCCTATCTAAGCTTAAATTATCATATTGCATTAAATGCAATTATTTCATCCCTTGCATCAAAAATGCAAAATATTCTCCCTAACTAATTTCTACCTATTACTAGACGAAGGTCGCACTCTTTGTGTGACCCTACGGCCTGACCCTACTACAGGTTGGGCTCGAAGCCCCATACGACAAAGACCACGAGCAGTGGCTGCCGTCCCTGTTTCAGCATCATCATAATGTGGTTAGCTCATCAACATGAGAATTGTCGGGACCACCCTGACCGTGTCTGTGATGATTTCTGCAGTTATAGTCTCTTCGTCTAAACTGTGTCGTGTAGATCAAGTCTAGGGTACGGTCAAACTGTCAACCCCAATAACTTGACTCTGGTTAGTTTCGATCAATCTTTAGTCAATTAATGTTGGACTTCTTCCAACATACTCTGCGTAGAGTTTTTACTAAAGACCGAACTAACTCTACGACACTAACTCCCATTGACCGGGAGAGACGAATCCTCTCTTGGTCATTACTCGCCTCGTACGTTTCAAGTGACACCCAATCAAAAGATCTTTCGACAGGCCTAGCCTCGAAGCTAGGTCAGTTGATCTAAGTGGCACCGTTCACGCACAGGTCCGTCAAAATGACCTCAAGTCAAAAGACCAACTAGCCTATCATCACTCAGAGTTATCACTGACAGATTGGTCAATATAACCATATGATAACTCTAGTGGATCGTTCAGTGAACTCATTCTGATGAGCACCTGTGTCTCGTATTCGACTTCGCCAAGTCAAGCGATCATGAGATCATCACCACCGCTAAACAGTGAAGACTAAGACGCAATGGTCTATCCGATGTTTCGATATCCTTGTCTCGAAACATCTACGACCACGAACCATTTTAGACTTATGCTACAGACGGTCAAACATTTCTCCAAGATCGAGATACTCATCTTGATACCTGTTTGACCTTGCATAAAGTCTCAGGACTTTACCTAAGTCGATATCTAATTATAAAATAACTTGGATAAATCATTACCAAACAGCTTACTGTTATTTCGAACAAGATGTTTGTGCTATTCACACAGGAATAAATGGCCTCGAGTGCATAATATTCCTACATCTCCCACTTGCACTCTGGCCCATTTATCTCGGTATCTTATACCGTTTTTACACATAAGTTTTCCCGACTTCATGTGATAGAGCCTTTGTGAGTGGATCTGCTAAAACCGTCTACTCTATAGACTTAAGGGGTTTCTATGTTCATGTCAGACCAACCATTTGAATCTCATTCAAATAATTCATTTGGTCTGTCGGAATCCATAATATTTTATTTTACTTGGATCTTATCCAGTTTATCGTACCTTATGATAATCATTTAAATTTGTTAATGGTCATTTTAAATGGCTCATATCTATTCTTGATAAAGTATCAAACCTTTTGATTACTTTGTCAAAATGTATGTTCCATCCCTTTGATGATTCGCATGTAATTTATACGCTCCCACTGACCTTGAAAACTATCTGGCTAATTCATATAAGTCAGTCTGTCTAAATCATATTTAGAAAAACGAACTTATAAGTGAATGCTCCAATTTTCATGGTCAACTTAAGCGTTTTACATCGGCTTTAGTCCGAGTAGATCTGTACACATCTGTTGGCGAAACCGGTTTCATCATAATCCGTTTTATAGGAATTAGGATGAAAAACCGTTCTCGACCAACATGATTGTACTTCACTATTTTCTTTCTGCACCAACCTTTCAACTTAAAGATTTACTTGCAGAAAGTGAGGAAACATTTTCCTTGGGTACGTAAACTAAATTCTCAAATTTATTTACGCACACGGACCTATTCTGATTGCATCAAGTTTTAAATCGGAGTTACTACTCTGAATTTCATCCCGGAAGTTGACTAAGTCATCATCAGTTATGATGTCTTAACTCGACTTTTTGTCTTACGAAATTCGAGTAAATATACAACTTCCTCATGATGGATTTAATGAATATCTTATTGATAATGTTCTCATAGAACTTTATCAAAACCTAGGCATTACTATCTGTGACTTAACCCAGAGGGAGGACTTAACTCAGAGTCACTTACAATGGATCACACTAAATCTAATTAAGTGTGGTTCATACCTTTTAACATACGATGTGTTAACAGACTTGATCTGAGAGAAAATCACATTTTCTTTTAATTACACAAGGTTTTATTTAGCCAAGTATTTGACCATTCGATCTAATCGAATCAGTTTAAATACTTTAGTCATTTCGTTTTTTTATCAGACTTGTGTTTCATCAAGAACACGTGTCTTAACAAAATATATGAATAACTTATCTTGGTTAATATAGACTCGGGTACATCAGTATGTATGAAACTGAGTTCGACAACTCATTCTCCCACTGTCTTACAGATGGGTTTTGGCCATTATGTCTAAGAGGATAAGACTCACAAGTGTCCGCAGACTTCATAATACGAGAGGTCAGACCCCTCTTTATGTGACTTGTGAAGCTTAGTCTCTCGACATGGCCTAGTCTATTTTACCATATAAGTTTGCTACTATCTTGTGTGTTTATATATTAACATTTAATATATATATATAGTTATCACAAATTACTTAACACAAAACATTGCTTCAGAAGCAAGGTGACGACATTCGTCAAAAACGTGTTAGAAGTTTTTGTATAACAATTCATTCTGAAATCGCGACATCAAAATATGTCACATTTTCATTTCCTCCTACTTGTGCCTTTACTGATGATAAATTAAACTATTTAACTCGATTGACTTTCCGAATTGCCTTCTTCCTTTTCTAAATCACATTTAGATATCAACATAAATAAATAGATATGCAAGCAACTTATGTATCCAAACGCTTGAGCTTTGCAATCTTGAGTGTAGCTCAAGAAGTTGCTTGTCTCAAGACCCGGTTGGGATACATAGTCTTGCACAGCTCATGCACTCGTATTCGACTCAAACGATTTGATCGAATTCTCGAACTTTGCGGATCAAAATTGTTTGTCTATACAACCTTGAGGGTAGCTCGACAAGTTGTAGGGAGAAACATACTTTGAATGTCCTATATGTTCAAGCTGCCTCATATAGAGACGAGTGACATGTAGCTTTAATTTATTTGTTGGACCCAGAACTTAATGAAATCATATTTCTTAAGTCTGTTCTTTAGAAGGTCATTTAATGTCAACGAGAATATATTTTTAATTCTATCAATTAGAATTTAACTCGATATTCAATTAATCAACTTATTGACCAGTTAACTAATTCCAATATTATCAATTGATTCTTTCGGTAAACATAGTCTTGCCCTAGTTTTAGCATATGTTCAATATTAAATATAGGTAGATTGGCTTTTATCTATCTATATCCTCCCACGATTTTTACGATCGTTTTAAAGCTTAATAATGAACGATTTAATCGAATTAAAATTAATGGGTAAGAGTTCCAATCACCTTGAGTCTAAACAACCTTGAGTGTAGCTCAACAAGTTGATTGACTCTGCGATCGGAAGATGACTCTTCATCGATCATATCGGATATGACTCTCTTAATCGGTTTTTGCCCCTAGCCATTCGTGATTATGAGTGTGCTCATCCAAATCACAATGTCTAGTCTAGTCGGACCCTTGTTTTCATGTCTAGCCTGACTTGCCCCTCAGCTCAGTGTATGCACGACACGTCGGTTTGGGTCAGGTCTTAGACTACATCTAGGCAGCCTACATCCTTGACTAAACTTGCGCCGCCGCTCGGTGTATTCACGACAACGTCGGTTTGGGTCAAGTCAAGATGTCATCTTATGTATTTAAGAAGTTGGTTTCTACAAGGTTGCCATGTCACAGCTTGAGTGTATCTCAACAACTGTAACACGGGCCCTATAGTTGCTAACCCCTAAAACAAGGAGGGCTACGGCTAATCTTGAAAAAGATCATTAACGTATTTGACCTAGATATAGTCCAGTGTGTCATACAATCATGATTTGCGACATTGCGGTCCAGCGGAACACAGCCAGGGAATTGACTAAGCCAGGATCACTACCCCTTGGACTAGCAAGGGTTGACCCAGAACTCTTAGCCAAGCACATTGACTGGATCATGGTCCATTGAATGAAGCTTGTCATTTTCATATGCGTGTCATAGACTAAACAGCTTTTATTAACAACTAATTAATCCTATCAAATACTTGCATCCTTAAATTCAAAATTTTAGGATTTGTTTAATAACTTTTATTAAGTCCTTATCAACTATAAGGTTCACGTGCTATCCTATTCGTTATTAGGATTTTAATAAATTATTAACAACGCTAAAAGCGAAGTCCTTTAATGAGAATTAATTATAACAATTAGAATTAAAAATTTTCATTAAAAGGACTACCCTAATCAGGAATTAGGTCTTGAAGCATTGTTAATGTTTTATTAAAACATAGCATGTCATTAAAATTCAAGTAATAAATTTTAATCATTTTTAATGGCTAACCTAAAGGGTTGTCTTGTGTTATCAAATAAGGGACAAGAAGAACTAGCCATTAAAATAAAGCTACACTAATTTATCGCATAAAGATAGTGCACAACTATTTAACAATTAAATAGACTAAGTTTATCGCTTAAACAATTTTAGACTTTTAAAATTAGTTTTAAAAATATCTTATAAATTTAAAACATCACTTTAAAAATTTTCCATGTTCAAAAAATTTATCACATACAATTTTTTTAAACATCTAAAACATTTTAAACTTATCGCATAAATTTAAAGCCTTAAAATCAATTTTAAATTTATCACATAAATATAAAACACCATTTTAAAATTTCTATCCTTAAAAATTTATCGTATAAAATTTTTTAGGCATCCAAAATAACTTTAAACTTTTAAAGATTTAAAATTAGTTTTAAAATTATCACATAAATTTTAAAACGTCTTTTAAAAATTTCCATGTCCAAAAATTTTGAAAAAACATTTTTAAAATTATCTTATAACTTTAAAAAAATTTAAAAGTATTTTAAAAAAGCATTAACAAGTTTAATGAAATCGCAGTACCTAGATCGACTACGCAAACCTAGGCTCCGATACCACTGAAGGGTATCACTCTGATATCATTGCAACGCTGTTAAGGCCCATCATCCATGGCACCCTAGACCCGTCACAAGATACCTCAGAAACTTGTTTTACGGCATGCCTCTCGACAATGCCCAACCCATTATAAGATCACCATCTTATCGGGACTTAGTACGGTAAGAGCGATAACTTCGAATCGGCTCATGACCCGAGAACCCGTACTCAAGCTCAACAAGCTCTGATACCACTGAAGGGAATTCGCGGTCCCTTAGGGCACAAAAACTCTATGCCCGTCCTAAGTCGGACGGGACATAGACACAAAAACAATAGCAGCGGAAGAAAAACTTATGTTAACTAATTAACATGCAGTTAAAAACAATTTTTTAACTTAGCCCTAAAGTCCAAGACCCTTAGCCAAGATCTATGCCAACTTGGGATGGATCTGACCATCCCAGGAAGGATCTAGCCTACTGCGATTAAATTAAACTAATGCTAATAAAATAATTTAACCACATACCCGGAATCTCAGCCCTGGGGCAGGCGAGATGTTCCGCGCCGTCTTCCGAGCTGCTCCCGTCCCACGCCGAGCCGCTCCTTGAACCGCTCCCCGAACCGCTCCTCGAACTGCTCTGCATCCCGAGGCGATCAATGCCCGTGCCGTCGAGCCAACCACGCGCCGAAGAAAGTTTCACGTAAGTGAAACCTTCGCCTAGATTTCGGATCCAGAATCCAAACTCCTTCGTGGCTTTGCTAGAGCCCTCAGGAGTAAGGAAGAAATTTAGGGAGATGAGAAATATTAATTTAAGCCTAGATCCGAGCATGCTCCAACATTTACGAGAGCCGCTCAGATCTAGAGCTTGGGACGAGTTTTGAGGAAGGGGGGAGACCCCTATTTATATAGGCGGCAGACTCTCCCCTTTTCTTAAAATCCGATGTGGGACTATTTAATGGGTTAATTAAAATCAAGTTACTTTGCACTTCACAAAGTGCAAACTTCCGTAAATTTTAACTCACTCACCGTTGAGCTTCAAGATTGATACAAACGATCAATACGACGAGCGTTCAACGGTGAACGCATAGGAAAAAACCGTTCGTCAATCGGAGTTCGTTTGACCCTCCAATTGAGTGTTCAAACATCAGCCCAAACCCATGTATTTCTGAAATCTGCAGCTGTCACTCCTTGGGTTTAGAACCCTAGGCGTGGGTTCCAAAAGTGGACCCCACAGCATTGTGCACGTGCAAGCCAGCCTGGGCAGAGCCCAGGCCGTGCCTGGGCTAGCCCAGGCAGCCTGTTCTGCCTTGCATTTACTGGGCCTGGCCTGGTCTGATCCTTTGGGCTGTTTTGGCTCTAACTTGAGCATTTGGTGTCCGATTTGGACGCCGTTCGAACCTGGGTCGAGACTGGAATATTTCCGTCTTACCCGTGAACTTTTCCTTGCATTTATATTATTAAATATTTTATTAAAAAATTTAATACACATTTAATCGCTTTTGCATCAAATGCAAAATAGTCCCTATCTAAGCTTAAATTATCATATTGCATCAAATGCAATTATTTCATCCCTTGCATCAAAAATGCAAAATATTCTCCCTAACTAATTTCTACCTATTACTAGACGAAGGTCGCACTCTTTGTGTGACCCTACGGCCTGACCCTACTACAGGTTGGGCTCGAAGCCCTATACAACAAAGACCACGAGCAGTGGCTGCCGTCCCTGTTTCAGCATCATCATAATGTGGTTAGCTCATCAACATGAGAATTATTGGGACCACCCTGACCGTGTCTGTGATTATTTCTGCAGTTATAGTCTCTTCGTCTAAACTGTATAGTGTAGATCAAGTCTAGGGTACGGTCAAACTGTCAACCCCAATAACTTGACTCTGGTTAGTTTCGATCAATTTTTAGTCAATTAATGTTGGACTTCTTCCAACATACTCTGCGCAGAGTTTTTACTAAAGACCGAACTAACTCTACGACACTAACTCCCATTGACCGGGAGAGACGAATCCTCTCTTGGTCATTACTCGCCTCGTACATTTCAAGTGACACCCAATCAAAAGACCTTTCGACAGGCCTAGCCTCGAAGCTAGGTCAGTTGATCTAAGTGGCACCGTTCACGCACAGGTCCGTCAAAATGACCTCAAGTCAAAAGACCAACTAGCCTATCACCACTCAGAGTTATCACTGACAGATTGGTCAATATAACCATATGATAACTCTAGTGGATCGTTCAGTGAACTCATTCTGATGAGCACCTGTGTCTCGTCTTCGACTTCGCCAAGTCAAGCGATCATGAGATCATCGCCACCGTTAAACGGTGAAGACTAAGACGCAATGGTCTATCCGATGTTTCGATATCCTTGTCTCGAAACATCTACCACCACGAACCATTTTAGACTTATGCTACAGACGGTCAA
Source organism: Scilla litardierei (assembly GCA_030789695.1). NCBI lineage: Eukaryota > Viridiplantae > Streptophyta > Magnoliopsida > Asparagales > Asparagaceae > Scilla > Scilla litardierei. The sequence continues at coordinate 122,352,027 of CM061134.1, forward strand.
ACATTTCTCCATGATCGAGATACTCATCTTTGATACCTGTTTGACCTTGCATAAAGTCTCAGGACTTTAGATAAGTCGATATCTAATTATAAAATAACTTGGATAAATCATTACCAAACAGCTTACTGTTATTTCGAACAAGATGTTTGTGATATTCACACAGGAATAAATGGCCTTGAGGGCATAATATTCCTACACAGGCAAGGTGTATCGCACCATCTTCCGAGCCACTCCCCATCCGGTGTCGAACCACTCCTCGAACCGATCCGCGTCCTGTGACGATCAATCCCCTTGTCGTCGTACCAACCACACGCCGAAGAAAGTTTCACCTGAATGTCAACCTTTGCCAAGACTCCGGATCGGATCCAAACTCCTTCGTGGCTTTGCTAGAGCCCTTCAGGAGCAAGACAGAAATTTAGGGAGAGGAGAAAAATATTTATTTTAAGTCTAGATCCGAGCGTGCTCCAAACTTTTGGGATCCGCTCAGATCTAGAGCTTAGGACGATTTTAGAGGAGGGGGTAGGCCCCTATTTATTTAGGCGGCTGACCCCTCCCCTTTACTCCACTTTCGATGTGGGACTATGTTTTTAGAGTTTAATAATTCAAGTTAGTTTGCCTTTCATAAAGGCCAAACTTCCATGAATTTTAACTCCATCACCGTTGAGCTTCAATCTTGATACAACATATCAAATCGAAGAGGGTTGAGCGGTGAACGCGTAGAAAAAACAGCGAGTCAATCCGACGTCGTTTGACCCCTCAAACGTCGTTTTCAAAATTAACCAAAAACCATTCAAAGATGGAAAATCCCGCCGTCAAAAAAATCACGGGTTTCAAAAACCCTAATCAGAAAATTCGGGCTTGGTGGGCCTCCATTTTCGCTGGGTTCAGCCCAACAGTTTGGGCTGACTTATTTTGGCTCTTAGTTGTGCATTTAGACTCTGTTTTTGACGCGGTTTGAACCTGCATTTAGAGCGGGACGATCCCATCATCCAGGTAACCTTTTTAATGCGTTTATTATATTAAATATAGTCTTAAACAATTTAAGACACATTTAACTCCTTTTGCATCACATGCAAAATAGTCCCCTATCTAAGCTTAAAATATCATTTGCATCAGATACAAATGATCTGAGGGCATACATCCACCAACATCTCCCACTTGTACTCAAGATCATTTATCCCGAATTCAGAAGATAACAACTCTTTGCAGTGTTCTATCCTTTGCATCAAATGCATATTCTCCCTTATGTTTCTACTTATTACTAGACAAAGGTTGCACTCTATGTGAGACCTTACAGCCTGACCTTACTACAAGTGGGGCTCGAAGCCCCAGACGGCAGTGACCATGAGCAGTAGTTGCTGTCGTAATCTCAGTATCATACTTATGTGTTTAACTCATCGACATGAGTATTGTCGGGACCACCCTGACTGTATCTGTGATGAATTCTGCAGTTATAAGCCTCTTCATCTAACTATGTCGTTTAGTTCAAGTCTAGGGTACGATCAAACTGTCAACCTCAATAACTCGAAACCGGTTAGTCTCCATCGATCTTTAGTCAAATAATGTTGGACTTCTCCAACATATGGCCAGAGATATCACTAAAGACTGAACTAACTCTACGACACTAACTCCCATTAACCGTGAGAGACGAATCCTCTCTTGGTCATTACTCTCCTCGTACGCTTCAAATGTCACCCAACCAAAGACCTTTCAACAGGCCTAGCCTCAAAGTTAGGTCAATGATCTAAGTCACATCGTTCACGCACAGGTTCGTATAATGACCTCAAGTCATAAGACCAACTTGATCATCACTAAGAGTTATCATTAACAGATTGGTCAATCAAAACCATATGACAACTCCTTTTGGGTCGTTCAGTGAACTCATTCTCCAATAAGCACATGTTTCTCGTCTTTGACTTCGCCAAGTCAAACGATCATGAGATCATCATCACCGCTATATGGTGAATACTAAGACACAATGGTCTATCCGATGTTTCGATATCCTTTTCTCAAAACATCTACGACCACAAACCCTTTTAGACTTATGCTACTAATGATCAAGCACTTCTCCATGATCGAGATACTTATCTCGATACATGTTTGACCTTGCATTAAGTCTCAGGACTTTACCTAAGTTAATATCTAATGATAAATACATTATGATTAACTTAGATAAATTTATACCAAACAACTTACTGTCTTTTCGAACAAGATGTTTGTACAATTACACAGAGATAATTGCCTCGAGGACATACCTATCTCGCTACATCTCCCATTTGCACTTAGGCACATTTATCCTGGTATCTCATACCGTATTTTACACATAAGTCTTTCTTGACTTCAAGTGGTAGAGCCTTCGTGAGTAGATCTGCTAAACCGTCTACTGTGTAGACTTAAGGGGTTTCTATGTTCATATTAGACCAACCATTTGAATCTCATTCAAATAATTCCTTTGGTCCTTTGGAATCCATTTAATATTCTTGGATCTCATCCATCTCATCATACCTTACGACAATAATTTTAATAAGTTACTGTTCATTTTAGATGGTTCATTTTTAAAGTGTCAAACTATTTTGACCACTTTATCAAATATGTTCCATCCCCTTGATGCCTCGCATGTGTTTTAGTCGCTCCCACTGACCTTGAAAATTCTCTGGTCAATTCATAAAAGTTTGTTCTTCTAAATCATATTTAGAGAATGAACTTTAAATGAATGCACCAGTTTTCATAGTTATCATGAACATTTACATCGAGTTCAGTCCGAGTAGATCTGTACGAATCTCCGGGCGAGACAGTTTCATCATAATCCGTTTATAGGAGTTAGGATAAAAACCGTTCTCTACCAACATAATTGTACTTCACTATTTTCTTTCTGCACCAATCTTCTAGACTCGAAGATTCACTTGCAGTCAAAGAAACTCTTTCTTTGGGCATGTAAACTAAAGTCCATACTTTATTCATGTGCATAGACCTATTGCATCAAGTTTTTAAACAGAGTCTCTACTCTAAATTTCTTCCTGGAAGTTATCTTAGACTATCATCGATTATAATGTCTAACTCGACTCTTCGTCTCACGAGACTCAAGTAATCCTTTAACTTCCTAACGATTGATTTAATGAATATCTTATTGATAAGGTCCTCATAGATCCTTATTAGAACCTAGGCATTTCTATCTGGGACTTAATCCAGAGGGAGGATTGTAACTCAGTCACTTTGTCATGAGTCACACTATGTCTAACAAAATGTGATTTATGCTCTCCAACACATCCAATATGTTAAGAGACTTGACCTGAGAGAAAATCACATTTTCTTTTAATTTCGCAAGATTTATACAGCTAAGTATTTGAATTTTCGATCTAATCGAATCATTTCAAATACTTCTGTCATTTTGTTTTCTATTTTATCAGACTTGTGATTCATCAAGAACACGTATCTCAATAGAATAAGAACAACTGATCCTGCCTAATTTAGACTTGGGTCCGGGTACATCAGTATGTACAAGACTGCGAGTTCAACAACTCGCTCTCCCACAGTCTTACAGAAGGAGTTTCGACCATCATAACTTTGAGAATAAGATTCACAAGTATCTGTAGACTTCATAATACGATAGGTCAGACCCCTCTTTATGTAACTTGTGAAGCTTTGTCTCTTTGATGTGGCCGAGTCTATTTTGCCGTATAAGTTTATTACTATCTTGCGTATTCATATATTAACATTTAATATATTATAGTTATTACAAATTACTAACACAAAACATTGATTCAGAAGCAAGGTGACAACACCCGTCAAAATGTGTTAGATGTCTTTTGTATAACAATTATTCTGAAATCGTGACATCAAATATGTCACAGTTTCAGCTCCTCCTACTTACGCCTTTACTAATGACAAATAAAACTATCTTTCTCAATTTGACTTTTCTGAGTGCGTTCTTCCTTTTCTAAATCTCATTTAGTATTAAATGTCTCAACAAAAATTTAAATAGCTATGCAAGAATCTCATATATCCAAATGCCTGAGCTTTGCAACCTTGAGTGTCGCTCAACAAGTTGCTCATCTCAAGATCCGGTTGGGATACATAGTCTTGCACCGCTCATGCACTCACATTCGATTCAAACAGTTTGGTCGAATTTTTCGAACCTTGCAGATCGAACCTGTTTTTCATACAATCTTGAGTGTCGCTCAACAAATTGTACGGAGAAACATGCTTTTGAACATCAATATGTTCAGGCTGCCTCATATAGAGGCAAGTGACATGTGGCGTGCATTTATTTTGTTGGACTCAGAACTTAATGAAATCATATTTCTTAAGTCTGTCCTCAAGACAGTCAATTTAATGTCAATGAGAATATAGTTTATTATATCAATTAGAATTTAACATGATATTACATTAATTAACTTATTTGACCATTTAACTTATTCTGTTAGAATATTATATTTTGATTCCATTTGTAAACATAGACTTACCCTAGTTTAGCATATGTTCAATATTAAATATAGATAGACTGGCTTTTATCAATCTAGATCCTCTCACTATTTTCACGATCATTTTAAGCCTTAATAATGAACAATTTAAATAAATTAAATTAATGGGTAAGAGATCCAACCACCCTGAGTCTCACAACCTTGAGTGTGCTCAATAAATTGCTTGACTCTGCGATTGGTAGATGAGTCTTCATCAATCATATCATATATGACTCTCTTATTGGTTTTTTACCCCTAGCCACTTATGATCATGAGTGTGCTCATCCAAATCATAATGTCTAGCCTAGTCAGACCCTTGTTTTCGTGTCTAGCTTAACTTATGCCGGCGCTCGGTGTATTCACGACACGACGATTTGGGTCAAGACTGGACTACATCATTAGATTAACTTACGCCGATGCTCGGTGTATGCACGACACGACAGTTTGGGTCAAATCAAGATTACATCATATGTATTTAAGAAGTTCATTTCTACAAGGTTGCCATGTCACAGCTTGAGTGTAGCTCAACAACTGGAACACGGGTCCTATAGTTGCCAACCCCTAAAATAAGGAGGGTACGACTAATCTTGAAAAAGATTATTAACGTATTAGACTAGGTATAGTTTAGGGTGTCATATAATCATGATTTGTGTCATTGCGGTCCAGCGGACATGGCCAGGGAATTGATTAAGCCATGGTCACTTACCCCCAGTCTAGCTAGGTGACCCAATAAACTTAGCTAAGCACATTGACCGATATCATGATCCATTGAATGACACTTATCATTTATATATGTGTGCCGTAAACTAAAAGGCTTTTATTAACAACTAATTAATTCTATCAACTAGTTGAATCCTTAAAATTCAAAATTTTAGGATTTGTTAATAACTTTTATTAAATCCTTATCAATTATAAGGTTCACGTGCTATCCTAATAGTTATTAGGATTTTAATAAATCATTTACAACACTTTAAGTGTAGTCTTTTAATGATAATATTATAATAACGATTAAAATAATAATCGTCGTTAAAGGACTACCCTAATTAGGAATTAGGTTTTAAAAGGTTGTAATGATTATTAAAACATAGCATGGCATTTAAAATTTATTTTATGAATTTCAAATAGGTTTTAATGGCTAACCTAAAAGGTTTCAACAATTATCACATAATGAAGCATGGCCAATAAAAGTAACGTGCAGTTATTAACCTAAATATCGCATAAAAGGTTTATACATGTTTAACAATCATCACATAATTATTAAACATGCATCAACACATTAAAAAAATTTATCCTATAAATAATTAATGTGCCACTAAATTTAACACTTAAATTTAAAGGCATGATTTTAAAAATTAAAACAGCTTCATAAAAATTATCATTTAATTTTCATTACATAAACTATGTTTAAAATCATCATTAAATTTCCATGTTTCAAAAAATAATTTTGTCCCATAAAAGAATTTTTTAAAAACATCTCAAATGAAAACGGTTTCATTTTTAATAATATCGCATAAAGTTAAAAAAAAATTAGCATGCATTTAAAAGCATTCATCATTTTAAAAATGTTGCAGTCCTAGATCATCATGCAGACTAAGCTCTGATACTAATGTTGGGTTTTGATGGCCTCTAGGGCACTTTCTGTGCCGGTCCTAAGTCGGACGGACCACAAAATCAAAATGAAAGCATCAAAAAAGAAGAAATTTTCTAAACAATTTAGCAAAGCCCTAAGGAAAATCAAGACCCTTGAGCCAGGATATATGCCAACTTGGGGTGGATCTGACCACCCCAAGAGGGATCTATACTACTGCGACATTATTAAAATTATACTAGAAAGCTACTGAAAGACGTACCCAAAACCTTGCCTTGGTACAGGCAAGGTGTATCGCACCGTCTTCCGAGCCGCTCCCCATCCCGCGCCGAACCGCTCCTCGAACTGCTCTACGTCACAAGGCATACAATCCCCTTGTCACCGAGATAAACCACGCGCCGAATAAAGTTTCACCTGAATGTGAACCTTCGCCAAGACTCCGGATCGGATCCGAACTCCTTCATGGCTTTGCTAGAGCCCTTCAGAAGCAAAGCAAAAATTTAGGGAGAGGAGAAAAAATATTTATTTTAAGCTTAGATCCAAGCGTGCTCCAAACTTTTGGGAGCCACTTAGATCTAGAGCTTGGGACGAGTTTAGAGGAGGGGGTATGCCCCTGTTTATATAGGCGGCTGACCCTTCCCCTTTACTCCACTTTCGAGGTGGGACTATATTTTTAGAGTTTAATAATTCAAGTTAGTTTGCCTTTCATAAAGGCCAAAATTCCATGAATTTTAACTCGCTCACTGTTGAGCTTCAATCTTGATACAACCTGTCAAATCGAATAGGGTTGAACGGTGAACGTGTGGGAAAAAACGGCGAGTCAATCCGACATTGTCACGACCCGTTTCCCAAAAATATGGAGGCAAGGCGTGAGGAGGTCCGCACAGACTTGGAGCTGCGAATCTACAAGCCTGATAAGCGTCAATAAAACTTCAAATGGCAGGTCCTTGCAAATGTGATACGAAACAAAGATAATGAGACAAACACAATCTCAGAATATCCATAAGATAAGTTCCAACATCACAGAAAAGCCACCAGGCTAAAAAGAAAAGAGTCTAAGGCCCAAACATGGCCAACAAAAGTACAACATACAAAGTAAAGGTGCCACGCACCGACAACTAACAGCAATCCTAAAACAAAATTAAAGCTCAGCAAGGTCACTAAGACTGGTCACCGGTGTCCACAAACTCCCCCTTGACAGACATGGGCTCAGGCTCAATGTCAGCAATGGTCTCTGGCTCAGGGTCTAACATGTGACACCCAAAAGAGCAAAGGGCACATGTCAGCAAGTCTACAAGAGACTTGTGCAAGGAAACTGAAAGTAAAGCAAAGCAACCTAGCAGTTCTAGCATGATGCAATGACATGGCAGTTAAAGTATGTGTGCAACAGGTAAAGTAAAGTACAACAACAAGTACAAGAGGACAGCTAGCATGGCATGGCAAGAGTAGCAACTACTAACAATCAAAATTCACGTTTTCATGTCGTGCATAGAGTTCACGTCTTACAGCTGAAGTGGCTGTACTGGCACTCTTCTACGCTGAGTGGTCGCTCAACCCTACCCCTCCACGTGTATCGAGCCAGGGCTTTACCCCCGAACATGAATGCTTGCTTCTGGATCACGAGCCAGGAAGTGTATTTGGCATAGGGTTGTGCCTGCAACGCAGGTGCCTAGCCTCAACAGGGAAATCAGGCATTGGCTTTTGACCAACACATGTAGCCCGCTTCTGGATCACGAGCCAGGAAGTACAAATAGCATGTGCTACAAATGAAATATTCAAGCATGGGATGACAAGTTTAGAATGCATGTCATGGCAAGAGTAAGTGCGTACAGATATGCAAATTTAAACATGGCAGTTACAAATGCATGGATGACCTGGCAGCATGAACAAAACAAGTAAAAGGGGTTGGATCTAGCTTCGTTGTCAAGCTAGATCAAGTGAGGTGACGGATCTAGCTTCGTTGTCAAGCTAGATCAAGTGAGGTGACGAATCTAGTTTCGTTGTCAAATAGGCGTCTAGGCAGCTATCATTTCACTGCATAGTCTCTTTTACGCTACGGTACAAAAGTGGCCTAAAACATGGCCTAAACAAGCAACAGGCAAGTTTCACTTGCCTGCAAATCTGACGTCTGAAAAACACCATCCACAAGTCCACAAGTCACAAACAACCTATGTGCACAAGTCCACCAGCCTACAGTCCCATATTATTAAACTTGATTAGTGAATTTAAAACAATTTAAAAACATCAATTTTAGTCTTGATTAACAGGTAATGGGTTGTCGGTCCTAAGGGTGCAAAACGTTACCTCAACACAACGCGAGAGCTACACTGGCGTCAGGTAGCGACACCAGGGGTTGGAAAATAAGATCGCGCTCCAAGTCCAAATTCCTCGCTCGTCAAGTCCGGGCAGCAACCAGAACGACGAACCAAGATTCCAACGCTAGGACGTGCGATGAAGGGCTACGACGTATCGCAACGTCGTAATCAGCAAATCCACGAAGAGGAGACACCTAGGTGGGACCCACAGTAGTACTAGGGGCCAATGGGGACCCACAACACCTCTGGAGAACTTGGGGGGCCGACGGCAGCAAGCGTTGCGACGGATGCGGGGTTGCGACGAAAGTCGCTCGGTCAGACCGAGCAGCTGCGGAGATTTCTCTCGGTCAGACCGAGAGTGCAACGCAGCCGGTCGGTCGCAGCTCTTGTGGGGTGCGGAGCTCTCGGTCGCAGCGGGCCGCTGTGAGGAATTCCTTCGGCCAGGCACGGGGTGCGGAGCGGTTGCAGCGGAGCGGGCTGTAACGGAGCGGGGAGCGGTGCGGAGCGGGGGAGCGGGTCGGTCAGACCGAGAGAAGCTCTCGGTCGTAGCGGTTGCAGGGCGGGGGTTGCAACGTTGCAGTTGTAACGTGCTGGTGGAGCGGCGGTGCGGGAAAATCTCTCGGTCAGACCGAGAGATGCTCTCGGTCGTAGCGGGGTGTGGGCGTTGCAACGATGTAGCGGGCACTTGGTGCGGAGCGGAGCGGCGGTGCGGGGCGGGGCCTCGGTCAGACCGAGGGAAATCAAGGGAAATCGTCGGTCGGTGCGGGGGTGCGGCTGCGACGAACGTCGTAAGTTGCAATGCGAAGGTTTGGGGGGTTTTGTGATGGCTAGGGCTTGTTTGCTTGAGGGAAATGGGTATCCTAAGCCTCCTATATATAGTGTAGATGGGTTTGACCAAGTCTAGGGTTTAATTTGAATTAAAATTGATTTTGAATCAATTTTACACCCAAATATTCACCCTGTCAAACTCCCGAGCATGTGTGGGTGTGGCCAAGGCTAGGGGCTTGGGTCAAAAATAATTTGAAGTGTTATAATATAGTAGAAACTATATTTGGCTAAAAATACTTGAAAACTTAGTAGTTAAAAAATATTATAAGCTTTGCTTAAAATGTAAAATAGGTCAAATGAAATCCAAAAATTGTGAAATAAATATTGGGGTGATCGGGACGATGGGAGAAAGAAAACTAAGAAGACAGATCTCAATTTCGACGCCGAGTGACGAAACTAAAAATAGAAACGTCTCACGTCAAAAGTAAAAATCACAACGAATAAGATCAAATCGTGGGAGAACGACCCGAGAAATGTCGTTCCAAATTAGTGCTACAATTTAGTACTCTCAGAGACGATCACAACGACATATCACACCATAGTGTTCTAAAACAAACAAGGTCTAAAACAAATACGTGCACGGTCAACAGCACGTGCACGAAAAAGGAACGATCGGAAAGCGACCGTTACATCCTTCCCACCTTAGAATAAAGTCCGTCCTCGGACTTTCTAACTATAAATATAACTCTAGCCAGACTAGTAACTATCCCGATCATATCACACTATAATTCAACCAGGTATAGTCATTACAAATACTTATACATGCACTAGGTAGTCAAACAATAACTCTGCTAACATGTATATATTCACGCACATATTTCAATCATATGCATACATCCCTTATATAACTACTACTTACCTAGCACAAAACAATAGTTCAGATACTCACATAAGATTAGTCTCAAACTTGCAAATACAATCATTGCTCTACGTATAGATAGCTACCTATGCATAAAACAAATATGGGTATACTACTCCCTAATATTCATCCGATACCAAACACCTCAACACATGTAGTCACACCATACCATTATTAAATCAAGTTTTACTATATCTAATATACAATCACCACTACTATAATTTCACAATATATAGTCATTCAAATGCATGCAATTATTTTACCATAACTTCACATCACATACGGCCCTATAACTATACTCACGACACGCCACACATATCATAGTCACCAATACCTATAACTAAGCACATACTTACCCATGCATGGTGCACACACACACACACATACACACACACGCGCGCGCGCTAACATTTCATTCATATATACCAATCATACCACTATATACTCAGCACATCTACACACCTAGTTTAGCTAGCACACATACGTCCACACAGGCAAGTCCTTAGTAAATAACTATACCACAACTAACACCTATAACCATATACTGGTATAGCGACCCACAATCATGTGCGTAACACAACCAGGCACACACAATCCTATCACTATACCTACATCATCCATCGATATATTCATGGCACTACACGCAACCACAGACATATGTAACAATATACTTAGAGTATACCCACTCAAGCTTGAGTGAGACTCAAAACACATATCAGACTACTCTATATACGTAACACGGTATTTATACCTATACCAATACCACTCTAATGTATACACATCTACCAATATAACCATATACATACCATATGTTAATCACACTTAATATTTAGTCAGGTAACACCCACATCGTTCAATTACTTTATATACCGTAATAATAATACAGACATCAGCACACGTATAATTATAATACCCTCCCTAATACATGCATTCACCGTATAGTCACACACATGTAGAACATATATTCACACCATATCCTACTACATATAAATAGTATACCAACACATCTACTTCATACATAGTTAAGATATGCAATAGTCGTGTATACCTCATGGTATACACGCATACAACATCCCGTAAAAGCAAGCAATACCAATCAAAATTATAATCCTACTACCATATGTATATCACCTATATACTCATGCAGCAAATACATAACTACTTACGTCTAAGCACAATACGTATCTACGTACGAGCACCTACTCACATGTGCTAACATATAGGTCATATAATAAGCCTACCCACTAAACTATACGTACACCTACTATTATCATACCTAACATACACATAAATTTACCAACATATTATTTCAACCATTATAAGTATCTCCAACTACATACACCCCATTAGATATTCCAACACTGATTCTTATATACACAGACGTCCCTAGAGTGGTATAGCTATCCTCACACATATTTATAAATACTAACACTCAAACAACTTCATAACATCATGAATAACTCTGAGTATGTATATATCACACAATAGGCAAACATTAATATACTACATGGGAGTACACTCATTCAAACCCACACACTCAACTTAGGTACATGCACCACGACAACATCACAAAGGTCCAAGGGCCTACTAACAAATTAGAGTTGACACAGTCGTTGACGAGCACTAAAGCCTAATCAATAGAGGGAGACCGTGGTCGATAGCGTAACGAGGGAAGGATCGATAAGCACGGGTTCAGATAGGACGACTATAGGGAGACAGCTTGGTTAGGTGAAACAGTGACTCAATTGTGAATGTTTAGGTAGAGGAAAGGTAGATGTAGTGATACCCTTATAGGATACAGAAAGAAAATAGTGTAATTATCATAAGCTAAAATACGTGAAATTTGAAAACTGTTGTACTTCAAAAGTTGGAGTCCTCGTCTGTATAAAAATATTTGGAGATCGATAAACAAGTTGTTCGAAATAAGTTTGAGTCGAATATACATAATAAGAGAAAATGATTTATTGGCTTATCGAAAATCATTATGAAAAGGAAGTAAATCATTCACACGAACATTAAGGACGTAGTTTAGGAAATATAATACGGCAGTAATTTAATATAATTTCGGTAAAAATTTTGAAATTCAAGAAATGAAATTAAATTAACTGAAGAATTTAAGCTCATGTTAAATGCTTTCAAAGTCTTTAAGCTAGGGAAAAATTTAAAATAATCAATATTGAAACTACTTTTAGAGGGACCAGGATTTGCCAAAAAAGAAACTGATTTATACAATGATCTTAACATACGAGCACAACGAGCCTGGCACGGATATATAAAAATAATTGAAATTCCATTTAGTTTAGAAATTATTCTAAAAGTATGTATGGTGAACGGAAAGACAATAATAACTTAGTAGTAGAATTACCAAAATTGGTAATAAAGCTTTAAAACCGAATTATGGAGGGTCTAGATCAAAAAATGGTTACGAAATAGTAATTTTACAGAAATCTGAAATAGGGAAAACGATGAGCATAAAATCGTCTTGCTGAAAGCTGAAGTCCCATGTGACTTGAAAAGTATATTAAAAGTAAGCGTTGTGTCATTCGAATGTCATAAATAAGAAAAGAAATTATAAATCGAATTGGGCAAAATAAGAGTACGGTTCAGAATAAAATTAGTATATGAAGGGACAAGGTATTTACATAGGTATGAAAAGTATAGGCATGAAAAATATCATAAGCTAGTATTCAAAATCTCGACAAAAGTTTTAAAAATTTAAGTCAACGAAAGAGTATGAAGTCTAAGTATATATATATTAAAATTTTCGAACAAATTTAAACTTAGGGAAAGAGGAAATCGAAAAATACTTTCAGAAGATTCAAGTTTTGTAACGGAGAGATTCGAAAATTGACAACGATCGTCATGAGGCGATCTCATGAATCGATGCAAGGAAAATGGTCATATGATCAAAACATACATACGCCTAGGATATGACCCAGGAAAATCTACGGGGAAACTCCTACGGTCGACCAACTAAAGATTAAGAAACTTGGCGCTATGACTTCCTAAGGAACAAGACTGTAATGAAATGCGTACAGCTTGGCCCGAAATCGATGAACCCAAGCGAACGACTAAAGAAATTCTAGAAGTCTACTATGGTCAGAGTTAGACAAGAACCACTAAGGTAACTCCTAAGACGATTAAATCAATTCCTAGCAGGGAGTCTAACTAACAATCAGGGACCTCTAACTAGCAAGCACAGACGTCTAACTAAGTCTTCTTACCACCTAGTGACATAGAAAAACGATTAGACAAGGCTCAAGGCTTATGACTCGGATGTTGCAATTTATTTAATGGACATTCCAGAGTTATTATCGTTGTTTCGATAATTCGCAGTTGCAAGACGGACCTGCATGGGCCACCAACAAAACCTGTCACGACCCGTTTCCCAAAAATATGGAGGCGAGACGCGAGGAGGTCCGCACAGACTTGGAGCTGCGAATCTACAAGCCTGATAAGCGTCAATAAAACTTCACATGGCATGTCCTTGCAAATGCGATACGAAACAAAGATAATGAGACAAAAACAATCTCAGAATATCCATAAGATAAGTTCCAACATCACAGAAAAGCCACCAGGCTGAAAAGAAAAGAGTCTAAGGCCCAAACATGGCCAACACAAGTACAACATACAAAGTAAAGGTGCCATGCACCGACAACTAACAGCAATCCTAAAACAAAAGAAAAGCTCAGCAAGGTCACTAAGACTGGTCACCGGTGTCCACAAACTCCCCCTTGACAGACATGGGCTCAGGCTCAGCGTCAGCAACGGTCTCTGGCTCAGGGTCTAATATGTGACACCCAAAAGAGCAAGGGGCACATGTCAGCAAGTCTACAAGAGACTTGTGCAAGGAAACTGAAAGTAAAGCAAAGCAACCTAGTAGTTCTAGCATGATGCAATGGCATGGCAGTTAAAGTATGAGTGCAACAGGTAAAGTAAAGTACAACAACAGGTACAAGAGGACAGCTAGCATGGCATGTCAAGAGTAGCAACTACTAACAATCACAAGTCACGATTTCATGTCGTGCACAGAGTTCACGCCTTACAGCTGAAGTGGCTGTACTGGCACTCTTCTACGCTGAGTGATCGCTCAACCCTACCCCTCCACGTGTATCGAGCCAGGGCTTTACCCCCGAACATGAATGCTCGCTTCTGGATCATGAGCCAGGAAGTGTATTTGGCATAGGGTTGTGCCTGCAACGCAGGTGCCTAGCCTCAACAAGGAAATCAGGCATTGGCTTTTGACCAACACATGTAGCCCGCTTCTGGATCACGAGCCAGGAAGTACAAGTAGCGTGTGCTACAAATGAAATATTCAAGCATAGGATGACAAGTTTAGAATGCATGTCATGGCAAGAGTAAGTGCGTACAGATATGCAAATTTAAACATGGCAGTTACAAATGCATGGATGACCTGGCAGCATGAACAAAACAAGTAAAAGGGGTTGGATCTAGCTTCGTTGTCAAGCTAGATCAAGTGAGGTGACGGATCTAGTTTCGTTGTCAAACTAGATCAAATAGACGTCTAGGCAGCTATCATTTCACTGCCTAGTCTCTTTTACGCTACGGTACAAAAGTGGCCTAAAACATGGCCTAAACAAGCAATGGGCAAGTTTTACTTGCCTGCAAATCTGACGTCTGAAAAACACCGTCTAAAAGTCCACAAGTCACAAACAACCTACGTGCACAAGTCCACCAGCCTACAGTCCCATATTATTAAACTTGATTAGTGAATTTAAAACAATTTAAAAACATCAATTTTAGTCTTGATTAACAGGCAATGGGTTGGGGGTCCTAAGGGTGCAAAACGTTACCTCATCACGACGCGAGAGCTACACTGGCGTCAGGTAGCGACACAAGGGAGTGGAAAATAAGATCGCACTCCTAGTCCAAATTCCTCGCTCGTCAAGTCCGGGCAGCAACCAGAACGACGAACCAAGATTCCAACGCTAGGACGTGCGACGAAGGGCTACAACGTATCGCAACGTGTAATTGGCAAATCCACGAAGAGGAGACACCTAGGTGGGACCCACAGTAGTGCTAGGGGCCAATGGGGGACCTACAACACCTCTAGAGAACTTGGGGGCCCACGGCAGCAAGCGTTGCGACGGATGCGGGGTTGCGACGAACGTCACTCGGTCAGACCGAGCCGCTGCAGAGATTTCTCTCGGTCAGACCGAGAGTGCAACGTAGCCGGTCGGTGCAGCGCTTGTGGGGTGCAGAGCTCTCGGTCGCAGAGGGCCACCACGAGGAATTCCTTCGGTCAGGCACGGGGTGCGGAGCTGTTGCAGCGGAGCGGGCTGCAACGGAGCGGGGAGCGGTGCAGAGCGGGGGAGCGGGTTGGTCAGATCGAGAGAAGCTCTCGGTCGTAGCAACTGCGGGGCGGGGGTTGCAACGTTGCAGTTGCAACGTGCGGGCGGAGCGGTGGTGCGGGAAAGTCTCTCGGTCAGACCGAGAGATTCTCTCGGTCGTAGCGGGGTGTGAGCATTGCAACGATGCAGCGGGCGCTTAGTGCGGAGCGGAGCGGCGGTGCGGGGCGGGGCCTCGGTCAGACCGAGGGAAATCAAGGTAAATCGTCGGTCGGTGCTGGGGTACGGCTGCGACGAACGTCGCAAGTTGCATTACGAAGGTTTGGGGGGTTTTGTGACGGCTAGGGCTTGTTTGCTTAAGGGAAATGGGTATCCAAAGCCTCCTATATATAGTGTAGATGGGTTTGACCAAGTCTAGGGTTTAATTTGAATTAAAATTGATTTTGAATCAATTTTACACCCAAATATTCACCCTCTCAAACTCCCAAGCATGTGAGGGTGCGGCCAAGGCTAGGGGCTTGGGTCAAAAATAATTTGAAGTGTTATAATATAGTAGAAACTATATTTGGCTAAAAATACTTGAAAACTTAGTAGTTAAAAAATATTATAAGCTTTGCTAAAAATGTAAAATAGGTCAAATGAAATCCAAAAATTGTGAAATAAATATTGGGGTGATCGGGACGACGGGAGAAAGAAAAATAAGAAGACGGATCTCAATTTCGACGCCGAGTGACGAAACTAAAAATAGAAATGTCTCACGTCAAAAGTGAAAATCACAACGTCTTTTCGAATAAGATCAAATCGTGGGAGAACGACCCGAGAAATGTCGTTCCAAATTAGTGCCATAATTTAGTACTCTCAGAGACGATCACAATGACATATCACACCATAGTGTTCTAAAACAAACAAGGTCTAAAACAAATAAGTGCACGGTCAACAGCACATGCATGAAAAAGGTACGATCGGAAAGCGACCGTTACAGACATCGTTTGACCCCTCAAATGTCGTCTCAAAGTTAGCTAAAAACCATTCAAAGATGGAAAATCCAGCCGTCAAAAAAATCCCGGGTTTCAAAAACCCTAACCAGAAAATTCGGGCTTGGTGGGCCTCCATTTTCGCTAGGTTCAGCCCAACAGTTTTGGCTGACTTGTTTTGGCTCTAACTTGTGCATTTGGACTCCGTTTTTGATGCAGTTTGAACCTGCGTTTAGAGTGGGACGATCCAGTCATCTATGTAACCTTTTCAATGCGTTTATTATATTAAATATGGTCTTAAACAATTTAAGACATATTTAACTCCTTTTGCATCTCATGCAAAATAATCCCATATCTAAGCTTAAAATATCATTTGCATCAGATACTAATGATTTCAGGGCATACTTCTCCCAACAGTTACAACGGCCATATGGTTGTACACACGGCCATGTTGCCTGCTCTTTGGCCCATTTCTTATTCTTTTGATCATCGATCTTCGTTATTCTTTGTCGTCTTCTCTCACATGCTCTGCAAATCACTGAATTGCATCGTTTTATGCATGGGTTCCCTGAAATGCACAAAATACATCCCCAAAGCAACAAATGTACAAAAACGAGTAAAACGTGGAAAATAGCTAGAATGTCGTAGAATAAATGTGAAAATGAAGGGTGAAAGGGGCAGAAAAAGGTATAGAAAATATGCCTAATATCTGCCATGCTGCAAAACAAACTGCAATGTGAGTTAGGTACGAAATTTATTCTAGTTAGACACTTTTATATTAATGTCGTCCAAACTATTTCTTAAAGTATTCGCATGAACATGACCTGCATAGGCCGCCATAGAAACCTGTCAAGCTTGGCTTCCCATTCTACCTAGTGCGAGAACGCGAACGGGCCCGCAATGTATAATTTTTTCCATAAATAAATCTTTTCTTTCCTCCTTGGATTATACACCGTAACGCGTTTGTGAATAAAAATGGCAGGATCTTGCATGATTATAAGAAATAGTCTTGAATGATATTACTACAATACCAAAGTGTTTGAAAATAAAATACAACATAGGCCTAGAATGGCCGAAATCAACATAGTACACAAATTACATTATTTCAAAGTGAAAATACGATCACGAAGGTAAAAGTATAGTCTTCAGTAGGTAGGTACTCCACGTACTCTTCGAGCGATGGCTCGACTTCTATAGCAGTGTCTTCAAAAAACTCACTATCATGGCTTGACGGACATTTCATAAAACAACAAAATGAAATGCACGTCAGTGAGGTTTACTCGACAAATAATCTTCATAACAGAAAGGTTAAGTAATTTAATTAAGCCAAGCTGAAATCAAGATATAATCATAATCAATGTTTGCATTGATGATAATTGGAATTCTATCTTGATCCAGACGAACATGCCAGTCAGGTTTGACCAAGGAGTATCACTATACCCGTAGGGTGATCCAGACTTAGACACAAACGATCCTATACACCGGCTCAGGGAACCAATATTAAGAATGCCAATTATCAACTTTTGTTCCATTGGTTCAGTTATAACTTTACAGACGAGCTTGGTGTGAGTACATAGAAGCATATAACAAGTTTAATTTGCAAGAGCTGCAGCAGTTAAACATTTGATAGAAATTTTCAACATGTGAGGAAAGACTATACAAGATGTTAAAGTAATATTTGACAACCAACTGTTCCAGTGCTAAGTTCATGTCTGAGGGCACAATGTGTAACTATAATACACAATACCATTAGGAGCTCTCCGTGGTGCAACTTACCGACCCCTTTCATTGGGCGACGGTCAAGTACTGTCGTCCACCCCATGCGAGTGGAGGTAAAGTTGTAATGTGGATCCAGTGACTCACATGTCCTCAATGACAACTGGACTACCCCAAATCACACGGGTCAAGTCAATGTTGAGTATTGGTGTTTCATACCAATGTTATTTTGATGATGATCACAACATTATGTAATTGAATTATGTTATTACTAATGACTCTATTGTTTAGTCTCATAGTTGAATATCATTTTTGGAGACTAAACACTTGGTGCTAGGATGGACATCGAGAGGAGTAAAGCCATAGCTTGGACTTAAGGGGTACCATAGCTTGGAGATGATGGAGAGTATCAAGGTTAAATCCATAGACTCTAAGGGAAGCAATGTAATCCATGTAATATTTTATTTATTGCTTTTCTCCTTTTTGAGTCTAGGTTTAATGTAATGCCTTGATAGATGGTTTAACTCATTCATGCTTATGCATTTTCCATCTCAGTGAGCCTCAGGATTATCATAGAAATCATCCTAATAGGTTCACCATGCCTTAAACTTAAATTGGAGTTTTTGGCTCACCAACAGGCGACTGATGAAGGTCTTACAGGCGACTGGGTGATTCCAGGAGCCTGTCGAGCCTTCTACAGTCGACTATAGTACACTGCTCAAGCCAACCTTTTATTGACTCTTATTTGAGCTTATGGAACAGTCGAATGAAGGTCAATTTAGAGTCGACTGTCTTCCAATAAGCGTCAGTGAATTATTCTACAGTCGTCTGTGTGCAACTTGCATTTTTTGGGCTTCATCCCAATTTGCAAGTCAGTCGACTGTTGCAGTATTTACAGCTGCCTGTAAATTTTACAGTCGCTTGTACTCTGGCCATCAGTCGTCTATATACA
Organism: Scilla litardierei; assembly: GCA_030789695.1. Taxonomy (NCBI): domain Eukaryota; kingdom Viridiplantae; phylum Streptophyta; class Magnoliopsida; order Asparagales; family Asparagaceae; genus Scilla; species Scilla litardierei. The sequence continues at coordinate 122,371,028 of CM061134.1, forward strand.
TACAGTGCATAAGTTGCATCTCTCTGTTTTATTTCCATCCACTGCAGCAGTCGCCTGCTGAAGGATATACATGTGCATGTCCATTATGCAGTCGCATGTGTAGTCTTCTGCAGTCGCATGTTCTGGCTCAGATTATAGCCGTTGGGATTTATTTAGCTGTTGGGATTTATTTATCCGTTGGTCAATCGACTGTCAGATGATCATCAGTCGACTGTTGCTGACGTTTTAGCCCAGATTCTACGCGTTACAACTTTTTGTTTTTGGCTTTATCCTTTAGTTTTGAGAGTTCATATAGGTTTCCTTTATATATGAGAGGGCTGAGTTTATTACAACTTCTTGGAACTATTGCAAATATTTAGAGATTCATTAAACCACTCTCAAACTCTCTCATTGCCCTCTTAGAGCTCATTCTCTCCTTCATGCATTGAAGTCAAGCTCAAGGGAAATCATCCAAGTGCATTTCAAGATAATCTCATTACTTAGAGATCCTCTTCCATGCCTTGCATTCATTAATGAGTAAGTTCATCTCAATACATAGGTAAGAGTATTTGTTTTACTTTGTTATTTCTTTGAAACCCTAACTTTCTGTGTGAGAGCTAGTTACTCTCTGTATGAGAGGATAAACTTCTGTGAGAGGGTTGGGTGTGATCTCTCTCCATGAGTTTGAGTCTCTCTGTGTGAGAGCGAGGATTTCTTTGTGTGAGAATCCAAATCCTCTGTATGAGGTATCTCTGTGTGAGACTGTATTCATTTCTCTGTGTGAGAATTATAGTGGATATTGGTGTGGCTGGGCGTACCCAAGTTTAGGGAACCAGGGTAACATCTCATGTTTGCATTTGGATTTTTGTGATGTTTAAATTCCTCTTGCATTTATAATTCCGCATTTGCAAGTTTAATTTGTAAATACGCAATTTGTACAGTTACACTATTCGACCCCCGCTCTTCAACGGAACCAACTATCCAAGTTGGAAGATCAGGATGATGATATACATGGAGGTTCAAGACTTATGGGATGTCGCAGAGTTATCATTTGAGAAGCCTACTACACCCGTGACTTCAAGGACAAAGGCGAAGAAGGACTCGATCAAATTCAATGCAAGGGATATGAATGCATTCTTTTGCACCCTCACTGCAAATGAGTTCAACCGCATCTCCATGTGCAAAATGGCCAATGAAATTTGGCATACTTTGGAGATATGTCATGAAGGGACTTCAAAGGTAAAGAAATCTAAACAAACTATATTTAGATTTAAATATGAAATGTTTAAGATGCATGAAGGAGAAAGCATTTTAGAAATGTTCACAAGGTTCACCGACATCGTGAATGCTTTGGAAGGACTTGGAAAGTTGATTTCACAGGAGGATCGTGTAGAGAAGATGCTTGACTCACTTACATCTCAATGGGAATCAAAGGACAATGGGGTTTGGGAGTCAAATGACATGTCCAAATTCATCGTTAAGGAGTGCATTGGAAATCTCATGGCAAACGAAGTGAAGCTTCAACACAAGAATGAGATTCAACCAACCAAGCCCGAGAAGCAAAAGGGGATTGCATTCCATGCCAAGGAGGAGCCAATCAAGTGGAGGAAGAAATTCCACCGAGAAGCTCCTAGTCAAGAAGATGAAGAAGATGAGGCTAGTGGAGATGAAATCGGGGAGCTTACCAAGCAACTAAGAGCCTTCCTCAAAAGCTTGCAAGGTAAATCTTCTTCAAAGTTTGTCTCTAATTGTAACACTCAATTTGTTTCAATTGTAGAGGAAAAGGTCATCTCTCGATCGAATGCCATTCCAAACCTACCAAAGAGACTTACAAGGATAAAGGGAAGAAGCATTGGATAGGCAAGTCCAAGTTCAAGACCCAAAAGAAGGGGATTTTCGAGACATTTGATGACTCACGTGAGGATACATCAAGTGACGAAGAAGTGGATGATAAGGAGAAAGCTCACGTGTGCTTTGCAGCATTTGATGTCTCTTCTCCAATCTCCTCTAGCTCAAGTGAAAGAGAAGTAGAGGCATGGCTCAACCCAAATGAGGAAATGTGCCTCATGGCAAACGGGGAAGAGTCGGCATCAAGCTCTAGCGAGGAAGAAGACGATGAGGAAATCGAGGAGGAAAAGATATCATACGAGGAGCTTGAATATCATTTCGACGTGGTCTCCAAAGGGGCTAGTAAGTGCATCAACTCTTACAATAAATTAAGAGCAAAATACAAAGATGCTAAGAGTAGATTTCATGAACTAGAATCTTCTAGTGTAAACAATAATGATATGCATATTTGTGACACTAGTGAGAGAGACACACTTCTCTCTCAAGTTAAGGAATTAAGCATGTCAAATGATAATTTAGGAGCAAAACCTTAGCTTAGAAACTAGCATTCAACAACTTACGTTGAAATGCAAAGAGGAATACCGAAAGCTTAAAAGCTTTGTTTATTCTAGGGATTCACTCCACAGGTTGCTTGAAAAACAACATCCGGCGAACCATAGAGGAGGTTTGGGGTATATTCAAAATATGGTATCCACACCCATCTCTAATTCCTCTTATGGTGCAAATACAAGAAATATTGCAAAAGCACCTAAGTAGAATCACCATGCCTTCTTGTATTAACAATAACACCAACAAGAAGCATGTAAATCACAAGGTGGTGAGGTGTCACGCCCCTCTTCCTAAAAATGTGGAGGCGAGACGTGAGAAGGTCCGCACAAACTTGAAGATGTGAAGCTCCAAGTCTGATAAGCGTATAAAAACACTTATTATGGCAAGTCCTTGCAAAGCGAAACGAAACAACAATGATAATAAGGAAATGAGACGACATTTTATTGAATCTCCAAATGTCCATAAACAAATTACAATATCGCAGAAAAGCCACCAGGCTAAAGGAAAAAGAGCCTAAGGCCCAACATAGCCAACAAAGTATAACATACATACAAGGACGCCACGCACCGACAACTAACAGGGATCCTAAAACATAAAGGGGAAACTCAACAAGTCACCGGTGTCCACAAGACTCCTCCTCAGCAAACACAACGTCCTCTGCAACAAGCTCTGGCTCGGCAACTAACATGCGACACCCAAAGAGAAAGGGGCACATGTCAGCAAGTCTAAAAGACTTGGGCAAGAAAACTGAAAGGAAGGTAAACTAGCAACCTAGCAGTTATAGTATGCATGACATGGCAGTTATAACATGAGTGCACAAGTAAGACATGGCGAGACAATAAGTACAAGAGAACAATTATCGGGACAAGACAAGAGTAGCCAAGCTACTAACAATCTCAATCATTTCACTAGTCATGTTTCAAGTTGTTTGTAGATGTTTACGCCTTACAGCTAAATGGTTTCACATTCACGCTGATTGGCCGCTTAACAACTACCCCAAACCCAGAGTTTACGCCTTACCACTGCAGTTGCTGATCGGGCAGACTCCCAGTTGATTGGCCGCTTAACTCTTACCCCCAATACCCACAAGTAATCGAGCCAGGGTCCCCGCACACGAGCTCAGTAAATGAGCCGGGGTTGCCCCGCACAGGAGCTCGCATTCTAGTTCACGATTCATAAACAATTGGCGTAGGGGTGCACCTAGCCGGAAACAAGCAATTCAGGCATTGGCTATCAACCAACACATGGCCCGCTTCTGGAACACGAGCCAGGAACACAAGCATTGTAGCGAAGCTATGCATTCACGGAAACGCTTAAAGAATGCAATGTCATGACAATTAATTTGCGTACCGTTAATAGAAATTAAACATGACATGGTAATTGTGCAACATGATAAAAGTCGGAACTAGCTTCGTTGTCAAGCTAGTTCCCCAATTTGCGCCTAGGTGAGTATCATTTCGTCGCCTAGTCTCTTTTACGCCTACAACAAGCAAATGGCCTAAAACATGGCCTAAACCCTAAGTGGCAAGTTTCACTTGCCTAGCACCGGGGATGACGATCACGAAGGTTCGTCTCGCGGATGCCAAACTACGGGGAAATCGCTGTTATGGGGAAACAATCATCAAAACGACATTCATTCATTAGGGTTTCATAAAAATACAAATAGGTTATGAAAACATCGAGGGATCGATTTCTTACCGAGAGGAGGCGGAAGAAACACTCCGGAGAACCTAGGGACCAGATCTGGGAACCAATGGAGAAGTTTGGAGAACTAGGGTTTTTGGGGGATTTTGGGGATTTGATGGAGATTTTGGGGAAGATGAGAGGTAGAATGAGTTGATGGATGGTTTGGATGATGGATCTTGGGCTTGGAATGAAGGAATAAGGGTTTGAGGAAGATGGGGGCTCAATGGGGGAGAATTTAGGGTTTTAGGTCGTGAGGGAGGAGAAGAAAACGTTTGGGAGGGGTTTAAATAGGATGGGCTGGCGGCTGCCCAGAAATTAGGGTTTTAACACAGATTAGTCGGTCAAAGAGCAACCACTGACCGACTAGTTTGGCAACTAGTCGGTCGATCGACCAACGCAGACCGACTAAGTGTAAACAGTAACTCCTGAACAAAAATAGGTTTTAGATTTAGTCGGTCAATGAACAACAGCTGACCGACTAGTTTGGCATCTAGTCGGTCGATGAACGTTCTTAGACCGACTAAGAGTGAACAGTACTCGACTGTTCAGAAGAACGAAGAATTAGTCGGTCTGAGTACATAACTTAACCGACTAGTTTAAAAACTAGTCGGTCAAAAGATGAACTTAGACCGACTAAGAAGGAACAGTAACTCCTGAATTATAATCAAAGCCCACTAGTCGGTCCATTAAGGATTGCCGACCGACTAGATTGAAATCTAGTCGGTTGGTTCTCCTTCTTGAACCAACTAACGTGCACGAAAAGTGTCGATTCGAAGCGCGAACCTTCGGGAAGACTTCTATGACTTCTAGGATCGATTTATACTCTAAGATATGAGCGATTTGAAGCTCGTCACGAATGACTTACTCCAAACCCAACGATCGAAGGAAGAAGCTAGAAAATCACGACGAAACGATCGAAAGTGAAAGCTATGGCGACGAAAACCACACATCCAAGGAGAAAATCCACCAAACATATATTTTAATATAGATAATCCAATTACACGAAAACCAGTCGTTACATCATACCCACCTTAGAATAAAGTCCGTCCTCGGACTTTTTAACATATCTAGTCGCCCTAGTGACTACCCTCAATCAATATCACATCAAAATTTCAACCAAGTACATTCATTTCAAGTGCTTATATATATACTCTAGGTAGTCAAATTTTTTTAACACCACGGAAGTAAATATATATTCACGCACATAGTACACTCATAATTATTATAATCAAACAATTCCATTCACGTATTCAAATCATTCATATTGGCAAGTATATTCTATATAGCTATAAAACACTTATTACACACTATATGGAAATAACCAAGTCTCTCTTACTTATATGAAAATAATTTCACACTAGAAAATACCATCGGAATCTACACGTATAGGTAACTACCTATGGACAAGATAATAAGGATACACTAGTCCTTATATCTCCTAGTATACGCCAAACAATCAACATGCGAATTCACACCATACCATTGTTAAAACAAGTTCACTATATCTAATATACATTCACCATCATTATAATTTCTCAATTTATAGTCATTCAAATGCATGCACACATTTCACCATATTATCACTTCATATATAGTCCTATAGCTATAATCACGACACACCACACATACCATAGTCACCAATTCCTATAATTATCACATACTTACCCGTGCATGGTGCACACCCACACACGCTAATATTTCATTCGTATATATACCAATCACTCCACTATATGCTTAGCACATCTACGCACCTAGTTTAGCTAGCGCACATATATTCACGCAACCAAGTCCATAGTTAATAACTATACCACAAGACCAACTCACATAACTATATATTGGTATAGCCACCCACAATCGTGTGCGTAACACAACTAGTCACAAACAATCCAACCATTATACATACATCATCCATCACTATACACCAACCACATACAATACACCAATGTACATAGAGTGTACCCACTCAAGCTTGAGTGAGACTCAAAATCATAGCGGAATAATTCCATATACATAACATAGCATCCATATATATGCCAATACTATCTAATGCATACACGTCTACCAACATAACCACATACATATCTAAATGTCAAACACCCTTAATATCTAACCAGGTAATATCACATATTTCAATCACTTCATATACCATGATATTATTACAAACATCAGCACACCTATAATTACAATACTCTCCCTAGTAAAAGTATTTACCTATAGTCACACCCAAGCATCGTATATATTCATACCATATCCATCCACCTATAATTGGTACATCAATACATTTACTTCATACATTAGTTAAGATATGCAGTAGTCGGGCATACCTCATGGTATACACGCATACGACATCTCATAAAAACAAGTAACATCAATCAAACAATTATAATCCTACTATCATATGTTTATCACACTTACACTCATGCAGCTAGTACATAACTACCTACACACAATATACCAATACCAACACACATACAACTTCATATGCACCATGAAATTAAATACACTATGACGACACATCAAATTACACTAATGGGGCCCACCAAACTATATTAAGGTCGACACGGCGACGACAAGCTCTATTGGCTAGTCAAAAGGAAAGAAATCGAAATCAAAAGCGTAACGAATAGAAGGATCGAAAAGCATGAAAACGGCTGTGTAATGATGTAATGATGCTCCATTAGGACACATGGAAAATAGTGTAAATAACATATTCTAAAATACGAAAAGTTTGAAAACCGTTATACTTCAAAGGTTGGAGTCCCTTTCCGTATAAAACATTTAGAGGTCGACAAAACAAATTGTTTGAAATAAGTTTGAGTCGAATATACATAATAGGAGAAAACGGTTTATTGGCTTACGTGAAGTCATTAAAAGAAAGTAAATCATTCACACGAATTTTGAGGTCGTAGTTTTTAAAAAAATATTACACGGTAGTAACTTAATAACGTTTGCAAGGTTTGAAATGAAACTAAATTAATTGAAAATTTTAAACTCAGGTTGAATGCTTTCTAAATCCTTAAGCCAGGGAAAATCTAAAGTAATCAATATTGAAACTACTTTTTAGAGGAATCAGGATTTGCCAAAAAGAGACTGTTTTACACAAAGCTCTTAACATACGAGCACCACGAGCCTGGTGCTGATATAAAAATAATTGAAATTCCATTTAGGTTAGAAATTCTTCTAAGGGCATGTAGGGTGAACGGAAAGATAACACTAGCTTATTAGTAGTATTATCAAGATTTATGGTGAAACTTTAAAATCAAATTTATGGAGGGTCTAGATCAGGAAAGGTTATGAAATAACGATTTTTACAAAAATCTGAAATAGGGGAAACGAGGAGCATAACGGTCGTAGTACTGATATATAAAAATTAATTGAAGTTCTACTTTAGAAATCATTTTTAGAAATATGTATGACGAATGGAAAGATAATAACATCTTAGTGGTATGGAAGTAAGTGGGGGAAATATATGATGGAAATTGAATTCCACCCCTAAGTAATTTTGATGATGAGCACACCAAATGAATGCTTAGTATACTAACTACACTACACTTTTAGTATACAGATTTCGTGAAGCTCTACAAATACTCCAAGAAGCACGTATCTTCGCTCCACGACAAAAGACGAACATGGCTAAACTCAAGTGATGAAGCTCAAGCTCAAACAAAGCAAGAAGCTCAAAGAGAAGCTCATCTTCACTTCATCAAGTTGACTAAAAACTGCCGAAGACATGTTCTGAGTCTAGTGTGAGTGTGTCGTGTCTTTTAGGATATTTGTCAAAGCCATATCAAGTAGACAACACACACACACACACACACAAATGATTTCAACACAAATGTTTTTAACTATCTTCAAAAAATGTTTTTAAAGAGCTTTTTCTAGTCACTTCAATTATAGTAGTGAAACTCCACGCACCCTGGAGTTACCTACACTTTTTGACTAGAACAACAGGAAAAACTCCTCTGGGAGTCGACTACCAAAAGTAGGGAGTCGACTACCAGTCAGGGATGAAAATTTCCTAGACTCCTCTGGGAGTCGACTACCTATATAGGGAGTCGACTACCTGCTGGAAATTTTCAAACGTTTTGAATTTGAATTTTAAATTCTTTTGAGTGATTTACTCCGAAATTTTTGGGACAAAAGTCAAACGAAATTCAAATTTCAAATCCCAGTTTTTCCCTATAAATAGAGCTTATTTCTTTTGTGAAAAAAAAACAAGATTATTGAAAATCAATATTTGCAAAAGCTCTCGTGAATCAAAGCTCTCTCTCATTTCTTCTCTAGCCAATTTTAATTTCAGTTTTTGATCTTGATTCTTTAGAAGATCATATTATTATTTTTATTGGCTAAGTTGTTTTTCAAAATCCTCTCTATTATTTCTCTTTGAATTCTATTTGAAGGATTTTTGAAAAAGCTCTAGATCACAAAGAACTTATCTCGTATCTTTGTGTGATCTAGACTATTATTCTATTGAGCCACTACACTATTGTCTATATTTTGATTGGCTATAGAATCGGGTGTATTTCCAATCTCTATCACTTGTTGTAGAGTATTGGACAAATTTCTTATTGTGCTATTTGTTGGAACACTAGACAAGTCTAGTTGTTGCCATTTGGAAAGTCCTCGGGCTGTGAGGCAAGGGTATAACCCTAGACAAGTCTAGGCGTTGTGTTCAGAAATCCTGGTCAAGGCTAGGTCGTTGGAAATCCTAACGAGTGAAGTTAGGTGCTTGTATTTGCCTAGGCAGATAGTGGAAATCTCGTACCGGATTGGTCGGGGACTGGACGTACCCAAAAGTTGTGGGGAACCAGGATAAAAATCCTTGTCTTTGCGCTTGGGGGGAAAATATATACATATATAGGATTATTAAATTGGTAATAAACTTTGAAACCGAATTTTGGAGGTCTAAATCAGGAAAGGATTTCGAAAAGTAATTTTACAAAAATCTGAACTAGGGAAAAAGTTGAGCATAAAAATCGACTCGCTGAAAGCTGAAGTCCCATGTGACTTGAAAGGTATGTAAGAAGCAAACATGATGCGGTATTCGAATAAGTTTTAATGGCATAAGTAAGAAAAGAAAATTATAATTCAGGTTAGGAAAAACAGAAGCACGGTTCAGAAGAAAATTGGTATATGAAAAGAGGCAAGTCATTTATATTGATATGAAAATATAGGCTGAAGAATATTATAAACTAATAATCAAAAATCTCGACAAAAGTTTCAATGTTTAGAAAAGAACAAATAAATTTAAGTCGCGAAAGAGTACGAAACCTAATATATGCATTAAAAGTTCGCGAACAAATTCAAACTTAGCGAAAGAGGAACATCGAAAATACCTTTAGGGGAAACAAGGATTTGCCACAAGAATGGGTTGGTAAAAGACTTGAAGTACGGGTACGACAAACTTGTAATTTAGTATATATTCATAAATTAATTGGAGTCCTACTTATCTTGAAAGAAGTATTTTAAAGTACGTACGGTAAATAGCTAAAATGAATTTCGCAATATTAGAAAAGGTGGTATATCGAATTATCGAAATAGTACTAAAGTTTAAAATCAAGTGCGGACGATATATGTTAGAAAGATAGTTACCATATAGTAATTTAAAATTACGACCAAAAAGTCTTCAAATCTAAGAATGACTTTTAGCTCAAATGGAAGTAATGGAAATATATTGAAAGAAGGTTTAAAACAAAATTTAAAATCAAGTGGAAACTTTTTAATAAGGGAAAATTTGAAAATGACCTTGGAAGAATCAAGATTTGCAACGGGAAAGATTTGAAAGGTCAACGATAATAGTAAGGAGGGGATCATGTGAATCGAGGGCAATGAATGTGGTTGTGTGAGGCATGCACCTAAATCATGATGCAAGAAAACCATGATGAAGATCTATGGTCAGTAACACCAAGGTGTAGTGACCAGGAAAGATTGAATCAGGGGGGGTTCTAATCATCGGGGTAACTAAAGGCCAAGGGATTTGGTCGGATGATCAAAACATAAATACGCCTAGGTTATGACTTAGGAAAATCTACGGAAACTCCTACGGTCAACCAACCAAAGATTATGGAACTAAGCGCTAAGACTCTCTAGGGAGCTGGTCAGCAATGCAATGAGTTCAGCTTGGTCCGAAATCGATGAACCCAAGCGAACAGCCAAAGAATTCTAGAAGTCTATCCTAGTCAAAGCTAGACAGGAACCACTAAGGTAACTCTTAGGACTATCAAATCAATCACTAACATGGAGTCTAACTAACAATCAAAGATCCCTAACTAGCAAGCACAAACTTCTAACTAAGTCTCACTATGGTCCTGATCTAATGGATTTCCTACCAAGCTGGGACAGATGCTCTAACATGCCTACCAGCCACATAAGACATAGGAATGCTAAAAACCTAGACTTCGGGCTTATAACTTGGATGTTCTAATTTATTTAATGGACATTCTATAATTATTATTGTTGTTCCGATAGTTCGCATTTGCAAATGGACCTGCATGGGCCACCACTAAAACCTGTCACGCCCCGCTTCCTAAAAATGTGGAGGCGAGACGTGAGAAGGTCCGCACAAACTTGAAGCTGTTAAGCTCCAAGTCTGATAAGCGTATAAAAACACTTATTATGGCAAGTCCTTGCAAAGCGAAACGAAACAACAATGATAATAAGGAAATGAGACGACATTTTATTGAATCTCCAAATGTCCATAAACAAATTACAATATCGCAGAAAAGCCACCAGGCTAAAGGAAAAAGAGCCTAAGGCCCAACATAGTCAACAAAGTATAACATACATACAAGGGCGCCACGCACCGACAACTAACAGGGATCCTAAAACATAAAGGGGAAACTCAACAAGTCACCGGTGTCCACAAGACTCCTCCTCAGCAAACACAACGTCCTCTGCAACAAGCTCTGGCTCGGCAACTAACATGCGATACCCAAAGAGAAAGGGGCACATGTCAGCAAGTCTAAAAGACTTGGGCAAGGAAACTGAAAGGAAGGTAAACTAGCAACCTAGCAGTTATAGTATGCATGACATGGCAGTTATAACATGAGTGCACAAGTAAGACATGGCGAGACAATAAGTACAAGAGAACAATTATCGGGACAAGACAAGAGTAGCCAAGCTACTAACAATCTCAATCATTTCACTAGTCATGTTTCAAGTTGTTTGTAGATGTTTACGCCTTACAGCTGAATGGTTTCACATTCACGCTGATTGGCCGCTTAACAACTACCCCAAACCCAGAGTTTACGCCTTACCACTGCAGTTGCTGATCGGGCAGACTCCCAGTTGATTGGCCGCTTAACTCTTACCCCCAATACCCACAAGTAATCGAGCCAGGGTCCCCGCACACGAGCTCAGTAAATGAGCCGGGGTTGCCCCGCACAGGAGCTCGCATTCTAGTTCACGATTCATAAACAATTGGCGTAGGGGTGCACCTAGCCGGAAACAAGCAATTCGGTCATTGGCTATCAACCAACATATGGCCCGCTTCTGGAACACGAGCCAGGAAGACAAGCATTGTAGCGAAGCTATGCATTCACGGAAACGCTTAAAGAATGCAATGTCATGACAATTAATTTGCGTACCGTTAATAGAAATTAAACATGACATGGTAATTGTGCAACATGATAAAAGTCGGAACTAGCTTCGTTGTCAAGCTAGTTCCCCAATTTGCGCCTAGATGAGTATCATTTCGTCGCCTAGTCTCTTTTACGCCTACAACAAGCAAATGGCCTAAAACATGGCCTAAACCCTAAGTGGCAAGTTTCACTTGCCTAGCACCGGGGATGACGATCACGAAGGTTCGTCTCGCGGATGCCAAACTATGGGGAAATCGCTGTTATGGGGAAACAATAATCAAAACGACATTCATTCATTAGGGTTTCATAAAAATACAAATAGGTTATGAAAACATCGAGGGATCGATTTCTTACCGAGAGGAGGCGGAAGAAACACTCCGGAGAACCTAGGGACCAGATCTGGAAACCAATGGAGAAGTTTGGAGAACTAGGGTTTTTGGGGGATTTTGGGGATTTGATGGAGATTTTGGGGAAGATGAGAGGTAGAATGAGTTGATGGATGGTTTGGATGATGGATCTTGGGCTTGGAATGAAGGAATAAGGGTTTGAGGAAGATGGGGGCTCAATGGGGGAGAATTTAGGGTTTTAGGTCGTGAGGGAGGAGAAGAAAACGTTTGGGAGGGGTTTAAATAGGATGGGCTGGCGGCTGCCCAGAAATTAGGGTTTTAACACAGATTAGTCGGTCAAAGAGCAACCACTGACCGACTAGTTTGGCAACTAGTCGGTCGGTCGACCAACGCAGACCGACTAAGTGTAAACAGTAACTCCTGAACAAAAATAGGTTTTAGATTTAGTCGGTCAATGAACAATAGTTGACCGACTAGTTTGACATCTAGTCGGTCGATGAACGTTCTTAGACCGACTAAGAGTGAACAGTACTCGACTGTTCAGAAGAACGAAGAATTAGTCGGTCTGAGTACATAACTTAACCGACTAGTTTAAAAACTCGTCGGTCGAAAGATGAACTTAGACCGACTAAGAAGGAACAGTAATTCCTGAATTATAATCAAAGCCCACTAGTCGGTCCATTAAGGATTACCGACTGACTAGATTGAAATCTAGTCGGTTGGTTCTCCTTCTTGAACCAACTAACGTGCACGAAAAGTGTCGATTCGAAGCGCGAAGCTTCGGGAAGACTTCTATGACTTCTAGGATCGATTTATACTCTAAGATATGAGCGATTTGAAGCTCGTCACGAATGACTTACTCCAAACCCAACGATCGAAGGAAGAAGCTAGAAAATCACGACGAAACGATCGAAAGTGAAAGCTATGGCGACGAAAACCACACATCCAAGGAGAAAATCCACCAAGCATATATTTTAATATAGATAATCCAATTACACGAAAACCAGTCGTTACATGAGGAATAATGAAAATCCTTCATTTTTTGCTAAGAAGCAAAATCCTCCCTTAATGCATGCTAAGAAAATATTTTTTACACCTAAGTATGCCACATCCACCCTTCTTGCGAAGGCTAAACCCTTATCTAGGAAATCCCTACGTCTTTGGATTCCTACTAAGATTAGTATGCAAGAGAGGGATAGCTACATCAACTCTTTGGTTAGGGATGTGATCATCTCATGTGATTACATTAGGTAATCATAATCAAACTCCTCTTGGGTTTGGTTCCCTAATGTTTAGGTTCCGCACACACATATATATTGCATGGGTATGTGCTTAAATGTTTATGTTTAGCATACCCATTGTTTGTGTGTGTTTCATGATTTTGAAAATGCTTTCAAAATTATTTTTCATGAAAATAGGGACCTTGGAGAATACATTGGCATACATGCATTTGTTGATCCATATGAATGGTAATGGAGGAGTTAATATGTTGTATGTTAAAATATTTTTAAACGTATTTTAACTCTCATTTCGGGTTGTTTTTTTTGGGATCATTGTTTCACAATTGGTATCATTTTACAATTGCTTATGATGATTTCAAACTCAACCCATTCATATTGCCAACATGTTTCATGTTATATCTCCTTTTAGCAATGTCATGTGTAGCAATGTGATTGATTTTTCCATATATATATATATATATATATATATATATATATATATATATATATATATATATATATATATATATATATATATATATACTGGTCCTCCAGGCTTCTGTCCACGGCTGGGCGCATTGAGCTGGTGCGTAGGTCATACATGGGTTTGTTTCCTATTGGCTTTAGTCTTACAGCATTCCCATTTCTGTCCTCGCCGGGATCGACCGGATTTGCAGGGACTTCATCTGGGGGTCGAAGCTCCATCTTTGGAAGTGGGATGACATGTGCCTCCCGCGGTCAAAGGGGGCATTGGTCTTCGTAGCCTTCGCGAGGTGGGTACTACCGCGGGAGCTAAGCTTCTCTGGCGACTCCTGCATTCCCCCTCTCATTGGGCCTCTTACATGCGCACTGCCTATCTGAAGATTACCCCCCCTCTTCCAGTGTGTGCCCTCAGATTTGGACTCGGGGACTTGGAAGCATATGCTCCGGTGTCGGGATTCAGCGGCTACTAGCTATCGTCGGGTGACTGGTGATGGTCGATCCACTTCTTTTTGGTATGATTTGTGGCTCCCCTGTGGCCCTTTGGCCGATCTGCACTCCCCTCCCCGCCCCCTCAGATATCACCGTGTTGCTGACTTCTGGGATGGCAGAGCATGGTCTCTCCCTGCTGAGCTCGCTCACATCGCTCACTTGCTGGCATTGGTTTCTGTGTCGGATGGCCTTGACGTCTGGGAGTGGACCGCACTTGGAGGCTGCTCCCTTCGCTCCGCATGGTCCTCAACGCGTCGTCGCTCCCCTACCGACTGGCTGGCCCCTGTGGTCTTGTTCCCTGGGCACACGCCCAAGTTCTCCCTCACCCTCCTGCGTGCCCTCTCTGATCGCCTGCCCACTTCCCAGCAGCTGGCCAGGCGTGGCATTCAGGATCAGTCTACTTGTGCTCTCTGCGGGCTCTTTCCCGAGTCGACTCGCCATATCTTCTTCCGCTGTGAGTACAGCTCTGCTGTTTGGGCGGCTTGCAGGCTTCGCCTTGGTCTCCCTCCTGGCTCCAAGTCCATCACCGTTGAAGCCCACGCGCTGAGACGGCGGTTTGGAGCCAGGGGAAGACCACCCCCCGTGGTAAACTCTCCTTGATGGTCTTCTCTGCGATGATTTGGCACATTTGGAGGGAACGAAACTGTCGCATCTTCAGATCCCTCAGGTCCCCTGTGTCAGCCCTGCTGGCTAGGATCTCTGTGGACATCTCAGACGCCCTAGTTGGTAGCATCCACGATGATCTTGACCCTGCGAATACTACCCTTTTTGTGAGTTGGGGTATCTTGTAGGCCGTCTTTTTGTGCGCCCCCAGCATAGGTTCCCCCCCTTTTTTTGTTTCTCGGCCCCGCCTGGTAGGCCTTGCATGAGGTGACTGCTTCCCGGCCCCTCCCTCGCCTGGACTACTTGTTGGCCCCGCCTTGATGTAGACCTTGTTCATATATACATACACACTTACCTTTCAATATATATATATATATATATATATATATATATACTAGTCATAACCCGTGCCCGCGGGCACGGTTCATTTCAGATTTTCCCCCACGAAATCTTTGTTCCCCCAAAAATTATTTCCACAGCCAAAATTAAAAAGAACAACAAAATAGCGTAAAAATATTTAGCAATACGGGCGCCTTCGGCTCGGAACAACAAATTCGGTGCAGAACAACAAATTCGGCGCGGAACGACAAATTCGACGTAGAACAACAAATTCAGCACGGGCGCCTTCGACAAATTCGGCGTAGAACAACAAATTCGATGCAGGCGCATTCGGTGTGGAACAAAAAATTCTGCGTAGAACAACAAATTTGGCACGGGCGTCTTCAGCGCGGAACAATAAATTAGCGTAAAAAATTAAACAGTGCGCCTTTGGCGCGAAACAAAAAATTCGTCGTAAAAAATTTAGCATCCCAAGGAAAAAACATGGCAACACTTAGTTGATTAAAGTAAAAATGTCAATATGCGTCCTACCTAATCCATTTACATCTAATCCATTTACATCCTTACTCCTTGCACATAAAAATCTCTACGCAAACCACAAAAAAATTGCATAGCATCAAAATATATTGATGCTCAAAGTGTCTGAATGTTTCCATGTTTGCTAATCATTTCTTGTTGATAATGCAGCGTATCGCTACCAGGGAGAGTATGACAGCTATTTGTTGAGCGACTCGTGTAAGGTTGGGAACATGAGAAGCTTGCATCTCTTGGCGGGATCATCATGTTCGCTGACTCTTAAGTTTTTGGCAATTGTTAGAATTCAGTTCTATGTGAATATTTGTGATTTGAATGAGGATCTGCGCGATATTGTGTACCATTTGTTGTTTTTTCTCTGTGAATATATGTGATTTGCCTCTCAAGTTTTTCACTGGTAATATACTTGCATTCCATGTATGAAAGAATAGATGAACGCAAGTACATTCACCTGGCAACAAAGTTTCATTGTTATGGAGGATGTAGGGTGCACAGGAAAATGACTTGCCACTGGCGAAAATTTCTAACAACAGCTGAAACAAACAAGATCCATTCCATGGATATCCTAACATGTCCATCATCTCACTGTCCTAAAATGTGAGAGAAATATTAAACATTGACCAAGTGGCCCAGTTGTTCTCCTGCATATATGTAGCATTTACTTAATGAATAGACAGATTCTAAATTGCATGAATCCTCAAGGGCATTGTGAGGTGAGGATGAAGATCAAAGAAGTACACATAATGGTCCCCTAAAGCAATATCATAAGTCTACTACAATATATAGAGCAAGAATAAAATGGCAACCCATTGACAATATGCTCCAAAGATATAAACAGATCATAATAGAACACAGTTTCCAAGGCTATATATATTTAAGCATACCATACAACATTTAAGTATACCATACAACATTGATAGAAAAAGTTTCCAAGGCGTTATATATTTAAGTCCAAATCCTCAAGTTGAGTAGATGTATTTAAGCCTAAATCCCATGCTTTAAACAAAACAAACTTCCTAAACAATCTCAGTTCTAAGACCAACTATAAATTAGTATGTCAACAACAATCTCATTTCTAAGACCAAATACACAACTGCCAGCTGCTGCCCTAGATTGCCCCAGCTGCTGCTCCAGTTCAATCAGATTGCCCCTGCTACTGCTGCTGCGTCTCCTTTCTCCGCCTGCTGATTTCCCTTTGTCTTCTTTCTCTGACTCGCTGAAGTGAAGGGTAAGAGGGAAGTAACCACCTTCCCAATCAGCCTGCATCACCAAGTAAACATCCATGGTGAAAAGAAGAGCTTTCAGCAATGCTGAGTAAGAGATAGCTAGTTGAAAACAATCAGCTAGTGGAAGGGAAGAGAATACATGTTGAAAACAATCAGCTAGTTGAAATTCACAACTTATGTAGGACTCTCCCAACACATCATTCAGCATTTCTCATGTTACATATTGTCTTTTTTTAGTGTGCAATAGCTCCCCGAACCAACATAAACAAACATATATAAGAAAATTAAACATATATAATTAACCTTCAAGCATTACAAGACAAATTACAACTTTTGACTTTGTTTGTATCATATAAAAGTCGTGGCTAAGGGTTTAGATTAATTACTTTATTAGTACCATATAAAAGTCATGCCTACCTCTCTTGGTTGAAAGTGATTATTTTATTTAAAAATTAATTTAAACCTTAAAATGAAACTGAAGATGATTACCTCTCCTGGTTGATGATGGCTTCGGAAATGGCGACATCGGCAACAGAAGCAACATCCGTTTCGACAGCCATCGTGTTTCCACCAAAAATCATCTGAATGGTGACGAAAGCAACCTCGAAATCTTGAGATCCAGGCCAATATCCATCCCATTATAAGCCAGCGGTGCATACATCCACAAATTATCTGAACTCAGCAGCTGCACACATTTTAAAGCACGATTAGGTTTCCTGAGCTAGATATAGATCAGGACAGAGGGGCATAATTTGCTTCAATGCTTTAAGTCAATGTTCTTCAAAGTTGGCTTGATATTAAACTGTCAAACTAATCAGAATATTATGTACTCATCAAACTGAAGCTTTGAAGTAACCGCAATGTTCATAAAGATATTGTCCAATGACTGAGAGAATACATTGAACGAAGTCTTGTATGTAGGAGTGTGAGTCACTGAATCTAGACTTTTTGAAACTTATTAAATTAGCTATTTCTTTGCTATAGTTAAGCTGATTAACTAACATGTGCATGTGAAGGATCTTGTAATGTTGTACCTTGATTTGCAGCTGCAAGAACTTCACATATTGAACAGCTTCTTCCAGCATTGTGCTTATATCAACCTGTCAGGAGAAGCCAATGAATTTTTATGCAAGAAATTTTGCAGAAAAATGAAATATTTTCATCGAATCAGATACTTTGGTTCCGTTTGGTAACAAAAACTTCAAGATCAAGGGTATGAAAAGGGTGAATCAAACATGGCATCTCAGTAAATGAAAATGTCTGGGCTTATTGAAGAAGAAAACATTTTCACAGATTTGGGAATTTAAGTACATCAGCTATCACCTTCATGGAAAAAATGTTACATACCTGACTGCCAATGATTTGATATGATTTTGATCAAACAAATAACCAAAAAATGTTGAATTCGCATCTACATCCTAACTGCAACTGATTTGATCGACCATGAAACAGTAGAAAAAGATTCAAATTTGCACATTTGCAGTAAATAGGAACAAACTTTAAGAACATGTGAAACAATGAGAAGGGGTAAATGCTTGTACAAACAGGGCCTAAAATACATGAAGCTATTACATATTTGAACCTGCAACAAATAGGGGTAAAGGCTATTACATGTAGAAGTTATTACATTGATTTATTGAAGCATATTTCCAAAACATTGCTGTCAGGAAACAGTTACTTTTGAACCTGCTACATTTTCTTTACTGAAGGGGTAAAGGCTTGTACAAACATGGCCTAAAAGATTGAACACCTGGAATCCAGTGATGGTTTGGCCTTTGAAAGATGAGCACACACAGCTGTTATCAATCCAATGTACATGATAACAAATAACTTGCTCAAGTTAATAGCAACCAGGCATTTATTCTGGAATTGTAACAATCTATACGTGTTCATTTCCTTGTTAATGGTGGAATGGGTGCATTTATTCTGTAAGCTGTGCTTAGTATTTAGGGAAATCTCTAAAAGAAATTTGTTTTATCATCTATGTGAAGTTTATCATTTGTGTTGCATACTCAAGCTAGGTTTCAAATTGTTTTCCCCCTCAATTCCAATGTTTTGATCATCTGGATGACATGACCTGCTTATCTAAAATGAACATATCATGTATAATATGGAGAATGTTTAGTTGTAGTTCAGTTAGATTGCCCTTTTATCCCCTGCTAATCTGCCCAGCTCTTCATTGCAGTGTCGTTTAAGGGGGAAGGTTGACTCTAACGGTTGCATGAGGTGAGCATGACATGCCCATCCACCTTGGTCTACAATAAGTATGAATACCTATTTTTCAAATTGCCTGCAGGCCAAATTGCCTTCAAGCAGTTATCTTCAAATTGCCTTCAATACATCCAAAGCTATTGTTACTATAAAGGCCAACCAACTCAAACACCCAAATTAATTAGGAATATCAATCTCGCTAATTATATAAAGTACAATAGTAATTAAAAGATAATATATCAATTTTAAATCAGAAATAATAAAGAACAGATTACATTACTGAATGTGTGGTATGAACTGCTCAGTTTTGGTTCAAGCTGATAACTGAGTGGTTCGAACGATACTTTGTGCTATTTGAATGGGGATGCTCTAATTCAATGGGGATGGGGATCAACCTAAAAGGGTGTGAGATTGAAAGCTATCAATCAAAATGAGATCAAATTTTCCCACGCTAAGATTACTCGCACATGCCAACCTACACTCCTCCAATACCCAAGTCAATCTTCATTATAAATAAAAGTATATACACGAAGTTTAAAGATACTGCCCAAAAAATTCATTACTTAAATAAAAGACCTTAACCACCTTAGTTCCCCTTAACCACCACTAAAAGTCATATTCCTAATAAAGCTCCGAGACTTCAAGTTGATACTATCTCTGATGAGTAAAAACACATTTTAACCAAAATAAATCCAAAGCAACCTATAATAAGCCATAATTTCTAATATATATTCACATACAATCCAACCATGAACCTAGTACCTTGGGCCAAAACTTATCAACCAAACAAAACCCACTTTACACTTTCTTAAAGAGTGTCTAGCCTTTTAGATTAATCTAAATACTTATGCATAATAATGACCAAAATTCCTAATCCATTATTTAACAACGAAACTCAGATAAAACTTTAAATTTTATTACCCAACACAATAATCCTAAATTACAGCACACATGAAAGCTAATCCCTCCTAAAAACACCCCCATGACAGAGAAATCTACAAACCAAACAACCGCATCTACAAAGCAAAAAAACGAACGGTACAAAATGAAAAAGTTAAGAAACAAAGAAAGTTCTTCAGTTCTTATCTTCAGCAGCAGCCTTTAAAGAGCCATAATTTTTTAAGAGTAGGAGGTTGTGGATGTTAGGCATCACTTCACCGTTGGCAATGGTGACAGTGCCCAAAAGCTTGGTGAGATCCTCATCGTTCCTCGCTGCCAATTGGATGTGCCTTGGGGTGATTCTGGTCTTCTTGTTATCCCTCACTGCATTCCCAGCAAGCTTAAGAACATGTTTACATGAAACATTTTACTTACCAAACATAAAAATATGAAATTATGAATCGAACGTGTCTTTGAATTAAGTGTAAATGTTACATTATGTGTCTAATGTTACATTATATAGCTCCAGGGCATATAAAGAAAGAGAAAGATCCACTGGACCTTTGTGAAGACCTTTTGTGCATGACTCCTATCTGCATTGTCATCTTCGTACCAATATGCTATATGTAGTTTACAAAACTATAACAATTCCTTTTCAAAACTAAGAATTTTTTTTGACATAGAAGCATAATTTTACGAAATACTTTTATGTTGATAATAATTGTAATCAACAATTTGTCTCTATAATACATTGGGGCAGGTGAACTATCTCCAAATCCATCTTCCAAATAGAAAAGATCAGTTCATGTCTTGAAGGCAAAAAATTCCAAGACCTCCCAGTATTTTAGCCTTACAAACATTCTGCTAGGCTACGAAATTCACATATGCCGATACTTGATCACTTCCCTTTCAAAAGAAATTTCTTCTGATCCTGTCAACACTTTTGTGAATATAGCAGGAAAAGCATGGAAAGACATCACATCACATACATGTTGCAATTGAGTCCCAATTCATAACTTGGATGTAGATCTTATCAAGATAGAGAAAATGAGAAGAAGTGTTTCATTTGCTGACCAAATCGACTAAGTATCCAAGATCCCAACTTTGTATTTGAATGACAAAAATAAGCTAAACCAAGCAAGATATTCTCCAAATTTTGCTTGAAGCATTCTTTAGGATGGCTGGCTAGATCCTGATTTGGGCTTTAAGACCAGGATTGCACTTTATTCATGGCCACTATTTTTCAATTTAACGTGGCCAAATCAAAGATTCTAGAGAGTTATACATAGGCAATTGATCTGTCTGCACTTAAAATGATTAATGTGGGGAATTATATAACTGGCTCAACAAAAGTAAGATTGATGTAGCTAATCCAGTAAATAACTAAAGACTAGATGTAACCAATATGTTGTAATAAAAAGACATTCATGAAGGAAAGCAGAAGAACAGCATGTTACTAAAACCCCATAAATGTATTCACAACACTAAACTCACCTTAACTCAATTAGTGTCTCAATTACATTAGCAAGCATTACGTTGGGAGCATTGCACCGACTCCCCAACATTGAAATAGTCATTCCACACACACAAAATGAGACACCTGTCAAAAACCTAACTCATTTTACTGCGATTCTCTGATATATATCACGATGAATTTATAGTTTTCTTATACCAAAAGGTATCAGATGAAGACTAAAAATCTTTAAATTATGCAAATACAGAGACTATGTACTGAAGGACGACATTAAATTGGATTCATGTGACAGTATTTAACTGTCTAGGGGAAATCTGACGCATGGAAGAAAAAGAAGGAAAAAAGATTTGGGAACACAACTGATTATATGTGGATATATAACTATGTGCAAACACATGCATTTAGGTCACACATGACAAATCAAGGTATACGTTAACAAACTTATGAAATTATGAACCAGCCGTTATGAACCTTATGTCAGTGAATTAAAAAGATAGAGTCAGTAAACCCGAACAACAATGTTCAAATGCTTCAAGTGCCAAACTTCATGATTCAAATAGGGAAAAAAATACTATCGTCCAACTCCGAGCAAGATTAACACACCTAAAAACCCATATTGTGCTAATAAATGATCGACATAAGAACAAAATTCAGTATTGACAGTATCACATTTGTCAATTACTCAACTTTCACACGTGCATGCAATCCAAATCGAACGGGGGCAGCTACGGTGAGCATGTACCATATTCAGTTAAAGTCCAGTATTGACAGTACCATATTCTGTTAAAATCACAGCTAAAACACCGAAATAAGAACCATAGAAATCAAAATGGTGCAGATTTAACACGTGCAACTATTCATCTCTTTTTTCTTTTGAAATTTAGCTTTAGACCTTGCAGTCTCTCATTCATTATTATCCTGACTTTTTCAGATGGTATTAACATGAATATTTATCATAGCATTTGTAGAGCATGGAATTATTCGGTTATAATTCAAACTTGATTTCATTTTCCTATGAATCTATGATGAAGTTTAAAACATGTTTGGCTATTTAGGATTGCATTTAAAAAAAACCAACATATGACTGAAAAATTATACAGCTGAATACAAAAATTATGATCATATCTTTCTATTGCCAATAACTGATTATTAGATTTTGACTCAACCAATCCACATTAAAAATTGAAGAACACTAAGGAACCACATAAACATCATCAATTACCAAGCAAGATGAAGGTATCTGCCAAACCCTGGACACCTATGCCAATTGGCCTATGTCTCAGGTTTGATCTCTTACAGTTTCAACAGGGCAGTAATTAACGTCAATTACTTTGTTGAGATTTGCAGTTACACTTGCTATAATCTATTTACAAAAGTAGATATGAAACATCAAATAATGTATCCAGTATTAGAAAAATATATCTCCAATGGGTTGAGACAAAAAGTTGTGTGTGACATTTCAAAATGTTCTAATTAACCATTATAAGTATAATGGTTCTAATTGGCCTAAACAGAAAAATGTTGATACATTACGATATGAACTAAATATCCAGGTAAGTAATTGTAGCCAATCAACTCTGAAGTCTGTAAGCAAAAAAGTTTTTTGAATATGAAGTCTGTTAACAACTCTGAACATGTACTTTGTGAACATGAAATTTTCTGAGCATGAAGTCTGCATCCATAGGAAATTTTGTGAGCATGAAATGAAAATATCAGTTCATATTTTGTGAACATTCGAACTTTTCACCTGTAACTTTTCACAAAGATCAGGTCATATGATGCATTGGGGAACACAAAGATCAAACGCAACTGAGATTAGCTCAACTTCAGTGGAGCTTGATTACAGGATGACGGAAGATTTTCATGTTTGATATAAATTAGCTTCACAATGTTTGATATAAATGTTTTTTACTTCAGATTAGCTCCATAATGTTTCCAGTAGTTTTAGTTCATGATCTGCTATTTTCATGTTTGATATAATTAGCTCCACTTCAGTACATATAAATCAGCTCCACTTCAATTTGATATTTTCATGTTCACAAAATATGAAATCAGTTACTTAATACTCTCGCATCACAGAGTTTAAATTATCCTGTTATCAATCATGCAAATCAGTTTTGCATGTAAGGAATTCACAGATCTTACTTCTGTTTCAATAATTCAAGTAAGAAGTAGATCTCTTATGTGTGTTGTAGTTAACAGTCCATCAAACATGCAAAGAATGCAACAGCATGGGCATCACCACTTCCCATCAATGACCCTTGTCAAGGATGGATCTCCTGGTAGCCTTATTAAGGATGGAGCTCCCGGTAGCTAGTACTGATCTTTATTAGGACTTTGATTAATCCACATTATTTTGGTTAATTATAATTATTAACCATAAAAATTGAAAAATCTACCCATGAGTTTCAATATTTCGTCGTGAACCCTCTCTTGTAGCATATGATGCAGTACATACACTTATATCACTTATATAATACTACCATGTCGTGTCGGATATGTATAAGATACCATGTCATGTGTGTGTGTAATATAATCGATTTGTCAAAACCTATAGACAACCAAACAGAAATCAAAATCATAACCAAAAGCTAAAATAAAGTGAACCTAGAAGAGAGAGAAGTATATGAAGGTCCTGGTGTTTCAAGCAAGAGTTTTGAGGACGTCCCTTCGGGCAGCTCTTTTTCTAGTGTTTCAAGCAAAAAATTCATCTTCACGATGTATCATAAGCTTGCTGGTGCTAATCAATCAAGTTTGTAGGAAACATGGAATGATATCAATCTTTCAAGGGGTCTGGGCATTCCTTACCATTTCTCGTGTGCTGTGAATGACAACTGTGAGGTCTGAGCCCAAGAAGAAGCAGACGAAGACGTCCCTCTGCGGGAAAAATTAAATCTGAAATCATTTCGAAAAACATAAATTTACTGTAAAATTGTCGATATGTTCCACCTTTGAAGACGGAGGTGATGGTTCCTGAGGGCGTCCCCAGTGCCAAGCGCATCCAATGCTTTCCACGCATTCGTCCACCTGGAAGATAAAGAGCAAACCTGGAAGATAACAAAAGATCACCCACCAAAGATCACATGTTACACATCAAATATCAAAGAAGATAATTATTTTTTAGTGGAATTAGCTCACATGTCGCAGTTCAAAATCCCCGAGTGTTGGATGGTGAAAGACAGCACCAGTGCGAGATCGATTAACCTTGATGCTCCTCTCCCTCTTCACAGCCTCAAGTAGTTCTTGGCTGTCACATTCAGCATGAAAAAGTGCACCAATCAAAAAATTATACGTGTTCCAATTCTAACTACGGTGTTATCTAAGTCAAGTATGAATCTACTGAACCTGGTAGGATCCCTCAAGCTGATTGCCTACCAACACATGGGGCATTGTGAGCTTCTCTGGCACCTACAAAACACATTAGGTCTCATCATTTTCATAAAGTACAAAAAGAGATAGAACAGTGTCATGAAATATTTTTGAGAATACAGTCATTTTATTTCAGCCAGAATGATTTATAAATAAAGTCATTTTATTCTAAATCTAAAACTCCAGTTATATGTGGTTCCTATTAGAATCCCCGTTAGAACCATTCATTTATATTTCAGTAGGCTATATCGATGTTCAAAACATAAGTAGTCATGAAAGCAGCTATATTCTACCAACTGCTAAAAGCTAAACACATCCATGCCTTTGGAATTAGGAAGGATACTTTCAATTGAGTAATATGAATAATTTCAACCATGAGAATTTTGTTACAATGAATAAATTTAGCACATAACTGTGAGGATTTAGTAATAACAGCATTAGTTCTTCATTGTCAATATGCTTAGAGACAGAGACATCCAGATATCCATTTTAATCAAAGAAAGAATTTCGATGAACATGATATAACGTGGGGTAAGTACCATTCAAGAATGCATTGAAGATGGAATTCATGCTTGCAGCATGTCACCTAGAAACAATAAAAAACATAAATTAAATCAACACAATAATTAACAAACATAAAACCAATCATATACTTTTATAAAGCCCATCAAATAATACCGTTGAAGGATCGTTTTGGGAGAACTCTTCGAGGCAAATGCTGCAAGCATCATCACAGCAATCCCGAACTCCTCCTTCCACGAAGGCGGTAGGTGATTGTATGCGACCCTCCAACTTGATAGCCTCGTCCATCCTCAACCCCTAAAATCACATTTTTAGACTAAATTCAATCAAAATCTTGTCAAAATTTCATATTCCTGATAGAATCAAACAGCAAGCACCACAA
This sequence comes from Scilla litardierei, assembly GCA_030789695.1. Classification (NCBI taxonomy): domain Eukaryota; kingdom Viridiplantae; phylum Streptophyta; class Magnoliopsida; order Asparagales; family Asparagaceae; genus Scilla; species Scilla litardierei. The sequence continues at coordinate 122,396,748 of CM061134.1, forward strand.
CATCAACAAAGCTTACAGCATGAATGAATCCGACTGCGGCTGTGTCTTCGACATGGGGGAGATCCGGCATGAAGGACTCCGATCTTCCCAGTTTCTCCATTTCTTGTGGTCAGCGGGAGGGGTTTTGGGTTAGGGATCCGAGAGCGAGAGCAGAGAGAGAGGGGGGAGAGAGAGAGAGAGAGAGAGAGAGAGAGAGAGAGATATATATATATATATATATATATATATATATATATATATATATATATATATAACCAGTTATGGGCAGCTATGAAGCCTCGTCCATCCTCAAACCCTAAAATCACATTTTTAGACTAAATTCAATCAAAAGCTTGTCAAAATTTCAAATTCCTTATAGAATCAAACAGCAAGCACCCCAATATCAACAAAGCTTACGACATGAATGACTTCGACTGCGGCTGTGTCTTCGACATGGGGGAGATCCGGCATGAATGACTCCGATCTTCCCAATTTCTCCATTTCTTGTGGTCAGCGGGTGGGGTTTTGGGGGCAGGGATTCGAGAGAGAGAGAGAGAGCAGAGAGAGAGAGAGAGAGAGAGAGAGAGAGATCCCCAGTTAGGGGCAGCTATGAATGCCTCCTCCCGAAGCGTGCAATCAAAATTAAAGTATTCAATTGCAAAATTTAAGTTTTCAGAGGAGAGAGAGATTCCCAATTTCAAAAAATTTAAGTTTTCAATCAAAATTTCAATTTTCAAATTTCCCCCCAAGCTTTCAAACTCAATTTCTCTTCACTTATCCAATTTCTCTTATCTTATCCAATTTCTCTTAATAACATCCCTCATTTATACCCAATTTCTCAACTCTTATCCAAAAACTCTTATCCAATAACCCATGATAACATCCCTGTTTTATAATAGAGAGAGAGAGAGAGAGAGAGAGATATATATATATATATATTCTTTGATACACTTAGGCCCATGGCTCCAAGTATTATTTATAATTTGTAAAGAGGATTATCTTTAAAATATATTTTATCTCTTTCTTTACAATTGGTATTAGATCATAGAAGTCAAAAATTTGACCATTTCTATGATCTAAGGGAGCTTGGGATAGTGATTGATACCTACTAAATTTAACAATTTGGTATCATACATCTCTTTAACTCTTGCATATTGTCACATCTTTAATTAGAATGACAAGGGGGATATATTTGATGTCCACCTATTTGACAATGACTATACGCATTATGTAAAGCATGTTTTTCATACATATGCATTTGGGGAGAGATATATATCTATAAGGAGAGATAAATGGGATTATGTAAACCATTCATGTGTGTATGTTATATACTTATTGCAATTGGTTTATGTAATCCGTGCCTATTATATGTCACCATTGTCTCTCATTATTTCAATTGGTATAATGAGTATTTACAATTGTGTATCTTATTTTACAATTGGTGCATATAAGTAGGGGGAGCTCATTAGCATTGTGCTTTATTTTCTTTATGTTTACATAATGTGCGTCATCATCAAAAGGGGGGAGATTGTTGTGTATTGGTGTTTCATATCAATGTTATTTTGATAATGATCACAACATTATGTTACATTATGTTATTATTAATGACACTCTTGTTTTATTCTCATAGTTGAATATCATTTTTGGAGATTAAACACTTGGTGCTAGAATGGACATCAAGATGAGCAATGTCATAGCGTGGACTCAAGGGGTGCCACAGCTTGGAGATGATGGAGAGTATGAAGGTTGAAGCCATAGACTCTAAGGAAAGCAATGTAATCCATGTAATATTTTATTTATTGCTTTTCTCCTTTTTGAGTCTAGGTTTAATGTAATGCCTTGATAAATGATTTAATGTATTCATGCTTATGCATTTTCCATCTTAGTGAACCTCAGGATTATCATAGAAATCATCCCAATCGGTTCACCATTCCTTAATCTCCAACTGGAGTTTTTGGCTCTCCAACAAGCAACTGATGAAGGTTATACATGCGACTGGGTGATTCCAGGCTCCTGCTGAGCCTTCTACAGTCGATTGTAGTACACTGATCAAGTCAACCTTTTATTGACTCTTACTTGTGCTTATGGAATAGTCGAATGAAGGTCAATTTACAGTCGACTGTCTTCCAACAGGCGCCTGTGAATTGTTCTATAGTCGTCTGTGCGCAACTTGTATTTTCTTGGCTTCATCCCAATTTGCAAGTCAGTCGACTATTGCAGTATTTACAATCGCCTGTGTATTTTACAGTTGCCTGTACTCTGGCCATCAGTCGTCTGTATACATACAGTGCGTAAGTTGCACCTCTCTGTTTTATTTACATCCCCTGCAGCAGTCGCCTACTACAGGATATACAGGCGCTTGTCCATTATACAGTCACCTGTGTGTCTTCTGCAGTCGCCTGTCCTGGCTCAGATTATAGCCGTTGAGATTTATTTAGCCGTTGGTCAGTCGAGTGTCAAATGATCATCAGTCAAATGTTACTGACATTTTAGCCCAGATTCTAGCCATTACAACTTTTTATTTTTGGCTTTATCCTTGGGTTTTGAGAGTTCATATAGGGTTCCTATATATATGAGAGGGATGCGTTTATTAGAACTTCTTGAACTATTGCAAATCTTTAGAGATTGATTAAACCACTCTCAAACTCTCTCATTTTCCTCTTAGAGCTCATTCTCTCCTTCATGAATTGAAATCAAGCTCAAGGAAAATCATCCAAGTGCATTTCAAGCTAATCTCATCACTTTGAGATCCTCTTCCATGTCTTGCATTCACTAATGAGTAAGTTCATCTCAAGGCATAGGTAAGAGTATTTGTTTTACTTTGTTATTTCATTGACACCCTAACTTTCTGTGTGAGAGCTAGTTACTCTCTGTGTCAGAGTATAACCTTTTGTGTGAGGGTTGGTTGTAATCTCTCTATATGAAAGTTTGAGTCTCTCTGTGTGAGAGCGAGGATTTATTTGTGTGAGAATTCAAATCCTCTGTGTGAGATATCTTTGTGTAAGAATTATAGTGGATATTGGTGTGGCTGGACGTACCCAAGTTTGGGGAACCATGGTAACATCTCGTGTTTACGTTTGGATTTTTGTGGTGTTTAAATTCCTTTTGCATTTATAATTCTGCATTTTCAAGTTTAATTTTTAAATACGCAATTTGTGCCATTACATTATTCACACACCCCCTTCTAGTGTGTTGTTGTTAGTATTGCAAGGATAAGACGATCCTTACAGTTAAGTGTTCAGTCAAGTCGTGTACTATCTATTAACATATAAGTTCCATCAGTTGTTCAGTTATTTTTGTTCAATTGCATCATATCAGATGCGTACAACCAGTCCATGCGTCTCATGAGTCCATACAATATTTCCACAGAATTTCAGAATTTTATAATTACACTTTAACGATTTTACAATGCCTTAAAACAAGCAGTTATGATAAGAAATACACACAGAAATAATTAAGTCTAAGCAGATGAGTATAAGTAAGCATAAAATATTTTTCTGAAACTAATAAGTATTTTTGAGAATTTTAATATAATTATTAGGCTTTTTTCTTAATTTAAATAGACAAAAATGAATTTTAAAATTAAGAAACTGATTTTCTCTATATGTTCAACGATTTATTCAGAGCAAACTACATGTTGGAATTCTTTCAACAAATTATGAAAATGAGTGTCTTATCTAACACTACAACATGTAATTTTCGTGTATATCAGTTTACGTGAAAAATTGATGGAAATAATTTCTTTAGCGAAAATAGCATAAATAGCATTTAACTCAAAAAATTTATTACGGGAGAAATACTTGCCTGATTGCAACGAAACTAGTGCCAATGCGTTCGTTGTGGCGCGCTGGATTTTCTGGCGCTTTCCGTGTATTTTTCTGATATATTGTTAATTTAATATGACTTTAATATAATTTATTCTTATAAAATAGATTCTTATATACGTAAATATGTAGTAAATATGTTCGTTAACATGCACTCCTTACCCAAAACTCGTTTACTGTTCACGAAGCTTGTGTTGTGGGTTTTCTTCGTCGCCAGCGGGGTTTTGCATCGACGACCGGCGGAGGTGGGTGCATAGGGCGGTGGCAACTTCTGCGGGGACGGCGCCAGCCCGTGGCGGCGGGGACGGTGCCTACCCGTGGCAGCGGCGGTGACACGCAGGGCTGTGGGGGTCGATGTGGACTGTGGTTTGCATGGGAGTTCGGCGAAGCTGTCAAGCAGCAGTCGGCGGTGCATGGGGGACGGCGACACAGCGGAGGGTGTGGTGGCAAAGAGTCCGTGTTTAGGGGGAAGCTCCGGCAAGAGTGGATTGACGAGGTTGCGGCGAGGGAGTAAGCCCACGGGGTGAGCTGGGCGAGATGGAGGATGATTATATATGGGTTTAGTGTTAATATAATGTTATTAACTAAATGTAATTAAATGGGGTGATTAATGGGTAGTTGGGGAAATGTGGACCAATTGGCTTCATGCATTATGGGTTAATTGTGGGATGCTAAACCACGGTGGGTAGGTTAAATTGGTATTTTGTTTAATGTAATTAAGTTAATTACTAAGGGTAATTAGTAAATAGTAGTATTATATTATTATTATTATATTAAATAATCATTTATCACATACGACTCCAAAAAATTCCAGAAAAAATGCTACAGGTTCGTATCGTCGCGGGGATCATGAAAATGAAGTCCATTTCAGAGTTGATTTATGAAAATATGAGTTTCGGGCCAAAATGTTTGGGGTGTGGGTTTGTGGGTTCTAGGTCGATTTGACTATGTAAAAATACGTAAAAATTACTGGGAATACTAAATGACCATTGAATCATATTGTAAAAGTTTGAAATCATTTTGATAATATTTACATAGAAAAATAATTAATAAGGCTAGTTCAGTGATATTTAAATAGAAAATATCATATAAACTATTTAAAATTATTTGATGATACTTGAAATTACTAAAACATGCTATAACTATGTTGACGATACAGAACATTTTTTTATAATTGATATGAAGCTATTTTTGATATTATAATCCTGACAAACCATTTTTAAAATCACATAAATAAATTTAAAAATATTATTGGAATTATTTAAATTATAAAATAGGTATGGATAGATTCAGGCCGTTACACCATGCTACATGTGGAATATCCAATAAATATCCCTTCATCGCATCGAGACTCAAATTTATCTAAATTACCATGTCTTTTTCATCGCATCGAGACTCAAATTTATCTAAATTACCATGTCTTTTTAATAAAATATTTACAACTTAAAACACGAAAATAATCTACTTGAGGCATCTTATCGTAAAATAATTCATAGCATTTTTTGTTCGTACGGGGTCTCACTAGAATTCTATTTAGAACCTAACATAAGGGATGAATGGCTTCCATCCAAAATTGTTGTACAAGCCGGCTATCGCTAAGCATAGTGCGTGCACAGTCTATAATAGTTCCATTTTTCCTTTACATAACACCATTTTAAGGTGAGGCACGATGGAAGGAAAAAATGTGAGTTATCCCGTTCTCATCACAAAATTTAAAGAATAGTTCATAATCGAATTCACATCCATGATCACTACGAAATGTTGACAATGTGTGTATCTTGGATCTTTTGAACTTTCTTAAAGAAAATAATAAATTTGTCAAGTGCCTCGTTTTTTCAATGTAAAAAAAGCTAACCCATGTAAATCTAGAGAAGTCATCCATTACAACACGTCCATAAAAGGAATTTCCTAAGGATGCAACTTAAATATGCCCAAATAAGTCTAGATGTAAAAGCTCTAGTAGCCTAGAAGTATAGGTTACATTCTTAAACTTAAATGACGATTTATGAAGCTTGCCATGTTGGCATGAATCACAAAAAATTTCTTATTGAAAGAAAGTTTTGGAAAGGCTCTAATTAGATTGTGCTTGGATAGTTTGGACAGATGTTTGAAGTGAACATGACCAAAATGTCGGTGCCATAGAAGTTGCTCATTTATGTGTGCAACCAAGCATTGGTCTTGTGTATGTGGCGTATCCAACACATAAATATATTTATAGCGTATGCCACTAAACAAAATTTTTTTACTACTACAATCATATATACTACAAAATCCATTACCAAAATTAACTTTGTAACCCATGTAACAAAGTTGACTAATTGAAATAAGATTATGATTTTAACCCATCAACTAAGTAAACATTATCTATTAAGGGTTCAGATGGATAATCGACTTTTCCAATACCTATGATGAACCCATTTCATTACCTCCGAAAGTAACAGTTTCGCCATTCTTGATGCGGATGATTTCGAAGAGTAAGCTAGGGTCTCCCGTCATATGTTTGGAAAACCAGCCATCAAGTATCCTTTCTTTTTGCATTTGGAGCAATCTTTCCCTTTATTGCACTTTTTCTTCTTCTTGGGTACCTATAAAATAAACCATAAGCACATGGTACCCAAACATGTTGGGTCCAAGGGGATTAGCCCTTTGGAAACCAAGTCCAAGTGGACTTAGTCTTTCCAACATAGTTTACATTATTCACAACATTCCTAAAATAGGATTGCATATACATTCATTTAGCATAAGTGGTAATGTTCTTAGGAATCCAAATTAGATGCATTTTGGAAGTCCTATGCCTTGATGGTGCATGCATTGGAAGAGGGTTTCTATAAGGAGCATGCGGCATGTAGGCATTTTGGTGAAAATAGGCATGAGAGTGAGTATGAGGTGATTGTATTTGTGCATACCCATGGTTTGGTGCATGTGGGTAGTAATAATATGGGTGTGCATGATAACTAGCATGTGATCTTGCATGATGTATGCGTGCATTGTGAGTATACATATGTGATGTCACATTCATTGCATACGCATGTGATGCATAGGAATGTGAAGCATAAAAATCATGTGGAACATATGAAACGTGTGGATGAGCATGTGTATGTGGTGGTTTTGCATAATCGTGTGCATGAGTGGGAGTATGAACATGTGAGTGTCTTATATGTGTATTAACACGTGCACTCGGGTGTGGTGTATAAAATTCCTCATAAGTAGGAGCATGATGTGTAGGTTCTCTCCTACATGTTTTAATGTTAGTATACATATACGCATGACCCTTCTTTGGAGGTCCACCCTTGGTGTGTTTCTTTCCAAATGAGGGTGATGTAGGAATGAAGCTTGTCTTAGTAGAAGAACTACTCAAGGGGTTTTGGGCTTCACTCGAGGATGCACCGGAGGATGGCCTCACAAATTCTATAGTAACTCCACTATATGATGTGTGGTAGTTGGTAGCACTTTATTTTGAATAGCCAAGTCCACCGCTGTGATTGCATGAAGTTGGTTTTCAAGTGAAGTGTTCAACTCGTCCTTGCCTTTGTTGAATCTATCAATATTGGCAGACATGGGCTCATATCTCTTTGTGAGTGAAGAGATATTAGTATCCAATGTGGATACACATGATGTGAGCTCGAAAACTTGGGATTTGAGAGTGAGATTCTCGTTTCCCAAAAGTGTATTTTGGTATCAAAGTGTTTCAATCTCAATGTCATCACACTCAACCATTTGGACTCCATCTAATTGAGAGTTCGGGGAAATAACCTCATTTCTCATAGGTTCATTTTCAGATAGCAAAGTAGCTTTCTCCTTGATAAGTGAGCCATGTGTGGTGTCAACATGCGATGTGATAGACATGGATTAAGTAGAAATACTAGCAAGTTTGTCCTTAGAAAGCGTATAAGAATTGAATAAATTTTGATACTTATCAAATAGTTGTTCATTTTCTAATCTAAGTTCATCCATGGTTACCTCATCCTTGTCTCTATCACTATCACTTGAAGAGCCCCTTGGAGAGTCTCCTTGTGCCATGAAGCACATATGTGCAACCTCTCCCTTTTTTGCATCCGAGTCATGGCTACTCGAATCATCGCTTAAGTCATCCAATGTTCCTATCAAGCCCTTCTTCTTCTTATTCTCTTTGAACCTATCTCCCTTCATGTACTTGGGAGCCTTTTATTTCTCCTTATTTTTATGCATGGGGCAATCCTACTTAATTGCCCTGGCATATTGCATTTGTAACAAAGAGAAGAAGCATTGTTAGTATCAAACTTGGCTTTCGGTTTGAACTTACTTTTTCGGAAGAACCGTTGGAACTTTCGGCCATGAGTGGCATGGACTCTAAATCCATCTCATCATCGGATTCTTCATTGTCCGATGTGGCCATGAAAACAATGGCTTTTTCCTTGGTTTCGGCTAGACCCCTTTGAGGATCCCTTTACTCTTGGTCTTCCCTTCTAACCTTATAAGCCATAAGATTACCAATGAAGTTTTCCATGGTGTATGTGGACATGTCAATGCCTTCTTCAATGGCCATGGTCTTCTTTTCCCATTCTAGAGTGACGGCCATAATAAGCTTCCGAACCTTTTCTACTCGAGGGTAGGTATTTCCAAGTGCCTCTAGTTTGTTCACAATGTCAATGAACATAGCATACATGCTTGAGATTTTCTCTTTATCCTGCATTTAAAACATCTCAAAACATTGTACACAAACATGAAGTTTGGAAAGTATCACCTGAGTGGTCCCTTTAAGTGTCACTAGGAGGTAGTTCCAAACTTGGTATGCAGATGTGCAGTTCGACACCTTATTTAACTTAGATGCCGTCAACGCACAAATAAGCGAGTTCATCGCTTTTGCATTGTTTGCCTTTGTGGTCACTTGAACGGGGGTCCACTTGTTGAAATCTTCTTCTAAGGGATCTTTGTACTCATGTTGCCCCATTCTCCACAGTGAAATACTCTTTAGAAAGATCATCATTCGAAGACTTCCAATATCCAAAATTGGATCCGTATAATAGAGGAGGCCGAATGGTGGATTGTCCTTTGGTAATGGATGAAGCATTATCACGATTGTTATTGTTGTCATTAGTTTCCATAGTTAATATCTTGTGCTCTGATACCAATTGTAGGACGTGAAAATTTGGGGGAAACACTATAGGGGAGTGAATAGTGTTTTATGATAATAAAAAGGAATTTGCGTCTAATTAAAATCACAAATGCAACTAACTGTGCAGAATAGATAATGTGAAAACAACAACAGAGAAATTGCAAACGCAAACAAGTTATATACCCTGGTTCAGATTCTTCTGAGTCAAATCTCGACTCCCTGGAATCCTACTCCAGCCACCCACTATCAAGTCTCGCTAGTGATTAGTATCCACTAATACCCACTTGCCAAATCTCGGCAAGTGTAGATCCAATGCACCTTTATCATCAATTCCCACAACTTGGGAATGGTCCACTCTCACAAACCGAGAGTAATCTCATTAAGATAAGAGAATTGAAACAATTCAATATGAAACATATTACACAACATATGCCTTGAATAATGATTTAATACTATAGGGCAAAGAGATGTGTGTGTTGTGCTCTAAATGATGAGAGTATGAGCACTTACTACTTGTCTCAAAATGAGGAATAAAGCTAGGATGAAGATCAGCTTTGAGTGCCTTGAATGCTTTTGGAGACATGTGTAGAAGATGTGAGCTTGAGAGCTTGTTGGGGATTTGAATGCTATTCAATGTAAGAAATTTAATCTCTAAATGTTCCAAGAGTTCTGAAATAAATGCTAACAACCCCTATTTATAAAGCTCAAGAATCGCACCAAAATCCAGCAAAGATCTCTTACATTTAATGCTGCAAATGGCTTTTAATGGACATAAATCCACATGATCGATCGACTGGAGTAGATTAGCCAGTCAGCTAGAGTACTGTCTGATAAGGTAATAAATGTTGTCAAATGGCTAGTTCCAAACAGCTGAAGAAGCTTCTCAGTCGTATGAGATACTATGCAGACACTGGGTCTATAACACTAGATGCTTGAACAGACTGGGTTCGAAATCTGAGTTACTGGAATTGTCAGTCGGTAATAGGCAGACAGCTGGAGCTTGACATCTAGGCATCTGTGCCACTGTGTAGACGTCTAGATGAAAAGCTTCAGATGGCTGATAACTCGGCTTGGGAAACAAACAGAGTTACCGAACTTTTGGTCAGCAAGCACCAGATGGCTGTGGTTCATCACCCAGATGTCTGACTCAATAAGTAGATGTAATAACTTCAGACGTCTGATCAATCAGACTGTACAAACAAAGGTACATGAAATATTGGTCTTTAGGAGCCAGACGTCTGGAGTTCATCACCCAGGTGTTTATCTCACTATGCAGATGTCTGGGGCAAGATCTTCAGACGTCTGATCAGTCTATCTGGGGAGACTGAGCTACTGGTGTATTAGCTTATGAAGCACCAAATGTTTGGGGGTTTTCACCCAGTTGTCTAACACACTGTGGAGACATCTGGTATGAGAATATTAGCCGTCTGATCTAGGTTAGCTTTCAGCCAAAGTAATATGCATACATGCTAGACATCTGTTGTTCAAGCACCAATCGTCTATGGAGGTTGAAAAACTCTATTTCAAGCTTTTATAGTTCTAACCCTATGGGAATCAAATGATGAATGAACTATAATGTTGTGAGTGTCATAGAAATGAATCTATCAAGTCTATTCTAGGTTTAACATTCTAATTCAATGAGAAGATGAAGAAATCGAACAATTACATATTAATCCCCTTCACTTCCTATTGAATTCCTTGAAGGCTTCTACTTGATATTCTTGCGTTCATCATCTGATTTCCTTGCATCATTAACTTTAGCCATCGTTGCTTTTGATATTCTTTGAGTTAAATTGATAATGCTTTCATTAGCTACAAAATATGGGATCAAACATAATTAATTATGTTTGCTCATTATCAAAACCAAATTGGGGGATCCAATGCTCAACATCGTGCAATCTGTGCTGCTGCAGAATGAAATCCTTCTTTCAATTTGCATGGTCGTGCAAGATTTCACACGACCAAGTGACTTTTATGGGTTTATTCTTTTTTAGATGTTGGGCCAATTAATTAGCACGACCGTGCGAATAGTTACACGGTCGTGTCAACTTGATGTATGTTGGCCTCCTCAAGAGGCATGATTGTGCAGTGAAAATTCATGATCGTGTGGCTTCTAATGCTATCTTGGGCTTTTCTCCAATGGATTGGCCCGGCCGTGCAAAAGTTCTACACTCAAAATATACTAGTTTTAGTTCTAGATTTTCGGCGATTCTCTGTTATTTTAATTTTTAATAAATAGTAAAGAAAAATAAGTGAAAATTTCAAGTTAACGAACTTGGGTTGCCTTCCAAGAAGCACTTGTTTAACGTCGTTTGCTCGACACCTTTAGTTTTCAAATGGTGGATCAATGATTTTAAATCTCGAAGGAAGTTGCTCGAATAATTCCGTGTGCCCCTCAGTGATCGTCTTCGATCAATGATTTTTGAACCCGAAGTTGCTCGAATAATTCCTTGTGCCTCTCTGCAAGCGTCTTCCTCACGTCAGTAACTTCATGGACAAGCAACACAATCAGGTACATCTCCTTCATATATGCTCATGCGACCTGTGGGAAATGCAACATATTGATGTATATTGGACATACTCGTCCATCCAAATGAGCTTGTCGCAAAGAGTCGTCAAAATTAATAATTGAATTCAATTATTTTCGAAGACTATCTGAATCTAAGTAATAGGGGATAATAGACCATGATTCAGAAAATATGGTGATGCATGGATGAGAACTTCCATGTAATAGATTGATGAGCACTATGGGAGGTAGAAGTATTTGTAGATGGGAATCTGGACGAGGAGGTAGTTTGGGCTCAAAATGGATCGTTTGATGGCTGATGACACTCGCCTCATCCCCATCATCATGGTGTATTGGCTCTGCAATCTCTCACATGTCATGTGGTTCTTCATGGAGATCATCTTGAGTGGTGGCTCGGTGGGTATCTTGAGGTGATGATGATGTAGGCTGCTAAACTGGATAGGTGGGAATGTAAGGCTTGGGCTCCATAATGATCTATGTGATCTCGCATTCATCCACGTTTTCCTCATCGTCATCGGAAAAGAAGCCATCAGCAAATATGGTGATGCAGGCTGCTAAACTGGACTATCTGAATCTAAGTAATAGGGGATAATAGACCATGATTCAGAAAATATGGTGATGCATGGATGAGAACTTCCATGTAATAGATTGATGAGCACTATGGGAGGTAGAAGTATTTGTAGATGGGAATCTGGACGAGGAGGTAGTTTGGGCTCAAAATGGATCGTTTGATGGCTGATGACACTCGCCTCATCCCCATCATCATGGTGTATTGGCTCTGCAATCTCTCACATGTCATGTGGTTCTTCATGGAGATCATCTTGAGTGGTGGCTCGGTGGGTATCTTGAGGTGATGATGATGTAGGCTGCTAAACTGGATAGGTGGGAATGTAAGGCTTGGGCTCCATAATGATCTATGTGATCTCGCATTCATCCACGTTTTCCTCATCGTCATCGGAAAAGAAGCCATCAGCAATATTCATAAAGTGCTGAAGCACCTCAAAATAATGGAATGAATCAGATGAAAAGCGAGGCTCGGTCTCCTCGATATCGCTAATCTTGCTTTCACTCTCACTCATCTCTGTCTTGTCATCACTAATGAAGGAATGCATCGTGTTTTGCTCGTCGCCAATTCGTACTCCATCATCTATCATGTCATGAGCATCAGAATATGGATGTGTCCCTCCATCCCCTTCGCTCTAATGCACTATGTCGCCATGCTCTCCTTGGTCTTCAATAAGGTCATAATAGTAGGAGCCCGTGAATGGCCCTCAGGTATGCTCTGAACCTGCTGAAATTTCGTGAGCTTCTGGGCTGTATCCTGCATGAGTTGAACAATCTGCTGGAGTGAGTCCTACGGCTACACCATGGTATCTCTCTCCTATTGGACTACATCCTCAGAGTTTAACGAATAACTAGCATGTTTATTGGCGATCATGAAGTTTTGTATGAGAGCCTCTAGACTGGATTCTTCTGATGGGGTTAGCTCAGTCTGCTTATTTACTGCCAGGTTTTGTAGGTACCACCAATTGTTCTTGATTGTATATGAGAAAAATTCCACATTGCTCATATCCTGCACAAAACTCGTGTGTGAGGCTGTAGCCATGTGTAGAAAATCTGAAGCAAATGCTCTTGAAGGAAACTGTGGTCTGTGCACTCAAGCACTAAATCACCGAATCTCTCCCAATTTTGACAGTAGGCCTCTTTGTCAAATTAGGCAAAATTCGTTATCTGATGTTGTAATGCTTGCAGCCCCTGAACTTGCCATTGATCGTCATATATGGTATAAGGTGTATCATATCCAGCTCTTGCATTTTCAGGGCATTGAATTGGTACTCGATGTATGACTGGCCATGCAAATAGTAGTCTCTGTAATATGATATATCAAACCAGCGTCCATCTGAAAAATCTGGTATGAGAAGGGATCCATAACATCCGTCAGGCTTTCTTGTTCTACCTTCTCTCTTCTCTTAGCACCCAATCTATTGTACTCGTCGTGATCTCAGGATCAAAATTCTGGGTTCACCTACCTATACAAGAGAGATAGAGACTAGAAGAAAATTATCAGTAGCATGAGAAAAATAAAAAAAGAAAAAGAATGCTTAGACTAATAAATCCAAACTTAAACCAATGTCAGGCCGATTGCCTCCCCGGTAACGGTGCCAAAAACTTGTTATGTGGAAGGTTATAATTATCGCAAGTGTATGGTTTCATAATACTTACGGGTCGAACACAGGGAGGCCGTAGTTTGAGCACCGGTTAAACTTGGATTTTGGTTAGCTACACTGGATCTTGAAGAATGTGGGAAGATACTAAAAATGTGTGTCAAGTATGGAAAAGCATAGGGCTAAGTATCATGCTAATGCAGATTAGATTCAGGGTGATCAAGCTTATCTACCTATTGTGGCAAAGCTGTCGATGAAATTTTACACTTAATCCGTGTCATCTCCCTGTCTAGCCATGAGAAAGAACTCGGAGTATGGACTGGAACTCTATCAGAACTCTAATGTCTCGTTAACAGCCCCAATTTAGTTGCTCTAATGACCTAGGCATGATGTCTCGTCGTAGCCTTATTATTAGAAAATAACCCCACCATTAGAGGCGTCAATCCAAAAATCCGATTTCTCATCAGTGATTAGGGTTGTGTAGCATTCTATTGATTAAGTGGATGTAGGCACACTTCCAGATCTATGCCATGGTTATAACCTAATAAACTGATATTTTGGACGATCAACCCATACAAATTAACTACATTAGAGTTCAAATTCGGCCAGATAAAAGATCTAGTCACTAATCATAAGAATAATGACCAGGAAATTGTCACAGAGAATCATCACAAAAATAATCAAAGAGAGAACAAAGGAAAAAACAACAATATAAAAGATAAAGATTTTACTAGCATCCAAAAGAGAAACAAATAAAATCTTACAATATTTACAAGGTGCATCCATCCAAAAACTTGGAACAAATCCTAGGAGAGAAACCCCCTAAAATGACTGCAAGAATCCTATCTATAAATCCCCAAAAATATCCAGCAGATCGGATTCGAAACTCTCAAAATAACAGGCACACGATCGTATCGCCAGTGCACATAACTATGCCGCGCCAAATAAACCTTGGGTTTCTAACCCCGTGATTAGAGCATAGTTATGTTGATTATCTTCAACAGCTCCAGTAGCTGCACGGCCATATAGTGTAGCTGCACAACCGTTTTGATGCCTTCATCTCCTTTCCTTAACACCTGCAAATGTGACATAGCTGTGTAGTTGGCTACACGACCGTGTTGCTAGAGCTTCAACACTTTCTCTTAAGGCTAAAATGATGGCACGGCTGTGCATTGACACGCATGGCCATGTACCCTGTATTTTGCCCATATGATCTTCAATTCCTCTTCACCATTAGCTATCTTTTCTTCCTCACTTTCCCTATCAACGTTTTGCATCATTGGAGCACAATTATCCCTGGAGTATATAAAACATCCCCCAAGAGTAAAATGGACAAAAATATCCGGAAGATCCCCAAGAGTAAAATGGACAAAAATATCCGGAAGATGCAAGAAAGATGCGAATGAAGAGTGAAACGTGCATGGATAAAGAGATGTAAATATATACAAAATATAAACTTAACAAAGATGATCTCCATGAGTTGGAAGATCCAGACTTCATAAGTGTTAACTCATTTGAGGTACAAGAGAATACTTCTCTAATCCATGTAGTTAATGGGAGCGATGTGTTCAACAGAGAAGTCAATTAGGAGAGGCAAAAAGGGTTGAGGTTTTCTGATGTAGATTTGAAATCGAAGGGGAGCCCTAATAATCTCAGAGTGTAGAAGAAACTTTATCTCATCATGATTGAGATTATTGGAAGAAAGATATCGAAGAAGAAATGGATTCCATGAAAGTAAACCAAGTTTGAAAATTGGCTAACTTGCCACTTAATTGAAAGGCGATAATTTAAGTCTAGACGGTTATTCGAGCAAGGCAGATGAAAAGAATAAAATATAAATTGTGCCTTATACAGGTGCAGTTGGTAGCTTAATGTATGATATATTATGTACAAGGCATATGTCATGAGATAGGATTGGTAAGTCGATTTCAATCGAATCCTGGAACGCTATAGTGATGTAGACTAAGTGGGAGATGTAGATGAGAAGGAAATCTACAGCAAGATTTTGTTTTCTTGCTTGTATATGTTGTCATATCATTGTACACTAAGAAATAATCATGTGTAGCTCTATCCACCATAGAAGCAGCATTTGTTTATTCTTCACTAGGAGTCCAGAAAGCTATTTAGTTGCGACAGTTCATATATTATTTGGGTGTAAAGTAAGAACCAGTGATTGTCTATTGTGACAATCAAGCTGCAGTAGCTTACACCAAGGACCCAAGATATCACAGACATACCAAACATATCGACATACAATATCACTTTGTGAGAGAATTATGGCTGAGAAGATAGATTCTATCAAGTATATATCTACACACAAAATGGTTAATGATCCCCTTACTAAGCACATTGCTCGAGATGCATTTTTGACACATGTAAAAGCTCTGGGATTGCGTAGAATTTAAAATATAAATGTGATTGTACTCTGTAAAACATTGATGTTATTCAATTGAAAATATTTATTTCATTCATTGTGTTGGAATGATATATGTTTGTCCAATAGTAATATTTATTAACACATGCATATAAAAAGAGTACAAAAGAAAAGCATATCAAATAGGCATGGAGATTGGCCTTCTCACACATGCAATCGCCTCTGACGTTCTAGGTGAACGTGCAGGGAAAAGACTTAATCCTTTTCTAAAAGTTACCTTGAATATAGTTTCAAGATGAGGTCATTTTATATATATTCAAATAATGACTGAGGTGAACTGATTTCCCAATGTTCATCTAAGCCTATTCATAAGCCAGAAACAATTTCTTAGAGCATTAAATTGTTGTAGATTTTAGTGTTAAATGTATGAGTACATTTAACTGAATTCTGAATGTTGTTGAAATGAAATACTCCAAAGATATGCACAATACACCATTGCATGTGATTTATAGCACACATGCTGGAATTGACCACAAAGGGAAGTGAGAAAGTGGATCTATGCCTCTCCACAATGTGAGTCCCTAGAGGACTGGTTTCCTCACAATAGCTTTTGACTTATTGACTAGTACTCGAGGCCTCAATCTTAGTGACAGCTACTTTAGCATATTTCTTATAACCACGAGTGATTCTTTCTAAAAGGATATGTCTAGGAAAGCTGCTGAGTTGAGACTAGGGTATTGAGTGCAAAGGAAATGTTTAGTTTGTTGATATCTTGTTTGATGATCTCAAAGACCGGTTAACCTATGTGATTTAGAGTCATTAATGTGAAAGTGTTTAAGTGTTCCTTAAGAAGCAAATAAATAAATAAATAAGGGATCATGAAAACTTAAATTTATATAACAAACTAGACCTGAGGTATTAAGCGACAGAGAAACTTTAAAGGATTGAATTACATGGAAGGCAATTATGTATCTCTAACCAGTGCACAACAAGATTGCATTTGTTTGCTTATGGGTCGCACGACCAAGCTACCAAGTATAAAAAAGTCTTGTTTACAAGTTATTTTTATAACAACAATCCTATCACGTGCAATTGGGAGATATTGGACTTGGGTATGTCCTTAACGGATTTGACACAGGCGATAAAACGTGAATTAAATTATTGAGGGGCTTATGTGCAATTTCAATTAACTATAGTAGATAATTAAAATTAAGAGAAGTTAAGGGTTCCTAATGCAAAAGTGTTATCCTAACTACCCAGCCATCGGAAGATACATTGTTTTTATACCGTTAAGTTTTTTTACATAAACAAACTTCTCTCTCAATTCCTATTTATACCCCCTGCGAGTTTACGTTCTCAAAAACAAAAAAGTTTATGTTCTTTTCTCTCAAATAAACAGAAGAAGGCAGCAGTGTAATCTTGGGGGGTGAAAAGAATTTGGTTTCCATTTGTGATTCCAATACTGATCCAAAGCATTGCAATTCCTCCTCTGATCATTCAATTGTGTAGAATGTAATGTGTTTGTCTTATTCTAGATTCTACATGGACAAAAGTGCCACATGGGACAAAATTCAAAAACATCACTCAAATGTATTGTTAAAGGATAAATCCCACATATCAAATAAGTTTGAGTGTTGTTAAATAAACCTAGACGGGGTAGCCAAGGGCATGCAGCAGATGGACGATTGGATGAATCATCCTCTGATTGGCGGGGCTCCGATCTGTGCCATGGAAGCAGGAACCGGGCTATCTCCCTCGTTATCTGCATTACGAGAAGATCGTCAGGGGATCGGGTCTAGGGCCCGACCAAATCCCCTATGATGCTTAAGTCAGTGCCTGACTCAAAAGGAGCTTGGTAGGGCTAGGTCCGACCTATTGGGAGGCTATATGCTAATCCTCCAACCGAGCTATGTAAGAGGAAAGTATGGAATTTGGTGGAACAAGTGTTGAGTGTTTTAGGCTACCTCAATGTTGGATATCTGAGATCCCCTCTACCAACGCCTACTACCTCTCGACCTTCATATAGGTGAGCCATCTCGTTGCAATGTCCGGTGTAATGATGAGATGTTATTGTCGACATTGACGAGAGTGCGCTGATTGGAAAGTATTGACCACAATAATTACCACCATTTGATGAAGGAATAAATTCCATGAAGGCGGGACATAATCGCTGAATTGAAGGCCATAATAGATGGATCAATGGTCATAAGTATTGGAAGAAGTTAGTGCTTGAACTGAAAAACGCGCAAGGGAAGCACGCCTTCCACTCCCAAGTGTAGGTGCCGGTGTTTCCGGTGTCGAACCGCATGGAAGAGTCGTTTGAAATCGCATGTTTGGTCAAAAATGGATGCGGGATGGCGGGAAATCACCTGCTATATTTACTGGTTTTTTGGTAGAGGAGAGAATGGGAGAATGACTAGTGAGGGCCACCTACCAACCCTACACGCAATGGATAGGGGTTTGGGGTCTCAATCAAGCAAAGAAGCGAGCTTGGCATTCAACCAAATACTTGCGTGTGAACTGATGAAGGGTATAGGAGGAGCTCTTTCGAGTTATTCCTCACTACGGAGTGAGGTCAATGCGGTGAGTAGTGTGCGACTAAGATGCTTACCCACCATCGGTGACTTGTTAGGCCTACCTGCGAGTGACGACCCGGTGGGTTCGAATTACCCGCATGAACTCACAACCCAACGCAAACTAAACCGTCCAAGCACGAAGAAAGCAATGAAAACATCCAAGCATTGAATCGAAAGCACAAACCCCAAAGTTCAAGAGTAACATATGAAAATGAGTCAGTTATATCTAAAATCATCCATTACATCAATAAACCCTAGATCTAAGTACAAGAGAGAGGGATCAAAATCACCGAGGTCTCACTCCCGAGTAACCACTATCATGTCCGCCTTGAGCTCCTCCTTGCTCCGATGATCTCCCCCAAAACTCAGCCCTAAGTTGAGAGAGGGGAAGAGTGGAATTAGGAGAATAGAGGGGGAGAAGCCCTAAAATAGTCCCCAGTCAAACTGTGTCTGGAAATAAGTCAAACGGATCGGATTCTGGCCCAAAAACCGCAAGCAATGCCCAAAGCAGCAAAAAATTTCAGCACCTTCACCCTACCTTGCGAAAATTCTAGAAAAATCATCCGACCTCGGAATGACATATTTGTAGGATCCTGTCCAAAACAGAGTTAGGATCGATAACATGAAGTTTAGACTTACGCTTGCGTATGCGGCACGGTAGTCTACGAACTTCGCCTTCGGATTCGCCACGACGGATCGAGTCTTCTCACGAACGGAGTAAGGCTACTAATCCACAATCTAAATCTCTACTTTAGATTAAGAACTTGGATAAGAGGGAGAGAAAGGATTTCTGCAGAGCTTCGCTAGGATGAAGATGCATGCATGAATTTCATGCAAATGGTGTAAGGAAATGGCTAACCCTTGGGTCTTATTTATAGCCCCCAAGGTAGTTATTTTAGGATAAATTGTTCCTTTGGAACAATTTAACTAAGGTGTACCATCGTACATGGCATATTATAAGCTTAAGTTGTACCATATGCATGGTACAATATAAGCTTAAGATATTACCCCTTTATTAGCCATATGTCGCATGCACTTATGCACATATAATGCGACTTTCCCATCAATCTAGAGATCCTCTCCGCAAGGGAACATATTCCCTTTGCGTACAACTTTGTGTACGCGACGTTCGAGGTCCGTATTCCCTCGTACATCCCCCACAAGGGTGTACTAACGTCTTCCATATCCAACATCTCCCACTCACACTTGAGGGGATTTGTAAGAGAACGTCTTTCCCTTAGTTCTTTCATCTATCATACCGAGAAATAGACCGTGCGACCGTCATGCGCGTAGAGTCTGTTGTTGTGCACTTGTTAGAGATACACAACGACCTCGAAGGTGCAAAGTTGAGTAGTTCAACGCATGCTTTACCCTAGATTATTTCTTCACATTTCTTATACTTTATATTCAACAATTGAATCCCATCTGGATCACAATTGGCTGGCCAGCTTTGAATCATTAAAGTCCAAATGTGAATACGAAATCAATCTTACTCTTCTTACGAACCTTCTGATCTTGACTTGATTCGCTTTTCTAACGTGTCCCGCCGAGCCGAATTATCATAGCCCATAAGTAACACGCTAAGATAGCGATCATCTCGTCAAATCTAAAGGAACCAATTGGAGTCCTTGAGGGTAAGAGTTAAGGCCCATATGGCCTTTGAGTCTCACATAATAGCAAACACTATTGCTACTAACTCAGTGGTCGAAATGCATACGTGGTATGAACACGTATTACAACATCACTCCTTTCCCAGGGAGAGTATGTCTTAATGATGTTGTACGGATGAAAAGATCAGACACCACAGTGCCTATCTTTTTGAGTCCCTTTACTACTCGTGAAATATTCACAGACTCTCATCCTGCATAAGACAGATAGGATTAAAAAATCCTACGAGATCTTTTTCAAATATCCTTGTGATACAGATCTCAGATCTTTTGTAAGCATCCATATGATGCAGATCTTTCATTCGACTATCTTGTTTAAGTCATGACTCTAAATCATTCGTCTAATGATTTTTGACTTTAAACTACTCTCATCTCTATCTTATCCATCTGATAAGATAAGGCGGTTGCTCATGTGAGAGAGCCAACCTTTATCTGTCCGACATACACACAATTCAGCTGAGATTTCAAAAATGTACACAAACATTTCTTAAGAAATTCATATGCAATGTTTGAAAAAGAACTTATTCTTTTATTAAATTTGATCTTTCTTAGACATGGGAATATATATTGGTACAACTCAGCTCATACGCAATCCTTGGGATGATAAGTGTTTATAAAACACATTTCTGGGGATCGCTTTCGTAAGCTGATCCTCTATCATCTCATGCGTAGATATGTACCTTATGTCTACCTTCTTGGTTTTATCATAGTCTTTTGCAAATCTGCAGTTCCTTTAAGATACTGCATTATTCTCTTAACCGCTTTCCAGTGTTCTTGCCCTGGGTTGGATTGGTAACAGCTTACCATTTCCAACGGCAAAACAGATGTCCGGTCTCGTACACACCATAGCGTACATAAGACTATCAACTGCACTGGAATATGGAACTTTTTCCATAATTTCCTTTTCCTTTTGGTTCTTTGGACACGATTCCAGATATAAATTATCGCATATGCTTATATGAATATCAATGGACTTGCAGTCCTGCATATTAAATCGTTCTAGAACCTTCTTTATATAAGTCTCCTGTGAAAGAGAAGAAGTTTCTTCGAACGATTCCTTGAAATCTTAACTCCAAGGATATATGCGGCTTTTCCTATGCCTTTCATCTCAAATACTGATGAAAATCCAAGCCTTGATACTCATCACAAAGCCCCTGTCATTTCTGGCTATTAAAATGTCAACTACATATAGAGACATGATAATATACTTGCTTTTAATCCTCTTGATATATACTCAGTTATCTTCATCAAGCATGGAAAATCCATTTGATAAGACAACTTCTTGAAATTGTATATACCATTGCCTCGAGGATTATTTAAGACTATATATGGACTTACGAAGTTTACAAACCTTATGTTTGTTTCCTTCTTTTACAAACCCTGTTGGTTGTTCCATATAGATCTCCTCGTCCAATTCTCCATTGAGAAAAGCAGTTTTTACATCCATCTGATGTAATTCGAGGTATAAGCAAGCTACCATTGCCAGAATCATGCGAATCAAGGTAAAACGCACAACAGGTGAGAAGGTCTCTTCGTAGTCTATCCCTTCCTGTAGCGTAAAACCTTTCGCGACAAGGCGAGCTTTATATCTGTCAATAGAGCCATCAGCCTTATGCTTGATCTTGAGAACCCATTTGTTCCCAATTGCTCTATGTCCTCTGGGTAAGTTAACTAAGTCCCAGACTTGGTTAACTTTCATGGATTTCAATTCCTCCTTCATCGCTTCCATCCATTTGTCTTTCGCAGGGCATGATGCGGCCTATTTGAAAGTAGCAGGCTCGTCATCATCTTGTAGTAAAGTCATAAAGGTTTACGGAAATTCATCCTCAAAGACTTAGAGGAGCCAACCTTGTACGACTACTACGTCGTATTTGAGATTTCTTCAAGTCCTTGTTGACTCGAAGTTAGATCAATTCTAATATCACTCCCACTTGGAATGTCGTTAGAATTGCTCCCACTTGGATCATTATTCCCGTATGGAATAGGATAATCGTCATTCGTATAATCCATTGGTGAAGGTTGAAACGTATTTTCGTTTTCACCAAGAATTCTCCCACTCGAATGAGGTAATCCTTCTTGATCATAAATCTCAAATAAAGATAAGTCCTGACTTATCTCGCCCTGTCTTGGAAACTCGTATTCCAAGAAAGTGACATCCCTTGACTCAAACTCAATTAGCCCACCTTTGTCTTCCTGACTAACAAACATATAACCTTTGGAGTTTTCTGCGTATCGTATAAAGATACGTTTCCTTCCCCTTGGCCCAAGTTTGCCATACTTATGGGAGGAAATATGTGCGTAGAATGCACAACCCCAAGGTTTCAAAATGTCTAAGTCAGGAGAACTTTGGTTCCACAACTCATAAGGAGTGGAGCTAACTGATTTCGAGGGTACGCGGTTCAAAATGAAAGCGGCCGTCAATAATGCATCACCCCAAAAGGTGATTGGCAAGTTAGCTTGCTCCATCATTGAACGGACCATTTTTCATTAAAGTCCTATACCTCCTTTCTGCAACACCAATTTGTTGAGGAGTATAGGGCATAGTTACCTGATGTACTATGCCTTTTTCATCACAAAGTTCCTTTAAACTTGTTGACTGATATTCACCGCCCCTATCGGTTCGCATGACCTTAATCTTGCGATCTAATTGATTCTCCACTAAACTCATATAGTTTTTAAAGCAGGTTTAGTGCTTTCACTTTGTGGGATATCAAATAAATATGACCGAATCGGGTGAAATCATCAATAAAAGTGATGAAAAATAGGACCTCCCGCGTCTTGTCTTGACATTCATCGGACCACATATGTCCGAATGGATAAGCTGTAATGGAACCTCGGCCCTTGTGCCGGTTCCAAACGGCTTGCGACAAGATTTCCTCACAAGGCAATGTTCGCAGGTCGACATTTCAACCTTTGAAACATTAGATAGAAGGCCACGTTTGGCAAGTCTATCTATACGCATTGGTCCAATATGACCAAGCCTTGCGTGCCAACAAATTATATTAGACTCATTAGTCAAAGAATTTGTCACAAGGAAATTTTCATTACATGAGGAAATACATTGTACTTATTACAATAAATCCTTTGAAATACAAACCCAGTACCAATAAAGGAATTATTACAAAATAGGTCCATATTACAATCATGAAGGAACCAACTATAACCCAGACCCATTAAATTGACCACAGTATTAATATTCCTTTGAATATATGGAATGAAGAGAACATCATAAAGTAGGAGAGTGTGGCCGTTGTCCAAGTCTAGCTTGCAATTCCCAACGCCTTTCTCTACAACACGTGTGTTGTTTCCTACATTGATCCACTTCATTTCTTGGTGTATCCAGTGATACTCCACGAAGGACCATCTGTCCTTTGCTATGTGGTCGGTGGCACCTCGTCACTTCCACTCGTACACGAACGAGCATAGTGACCGAGTTTGTTGCACTTGAAGCACTTGATCCTTTTCAAGTCTTTCTTCTTGTGCCATTTCTTGTGCCCACCCTTATATTTGGGTTCCTTGGTAGACTCAGGTTGCTTATTACGTTCATTAGAAGACTTCGAACGATCTTTACGTTTCTTTCCCCCGTGTGAGGAACTAGCAACCATGTGCACTTCTGCACTTGGCTTGGCAGCCGCAAGCCGCTCTTCCTCTAATTCGAGGTGCTTGGAAACATCGTTGAAGGTCTTGATGCTCTCATTATGAGTGAGATGCATCTTCATCTGATCCCACCCATTTGGTAGGGAACGTATGACTGCTTGGATTTGTTGCTCATCAGTGAGCACATGACCTGCGTCCTTTAACTCCGAGATAAGGTTCGCCATATGTCGCAGATGTTTCCCCATGGAATGATCTGGACATTTCTTATATGAATCGAACCTTATAGTTAAGGCGCGAAGTTTGGACACCGATGTGCCACCGAACTTCTCCTCTAGCTTGGACCATATGTCCATGGCTAGGTCATGTTCTCGGAAGATGCGCATTATGTCATCAGCCATACTGCTTAATAACGTAATGCGCGCTATCTTGTTCTTCCGAGACCAAGCATCAAAAGCTTCCTTGTCTCGTCTGTGTTGGGCCGTAGTGCCCAACTCAGGTTCAATCATTACGTTCTTTAGAGTTTCGAGCACTTCTTGCTCCTCTAAAACGTATTGTATCTTGATGGACCAAAGTTTGTAATTATCGCCGTTGAGTTTTTCACCTTTGTTTAACTCAGCGACGATATTCTTTGAAGCGGAAGACATTTTACTTTTAAAATGCTGCAAAAGACACAAAACCGAAGGTTTGATCAAAAACATTGCATAAAAATTCTTAAAATATAACTCCCACTTGAAATGATAATAGAATATCCCATTTGGATAGTTCTAAAAATTCAAATCCCACTTGGAATTATATTATATTTGATAAGTTACTTTCGAAAAATATTGAAGATGTTGTTCTAGAATCGAAAAGGTCTCTTCGATTCCAATCACCATCTAGAACAACCTTCAATATTCCCCCATCACTTATCAAACAATAGTACTCTTATAGTACTAGCAGCGGAAAACGAGTTTGAAAACGTATTTTTCAGATATAATTCCCACTTGAAATGATAATAGAATATCCCATATGGATAGTTCTAAAATCAACTCCCACTTGGAATGATATTCATAATTCGATAAGTTACTTTCGAAAAATATTGAAGATGTTACTCTAGAATCGGAAAGGTCACTTTGTTTCCAATCACCATCTAGAGTAACTTTCAATATTTCTCCCTCACTTTATCAAATGTTAGTACTCTTATAGTACTTTGCAGCGGAAAAGCGTTTTTGAAAACTTATTTTTCAAAACGTATGAAAAAGTATTTTTCAAAAAAATGAATATTTCATCTTAGTACCCTTATGATACTTAGTGAAACATTCGGCACTTCCTGACCATTTGTCGGGAGTGAGCCGTAGCCGTGCCTAGGTCGGATCCCCCTTTTGGGATTTTCTGCAAACTATCGTCGCTGTCTCCCGTATGGATCCAGGCGTTTCTCCCCGTATGAGACAATTTTGATGCAGACGACTGTCGTTTGGCCCCGTATGGGCTAGTTGGCACGTTCATGTTCAACCAAGGCCTTTTGCCGAATTGGTCTGAATCATTGCCGGCGAATGCCGATCAGTCCGGCCCCCGGCCAGGCCCTGACCGCTGCCAGAGACGGCCTGCGGCAGCTCTGCCCACTGCCAGGGCCGGCCTGGCCGCTGGCCTGGCCTCGGCCAGAGGCCGGCCAGGCCTCTGCCTGGCCTGGCCTAGGCCAGAGGCCCCTGGCCGGGGCCAGGGCCCCTGCCCTGGCCTCTGCCAGGGCGGCCAGGCCCTGGCCTGAGGCCAGGGCGCCGCCCTGGCCTCTGTCAGGGCGGCCAGGCCCCTGGCTGGGGGCCAGGGCGGCCAGGCCCTGGCCTGAGTCCAGGGCGCCGCCCTGGCCTCTGCCAGGGCGGCCTGGCCCCTGGCCGGGGGCCAGGGCCCCTGCCCAGGCCCTGGCCAGGGCTGCCAGGCCCTGGCCCCGGCCAGGGCGCCGCCCTGGCCTCTGCCAGGGCGGCCAGGCCCCTGGCCTGATGGCCAGGGCGCCGCCCTGGCCTCTGCCAGGGCGGCCTGGCCCCTGGCCGGGGGCCAGGGCCCCTGCCCTGGCCCCGGCCAGGGCGGCCAGGCCCTGGCCTGAGGCCAGGGCGCCGCCCTGGCCTCTGCCAGGGCAGCCAGGGCCCTGGCCTGAGGCCAGGGCGCCGCCCTGGCCTCTGCCAGGGCAGCCTGGCCCCTGGCCGGGGCCAGGGCCACTGCCCTGGCCCCGGCCAGGGATGTCTGGCCCTGGCCTGGCCGCGGCCAGGGCCTTCTGGCCCTGGCCGTGGCCGGCCAGCGCCGGCCCTGGCCTAGCCGCGGCCGGCCCTGGCCCGGCCATGGCATATTGGCCTTGACCGGCCATGGCCTTTTGGCCATGGCCGGTTTCCCCTTTCATGGGTGGCCGCACACCCCCGCCGGAGGGGGGTTGCCGCGGTGGTTATTGGCCGTAGCCAACCCTCTCCGCATGGGGTGGGGGGTGCATGGCCTTCATAACCCATTTGGTCATGGTGCACATGCACAAAAAAATTCATCTTCCCCGATGGGAATAACCACCACCTTCTTCTCCGGTGAAGCACCCGTTCGTCGAGGAAGTAGTTGTCCTCCAATGGCCGTGTGCCAAAAAATGAACCCACTTCAAAAATTCGTAAACTACGCGCTCCACATGAAGAGAGCGCCCATTCCCTATGAATGGAGACTCAGCATCCATGAAGAGAGCGAGTTTGACGATATGAACGGTCGGTTCTTCCCGTCACGGAGAGTTCCTGCCATATCCGTAATGACAGAAGACCCTAACGTGAAAAGAACAACCGCTGCGTTCTCTCCGTCACGAAGCGTTCCTACCATATCCGTAATGGTAGGATACACATCCGTGAAAAAGACAACGACTCGTTCATAGTTTCTCCGGGGCGAACCCGTATGGCTCCGATACCAATGTAGGATCCTGTCCAAAACAGAGTTAGGATCGATAACATGAAGTTTAGACTTACGCTTGCGTATGCGGCACGGTAGTCTACGAACTTCGCCTTCGGATTCGCCACGACGGATCGAGTCTTCTCACGAACGGAGTAAGGCTACTAATCCACAATCTAAATCTCTACTTTAGATTAAGAACTTGGATAAGAGGGAGAGAAAGGATTTCTGCAGAGCTTCGCTAGGATGAAGATGCATGCATGAATTTCATGCAAATGGTGTAAGGAAATGGCTAACCCTTGGGTCTTATTTATAGCCCCCAAGGTAGTTATTTTAGGATAAATTGTTCCTTTGGAACAATTTAACTAAGGTGTACCATCGTACATGGCATATTATAAGCTTAAGTTGTACCATATGCATGGTACAATATAAGCTTAAGATATTACCCCTTTATTAGCCATATGTCGCATGCACTTATGCACATATAATGCGACTTTCCCATCAATCTAGAGATCCTCTCCGCAAGGGAACATATTCCCTTTGCGTACAACTTTGTGTACGCGACGTTCGAGGTCCGTATTCCCTCGTACATCCCCCACAAGGGTGTACTAACGTCTTCCATATCCAACAATATTCCAGGTAGCGAAGGAACCATAACGAAGTGTACTATGACTAAAAAATATCACTAGACCGGAATATACACTGGAATACTATCAGAATTCTGCACAAGGGGGGAAGAGCAGAATTTCCAGACCAGAAATGTTCAGCACCATCACCCTGTCTTCAAAAAAATGCAGTAAATTGCTCCGACCTCCAAAAATTCTGGAAAAATATGCGTTAGAATCAAGACTTCACGAACTTCAACTAAAAAAATAATAGGAGACTAAGATGAAGATAATAATAAGATGTAAAAATTGTGTCTTACACATATATAAACGATAAGCTCCAAAATATGTAATATCATAAAATTGCAAGAAATGGAGCTAGAATGTGAACGATACATGCCAAAGAGCACCGAAATATGGGGGATAAATGTACAATTTTTATCTCGAATTACACTCCCAACTAGCTTTTTGCTAGTCCCTAGCAAAACATGCGATAAATTCGGATTCTCAATCAAAGCACATATCAAACTCAAAATTATTCATTGCGAAAATAAAGTTTTCAACAAAATCTCAAATTCAATGTACCAATCAATGGATGAGAACAAACCCATGAAGAACACTTCAATTTGGTTGAAATTAAGGAGAACAAGCAATGTTTTGACGAATGGGGATTAAAACACAACGTTGTATCATAGTTTCACAAATCTTAGGGTTTGCCAAAACAACACTTTTCTAATTTGTGGAGGTTGAATGTGTGAATTTATTCTTCTTTTTCTTTGTATGAAACTTAGGATGACCCATATAATGAGTTTTCGGTCAATGACTCCTAAATCAGAAGATTTTAGGGCATGGGCCAAAAAGGACCCCGCGGACCTAATAACCCGAATCACCTAAGATTCACTTATTCTTTTCTCGTGCGCGCCTCTAAATCCTATCTTTTGACACGAATCCCGAATGCTTCTTGAGGCACGAGGACCCGGCTACCTGACAAAACTAGAAGAATGATGCACCGATTCTTTTTCTTTCTCTTTTTTGTTTTCTTTTTCTTTTCTTTCTTTTTCCTTTCTTTTTCTTTTTTCAACACACCAACCAACCACACTAGGCACATAATCGAAGCCCATCGAGTTGAAAACTACGCTATTCAATTGGCTTAATCCATACTCATGCATCACAAAGCTTGTTCAAAACTAATTTAACCCATTTTGAAGCAAAATTCATGGAGTTATGCACTCACATCATAAATGGCATATTAAAATTGATCCCATGAAGAAAAAGCAATAAAATGCATGCCAATCACAATTTAGGAGTTTGAAAATAAAGTTTGAATCTAAATGTATGCATGAATATGAAGCATGTAAGGGATTAAGCATAAAGCTAGCAACTGAGCAAAGAGGGTAAATGATATATATGCATGATATTGGGTGCTGTCAAAATGGATGTCAAAAAAATTTCAAAGCAAAAAATCCTAGCCTTTATAAAGATTCTAACACTCTCCCCCCAACTTAAAATACACATTGTCCTCAATGTGGGAAGAGTATTAGATCTCGGCAAAAGATCCTAGAAAAGAAAAGAAAATCATACGAAAGCAATAAAATAAAACATTTATTTTATTTATCTAAACTACTGGATAGAAATCACCACGGTCAAAAGGTGGATCTCGGATGTACAACGAGGGAGGCAGCTGCTCTATCAGCTCCTTTTGCTCCTCTGCCAATGCTCCTCGTCTGAACATGGCAATGGTGGCCACGTACACAATCCCAACCATCTCCTCAAAGTGTGTACCTATATATGGAAGGAGACGGGTTGTGTAAGAGAGAGATGGGGACACATTCCCAAAAAATGACCTCCACACATAATCATCAATAAAAAATACGGAATGAAAGGTAGGATGAATGTGTGAGAAAACTCCCTAGATGGTTAACTATGATGTGGTTTGCAGCTCGTTCGTACGGTATTCAATATCAATCGGGGGGAGGAAGTGATATCTCCATAGAAACCACCGAAGGAGAGGGAAGCTCGGGATCCATGATAGCATGTGGTATAAATCCACCTCTCTTGCCTCTTTTTCGGGCTCATCAACACAAGAACAATCCTCTTTGCCCACTTCGCTCCCAAATGTGTGCGCTCGGCTCCTCTATTTCCACCATGTCAACGACTAATTCCTCAACGACTACTTGACACGGCCTAGCAGACATAGTAGGCGCCAGCATGATAATTTCCTCTACCGGCTCAACCAACTCCTCAATGCCAACACTTGGTTCCTCAACAACTACTTGGCATGGGGCACTCAATTCTTTAACTACCGGTGGTGTGAGATCTACAAAAACATCTTCATCCGGGGCATGGTGGACCAAAACTTCATGGCTTGGCTCATTTGGAGTCACAACCAATGTGTGATCTTTCTCCTTATAGGACTCCAAATAACGCCAAGCCGAATTCTCATCCATGTCCAAAAAGTGGCACGTGTCCAACATATCCACAAAACCCTGCGTCTGCAGAGCAATCCTTCCATGAAGAATCAAGAAGATGCATCCTATCAAAACCATGCTCTGGACAACCGTAAACTAACTATGAAAATCGCGTCTAAGCCTGAAAAAATGTCTCACTGATGTGCTGCGCAAAGTTCACCATTGTTCTTCGCCATACTATGGTCCTGTAATATGGAAAAAAACTTCGTAAAAAATTTATGCTTTAGTACATGCCAAGATGGAATAAGATATGGGAGATAAACTTTAAACCATTTTAAGGCACTACCAACCAAAGAATAAGGAAAGAATTTAAGATAAAACTTTTCTGCACACGTGTTCCCATCAAACTGAAGCTTACAAGCACTCTCAAACTTCTTAATATATATGTAAGGGCTCTCCTCATCCTCACCAAAGAATCTCGGTAGGGATTTGGTCACCCGTATGTCAAACTCAAAAGAGTTTGAAGTACTTGCCATGTTTTTAAAATAAATAAAAACAAACAATAAAAAAGACTCAAAAGGTGAAAAATAAAGAAAACTCAAATCAAAAAGTGAAAAATAAAGAATCCGAAAAGACTCACACTAATAGAAAGAAATTCCTTGCCAAAACATGCAAGTTGGATCAAAAATGCGAAAAGTTTCAAAACCGTCTTCCCCGGCAATGGCGCCAATTGCTTAAACCGGAAAATGTGCAAGGGAATCGTGCCTTCCACTCCCAAGTATAGGAGAGTCAATGCAATAAATGATATATATCCGATGATTCCTGTGTCGAACCACAGGGAAGAGTCGTTTGAAATCGCATGTTTGGTCAAAAATTGATGCTGGATGGCGAGAAATCGCCTGCTATATTTTCTGCTTTTTTTGTAGAGGGAAGAATGTAAGAATGACTAGTGGGAGCCACCTACCAACCTTACATGCTATGGACAAGGGTTCGGGGGCTCAATCAAGCGAAGAGGCGAGCTTAGCATTCAACTAGACACTTGGCGTGCGAAATGGTGAAGGGTGTAGGAGGAGCTCTTTCAAGTTATTCCTCACTACGGAGTGAGGTCAACGCGGTGAGTAGTGTGTGACTAAGCTGCTTGCCCACCACGTGTGGCTTGTTAGGCCTACCAACGAGTGACGACCCGAGTTTGGGTTCGAATCACCCGCATGAACTTACAACCCAACACAAACTAAACCGCCCAAGCACGAAGAAAGCAATGAAAACATCCAAGTATTGAATCAAAAGCACAAACACCAAAGATCAAGAGTAACACATGAACATGAGTCAATTATATCTAAAATCAATAATCATCCATTACACGAATAAACTCTAGATCTAAGTACAAGATAGAGGGATCTAAATCACCGAGGTGTCACTCCCGAGCAACCACGATCATCTCTGGCCTGATCTCCTCTTTGCTCCAACGATCTCCCCTAAAACTTAGCCCTATATTGAGAGATGGGAAGAGCAGAATTAGGGGAATAGAGTGGGAGAAGCCCTAAATCAGTCCTTAGCCGAACTAGGTCTGGAAATAAGTCAAACGGGTTGGATTCTGGCCCAAAACCCGCAAGCAATGCCCAAAGCATCAGAAAATTTCAGCACCGTCACCTTGTCTTGCGAAAATTCTAGAAAAATGATCCTACCTCGGAATGATGTGTTCCAAGCGGTGATGGAACCGTAACAAAGTGTACTACGATAAAAAATATCACTGGGCAGAATATATAATGGAATAATAGCAGAATTCTGCACAAAATGGGAATAATAGAATTTCCAGCCAGAAATTTTCAGCACCGTCACCCTGTCTTCCAAAAAATGCAGTAAATTGCTCCGACCTCCAAAAATTCTGGAACAATATGCGTTGAAATCGGGACTTCACGATCTTCAAACTAAAAAATAATAGGAGACTAAGATGAAGATGCTAATAAGCTGTAAAAATTGTCTTATGCATATATAAACGATAAGCTCCATAATATGATAATATCATGAAAACTCGAGTAATGGAGCTAGAATGTAAACGATACATGTACAAAGAGCATCGACATGGGGGGATAAATATAAAAATTTTATCTCAAATCAGGTAGGCCATAATAGGCATAACAATGGCTAACATCTTCCGAGCTCTACTGCTGCAAAGGTTGAGGTTGGGAGATGTTTCATGAGAGAGAGAGAGAAGTGGCTCCCTTCGTATAATTAGTTAGGCTTGCAAAGTCGGCTAGAGACAATAATTGGTTGGCCTGATGAGAAGTAGGTCAGCCCGCTGGGAAAGTGGTCCATAGCCTTATGGCCGACTGATTCGTTTGGTAGCAAGTGGAGTGGCCCCTCGATTTACATCCGACGAAGAGTTGGTCGGCCCGCTTGGGGAGTGGCCCCTTAACTTATGTCTGACAAGGAGTAGGTCGGCCTATTGGGAGTGTGGCACCCAGCTAACAATAGGCCAGCCTGCTGGTGGGAGTGTTCCGAGCCTTACGGCCAACTGGTTCGTTCGGTGGCAAGGGGAGTGGCCCCTCGACTTACATCTGACGAGGAGTAGGTCAACCTGCAGGGGGAGTGGCCCCCAGCTTTACGACAGATGAGTACGACGACCCACTGGGGGAGTGACCCCCAGCCTTACAGTGAACGATAAGTCAGCTTGCTAGAGGAGTGGCCCATAACCTTACGGCCTACTTGTTCATTTGGTAGTGAGGTGAGTGGCCCTTTGACTTATGTCTGATGAGGAGTAGGTCGGCCCACTGGGGGAGTGGCCCCTAGCCGTACGTCCGACGAGTACGTCGGCCTGTTGTGGGATTGTCCCACAGCCTTACGGCAAATGACAGGTCGGCCTTCTGGGGCAGTGGCCCCATGTCTTACTGCCGACCGATTCATTTGGTGGTGAGGGGAGTGGACCATCAAATTAGGTCTGATGAGGAGTTGGTCAGCCTGTTATAGGAGTGACCTCTAGCTTTACAGCCAATGAGTACGTCGGCTTGCTAGGGGAGTAGCCTCAGCCTTACGGCAGACGATTGGTCGGCCTGCTAGTGGCCCCCAGCCTTACGGTCGGCTTGCTGAGTTGATCTG
This sequence comes from Scilla litardierei, assembly GCA_030789695.1. Lineage (NCBI taxonomy): Eukaryota > Viridiplantae > Streptophyta > Magnoliopsida > Asparagales > Asparagaceae > Scilla > Scilla litardierei. Next base: position 122,429,544 of record CM061134.1, read on the forward strand.
TGGACCTGCACACTTTAGTAAAAATAAAGTGGGAAAGCGTGTGGATCAAATGCTCTCATGGGTACATTTATCGAAGATATGTCAGCTTGTCTAAAATATGTTAGCTCAATAAAAGCAGGAACCAAAATAATTTGAAGAGTTTGTTTTATTGGATAATTTTACCAATAAAACATTAACTGAGACGTTGAATTAGCTTGGATGGCAGAGGCCGTATAAGTCCTCATGTGTACATTATCCTGGATAGGTCGGCATTGTTTGCTCGGCCTTCTACTGGATCAGTCGACTTCACTCAGGGTGTGAGAGAAGGCAAATGATCAAGAAAGCAACAACAAGCAAAGAGGGGGGCCAGCTCTTCCGTCGCTACTTGTGGTGAACCCCATAGATAGTTGAAAAAAGGTTGTAGATAGACCATCAAAAAATGAAAGGACTACTGCTAGAAAGATAAAACTGAAGAGTAAGAGGCCTAATAACAGTGATGTGGAAGAAGTCTGTTGGATCTCAATCGGGGTCCTTTTCTCAAGACATTGACCCTGACATGCTTGTAGTCTCAAAAAGTTAGCCCGCTTCATCTCCGGTAGGAACGAGAGGATGTGGTGGTAGGCACATAGCTAGCTCGGTCGGCGGTAAGGGAGCTCAGCAGGATTGACAGCTTCCCAAGCTCAGCACCCACAAGCTCAATAGGAGCTCCATAATCTCGGATTGTCTGAGCTTCCCAAGCCTATACAGTAGTTATTCAAGCACCAGTAATCTCGGAATTGGATGAACCACCAAGAGAATGGCCTTCTATAACGTCAGCCTGGTGGCCTCTTCCATGTCTATCTTCTCAATCCTCTGCCCTTCAGGCAACACCCAGCTGAAGCCCTGGATCAGTGCCGTGGTTATGAGCTGAACCATCTTCAGGCCCATGGCCATGTTGACCCATATCCTTCTCCCTGCCGAAAATGGCAAAAACTCAAAATCATTCCCCTTGACATCCACATGCTTGAGCATGCCAGCATCATATTCAATACTATGATTGAGCTCAGTTGGAGCGCCGATGGAGTGAAGTCGGGTGGGGGAACATGACATGGAGGGCTTCGACAGAGGTCACCCATGTTGAGTATTGGTGTTTCATACCAATATTATTTTGATGATGATCACAACATTATGTTGTTGCTAATGACTCTCTTGTTGTAGTCTCTTAGTTACTTTTCAAGAATATCATTTTTGGAGACTAAACACTTGGTGCAATGATGGACATCAAGTGGAGAATGGCCAAAGCTTGGACTCTATGGGTGATAAAGCTTGGAGATGATGGGGAGAATCAAGGCATCAAGATTGAAGCCATAGACTCTAAGGAAAGCATTGTAATTCATGTACTTTCATTTATCGCTTTCTCACTTTTTGAGTCTAGGCTTAATGTAATGCCTTGTTAGATGGTCTACTCATTCATGCATATGCATTTAACCATCTTAGTAAGGCTTAGGATTATCATAGAATCCAACCCAATAGGTTAATCTTGACCAAAGACTCATTTGGAGTCTCTCGCTTTCCAGCAGTCGCCTGATGAAGGATTCACAGTCGACTGAGTGATTTCCAGTTGCTTGTCGAGCCTTCACCAGCCAAATGTAATGCACTGCTCAAGTCATCCTTTGATTGACTTTGCTTGAGCTTTTCTCATCAGTCGACTGATGATCAATTTATAGTCGCCTGTATATTGACAGTCGCCTGTGAAATGGTCAACAGTCGTCTGAAAGGCGTAAGTGCAAATATTGCTTCTATCTGTTTTTCTCCCTCTCTTGCAGAAGTCGACTGATGAAGGATTAATAGTCGCCTGTCTATTCTGCGGTTGACTTTCAATTGTTCTTCAGTCGCCTATATGCATATTGGGAGAAAGAGTACAACTCTCTGTTTTATTCCATCCTCTTCAGCAGTCGCCTGCTGAAGGTTTAACAGGTGCCTGTCCTGTTTACATTCGATTGTATCGATTTCTTCAGTCGACTATCGAGGCTCAAATTATAGTCGTTGGGTTTTATCTAGGCGTTGGACAATCGATTGTCATTTGTTCATCAGTCGACTGTCAGTGACATTTCAGCCCAAAATCTAGCCGTTACAGCTTTTTGTTTTTGGCTGTTTTCTTAGCTTTTGAGAGTTCCTATAAGGTTCCTATATATATATGAGAAGGCTGAGTTCATTGGAACATCTTGATGCTATTGAAAATCCTTAAAGATTAAATAAGTCACTCTCAAACTCTTTCATTTCCCTCTTGGAGCTCTACCTCTCCTTCATGCATTGAAGTCAAGCTCAAGGGAAATCATCCAAGTGCTTTCAAGCTAATCTCAACACTTGGAGATCCTCTTCTATGCCTTGCATTCATTTATGAGTAAGTACATCTCAAGGCATAGGTAAGAGTATTTTTTTTACTTGGTGTTTCTTTGTAACACTAATTCTATTTGTGGGAATTAGTCACTCTCTTTATGGGAGTATTTCTCTTAGTGGAAATAGGATATTCTCTTAGTGAGAATAACTCTCTCTGTGGGAGTAACTCTCTTTGTGGGAGTTTGGGGTCCTAGTGCAGGGCTAACCCAAATTCTCTAAGTGGTAGTTAGTAATTCTCTAGGTGGGAGTTTAACCCTTGTGTAGGGTTGGTTGGGTCCTTGTGTAGGGCAAAATCCTCTTGGTGAGGTATCTCTTTGTGGGATTTGTATTCACTTCTCTTTGTGGAAATATAGTGAATATTTGGTGTGGCTGGACGTACCAAAGTTTTGGGAAACCAGGGTATTTTCTTGTGTTTGCATTTGATTTGATTGTGATGATTAATTCCTCTTGCATTTATTATTCCGCATTTGCAAGTTTAATTTTAATTGCACAATTTATTGCCATTACACTATTTACCCCCCTCTAGTGTGTTGTTGTTAGTATTGCAAGGGTAAGGCAATCCTTACAATTGGTATCAAAGTGAGGTTATAGCATACTGCAACGATGGCATTCAACGCTACATCCACGTCTCATAAAGAAGGCCACTCTACCGTTCGACCCTCGCTCTTCAACAGAACCAACTACCCAAGTTGGAAGATCAGGATGATGATCTACATGGAGGGTCAAGACCTATGGGACATCACAGAGGTTCCATTTGAGAAGCCCACTACACCTGCGGCTTCAAGGACAAAGGCGGAGAAGGACTCAATCAAATTCAATGCAAGGGCTATGAATGCATTCCATTGCGCCCTCACTGCAAATGAGTTCAACCGCATCTCCATGTGCAAAATGGCCAACGAAATTTGGCATACTTTGGAGATATGTCATGAAGGGACTTTTAAGGTAAAGAAATCTAAAAAAACTATGTTTAGATCTAAATATGAAATATTTAAGATGCAGGAAGGAGAAAACATTTCAGAGATGTTCACATGGTTCACAGATATTGTGAACGCGTTGGAGGGACTTGGGAAGATGATTTCCCAAAAGGATTGTGTAGAGAATATCCTAGACTCTCTCACATCTCATTGTGAGTCAAAGGCCAACGGAATTTTGGAGTCATATGACATGTCCACATACACTGTTGAGAAGTGCATTAGAAATCTCATGGCATATGAAGTAAATCAACACAAGAAGGAGATTCAATCATACAAGCCCGAGAAGCCGGAAAAGCAAAAAGGGGTTACATTCCATGCCAAGGAGAAGCCAATCAAATGGAGGAAGAAATTCCATCGAGAAGCTCCTAGTGAAGAAGATGAACAAGAAGAGGCTAGTGGAGAAGAAATTGAGGATCTTGCCGAACAATTAAAGGCATTCCTCAAGTGCAAGCAAGGTAAATCTTTGTCAAAGTTTGCCTCCAATTCTAACAAGGTTCCTACTTGTTACACTTGCAGTGCAAAAGGTCATCTATCCACCGAATGCCCTTTCAAACCCAACAAAGAGACTTACAAGGGTAAAGGGAAGAAGCATTGGAAAGGGGAGTCCAAGTCCAAAAACTACAAGAAGGGGCTTGTAGGGACATTTGATGACTCGAGTGAAGATACATCAAGTGACGAAGAAGAGGATGACAAAGAAAAAGTTCATGCGTGCTTTACGACAATTGATGTTTCTTCACACATCCCCTCTAGCTCAAATGAAGAAGAGTTAAGAGTTGGCTCAACTCCTATGAGCAATTGTGCATCATGGCAATCGGGAAGAGTCATCGTCAAGCTCTAGCGAGGAAGAAGAAGATGATGAGATTGTGTCACGCCCCGCTTCCCTAAAATGGAGGCGAGACGTGAGAAGGTCCGCTCAAACGTGGAGCTGTGAAGCTACACGCCTGATAAGCGTCACTAAAACATATGCAGGTCCCTGTAACCACGAACAGAACAAGATAATAACACAAGGAGAGATAGAAATAAAATCTCAAATCTCAGCATCGTCCAACATTAAAATTTAAGTTCAACATCCAGAAAAGCCACCAGGCTAAAGGAAAGAGTCTAAAGGCCCTAAACATGGCCAACAAAAGACAACATGACAAAGTATTGGTGTTGTGCACCGACAACAACTGCAGACTAAAACAAAAGGGAAAGCTCAACGAAGACACTAGGACTGGTCCCCGGTGTCCACGTACTCCTCCTCAGCAAACGCGGGTCCTGACTCAGCGTCAACAAACACCAGGTCCTCACCAACGAACTCTGGCTCAGGATCTAACATGTGTCACCCAAAAGAGAGAGGGGCACATGTCAGCAAGTCTAAAAGACTTGGGCAAGGAAACTGAAAGCAAACTAACAACCTAGCAGTTCAAGTAGGATGCAATGACATGACATTTAAGTATGATGCAACAGTTAAAATGACAAGAAGGGACAAGCACGCACGATGTAGCAAAAGCTACCAAATCACTAATTCACAAATCACTTATCACGATTTTCACTTGTGCTCAGAGTTTCCGTCTTTTGGCTAGAGTGGCTGATCGGGCCAACTCCTAAGCTCAAGCGACCGTTTAACCCTACCCCTCCATGTGTATCGAGCGTTGGGATTAGTAACACACTAGCTCGCTTCTGGATCACGAGCCAGGAAGTGTATTTGGCATAGGGGTGCACCTAGCCTCAAATCAAGTCACGATGTAGGAGTCAAAATCCTACTCACCGCAGCTTACATTTTAAGGTAGCGTGTGCTACACAAACACGATGAACAAGCGAGTATGCAATGACATGAATAGATATCCGCGTACCGTTAATTGAAATTAAACATGACATGCGAGCATGATGAAGGTGACAGATCTAGCTTCGTTGTCAAGCTAGATCAAGGGCGTCTAGGCAGCTATCCTTTCACTGCCTAGTCTCTTTTACGCTAAAACAAGTAAATGGCCTAGAACATGGCCTAAAACCCTAAGTGGCAAGTTTCACTTGCCTAGCACCGAGGATGACAATCTCGAAGGTTCGTCTCACAATCACTAATCTACGGGGAAAGTCGTTGTTATGGAGAAACAACCATCAAAACAACATCCATCTTATTAGGGTTTAACAAAAATCACAAAACGGGTTATGAGAACATTAAAGGATCGAACACTACCGTATTGGAGCGGAAGAACGATACTGAGTAAGCACGGTAACGGAAGAACGATCCGGGAAACTAGGGCTCAGATCTGGAAATGGGGAGAGAATCTGGAGAAATGAGATTTTGGGGGGTTTTGGGGTTTTCCGGCGACCTAGAGGAGATGGCCGGCCCTAATGAAGGTGTGGGGAGCTCCGGGGATGAAGGAGGAAGGCTAGGGGAAGATGGATGATGATTTGGGGAAGAAGGAGGCTCAGAAGAAATGAAAGAAGAAAGAAAAACGTTTGGGGGGTTTAAATAGGAAACATCGGCGGCTGGGTAAACCCTAGGTTTACGACAGCAGTTAGTCGGTCAAAGAAGAGTTGTTGACCGACTAGTTTAACAACTAGTCGGTCGGTCGACCAACTGTGACCGACTAAAAGCAAACATCGAAAGTAGGGAAAAATCTGGGTAATGAATTAGTCGGTCTGTGAAGGCCCGTCGACCGACTAGTTTGCAACCTAGTCGGTCGGTGAGTGTTCATGGACCGACTAACGATAAACAGTAACTTAGGTGAAATTTACTGACAGAAACTAGTCGGTCTGAGAGCAAGTTCTGACCGACTAGTTGCGCATCTAAACACAGGTTCAAACCGCTTCCAAATCGAAGCTCAAACGAGCCCAGAAACACGAAAACAGTCCAAGGCAAAGTGGGTTAGGCCCACTGGGCAAACAAGCCCATCGCAAAGAAAAACGGGCGTGGCCCGCTGTCTGCTGCAGCAGGCACGGCCTGCTTGCTGTAGCGGGCCAGCGCCTGCTGCAGCAGCGGGCACACGCCCGCTGCCCAGCGGGCGGGTGGCCGCCCCCTCTTCTCTTGGGCGGGCGTGCCCGCTAAGCCTAGCGGGCGCGCATGTAACGGTTGCTTTCCGACCTTATGGATTTTCTGTGTGCACGTGCCTTATCGTGCACGTATTTTATTTGACTCTTTCTTGGTTTCGGTATATGCGATGTGATATGCCGTTGGGACCGTATGGAAGAGCAGTTATTAGTAGGATTTCTGGGGAACGTCATTTCGCAGTCGTTCTCCCATAAATCAGCTTTATTAGAGTGACGTCGTGACTTCAGGCTTCGATGTTGGACCTTTTTATTTTTCGTTCGTTTTTCATGAACCTGGCACACGACTGGACCCCGTAATCTCTATCCTCTCGGAGGCGCGATCACCCATGTACCTTCTTTGTAATTTTCGGACACCCGTGGACTTACCTGCATTCTTTTCGTTTTTAAATAATTTAAAACTTTTCTTTTAAATTCCTTTTTCCTTTTGATTTTGAACCTGGCGTATCTCCTTTTAAACAAAACCCAAATGATTTCATCTAATCTTTTAGAAGGGATACTAAATCCTTTTTTAATATAATTTTTATCTATTCTATCTAAAAACTTAACCACCCACTTTCTCTCTCCCACGTTCTTTCAACTCCTCCCTACTTTTGAGAGCCCTAGACTAGGTCTTTTTTTAGCAGCCGAGTACACCCTACAATCTCTCACTCACGTCCTTTTTCTCTCATATATAATATCATTCTAACTTTTAACCCTAGGCTTTATAGAGTTCAGCCGCCTATTTTTTTCACATGGCGTAAGTCTCTCTCTCCCTCATCTCTCTCTTTCCCATAACCCAACGAAGACACCCCCTCTCGACACGCCAGCAGCTACCTCCCCTTCCCCCATTTGTGTCGACCTGCCCTTCAACCCTCACAACAGCACCTCGTCGGCCTAAACTCCGGCCAACACCCCGCAGGCCGTCCCCTGGTGTCGCCCAGGCCGCCGGCAGCTCCGCCGTTGCTCCAGCAGTAGCCCCGAAGCCTCCCCAGGCCGAAACCATCACACGGCAGCCTTCCATAGCCGGCCAGCCCCGCGGCCAATGTTCCAGCGACATCTAGTCGCCGTTGCGCCTCCGTACTCCCTGTTTTGGTTTCCCTTGGCCATTGTCTACGCCTCGTCACCGATCGTAGTTGTTAGAGCTCGTCCCTGACGCCGATCAACTCACTTGCTCGTTGTTTCACCTTCTCGATCACTATCCGCTATCCCCGCCCGTTGTCCTCACTTTAAGTCTGCTGCCAGGACGTTTCTGGTAATGCTACCTGTAGCCGGGACGCCGTAAACGACGAGGATATCCCACCGTTCAGACTCAACGTCCATTCTACGTCAAACACCGGAGAGGTTGGTCCCCCTAACTTGTAGCGAACCCACACCGTAGATCAATCAAACCCTAAACTAAAATTTGACAACTCAAACTAAATTTACTTTCAGCATTTGTAAAATGATTTTCACCATAGAAAGATCGACAATCGGACAACTTTTTTGTGCACATGATAGCGTATGGGACCCCCCTTGACAGCTTAGACTTGACGACGAAGTCTAAGCTCAACAACTTTTGACACCGTAGGGTTATCTTGTGTGTGCGTGCGTGTGGACCCCCTAGAAGAACCATCCCTGTCATGTCACATCGTGTCTTGTTTTGCACATCCTGCAGGCAATAGGGCACTCACCAGTGAGTGGGTGATCCCTTGTACGGATACACAGCCTGCGGGCAATAGGGCACTCTCCAAGCTAGAGAGGGTGATCCCTTGTACGGATACACAGCCTGCGAGCAATAGGGCACTCACCAAGCTAGAGTGAGTGATCCCTTGTACGGACTTGTCTTATGCACTTGGGTTGGGGTAGGGTTGAGCGTGCGCACGGGGAGAGGGTCTGATCCCCCTCGAACCGTAAGGTGTGAACCCTTCGAGTCACACGTGCCTCGTCTTGTCTTGTCTTGTCCTGTCTTGCTTGCCTTGTCACATCTTGTCACGACCTGTTTAGGTTAGTCCCATAGTCGGTAGCACACGCTACGACTACTGCTTGCTACGCCTACTTTCTTGCTGCGTTTACTTCCTTTTGATACTCTGTTATAACCTCAGCATGCTAATCAACTAGTAAACTGTTGTCTAATAGTTCGGTACACTTGCGTAGAGTCTAACCCTTTTTGTAGACTTTACCTGACATACGGTTCCTTTATTTTGGGTGATGTACGTCAGATGTAGAGCCAGAGTACGTTGACGAGGCGGAGCTACCAGAGGACGTAGAGTCGGAGGACTTCGATCCAGAGTACGTGCCCGAGGAGGATCAGAGCTAGAGGTCCTCATGTTGCTGTTCCAGACTTCTCTCTGCTGATTAGTTGGGTGTGTAGCACCATCTACTTTCTGTCTAGGTTGGGTGCTTGCAGCAGTAGTTACTTTTCAGTTGTTGTAGCCGAGTCAGGCTTTGTTGGACTCTCAAAACTCTGGATGAATAATTTGGAATAAAAATGAATGTTTTCTTTTCAGTACTTTTGTTGTTCCGTACTAACCTGCATGGACCTGTTCCTTCGTCTTGGAGTACCACACAGACGCTTATTGGGTCCGAGCTTCTCAGCTCCGGCCTAAGCGGGCCTTAGTCACGCTTTGCCTCCGTAGTTTTGGGAAGCGGGGCGTGACAGGTTTTAGTAATGGCCCATGCAGGTCCCATCCATTCTGCAAGTTTGGAACAATAGAAGTATTGACATTCATTTTATTGTTATCCAGTAATTTGTACGAGTCTAATCTGTGTCTTTCTTATCAATAGGATGACAGGACGACACGTCACCCGATCCGGGACCTCAGGCGATGGAGTTCCGGAAGTCAGGGCAGAGAGTTCTGCCAGTTTTTGGGCGTGATGAGAGAGATGCTGGATGTATAACATCAGTTGGTTCAACAGTCCCACCGTGCTGCCCAGGCCCCTCCAGTTGTACCACCACCGCCTCCGCCTGCCCCTCGAGCTGCTCCGGGAGTGAAGCAGTTCAATGAGCTTCAGCCGAAGACATTTTCTAGGAAGGAAGGACCGTTGGGTGCTGATAAGTGGATTATGAGTACTGAGGAGAAGCTGATTGCTACGAAGATTCCTGATGATACTCAAGTTGAGATAGCAAAGATGCAGCTGACTGAGAATGCTAGGAACTAGTGGCACATTGAGGAGAGGCGCCTGCAAAAGCCAGTGGAGTGGAGGACCTTCAGGTCAATGTTCAAGGAGAAGTACTTCACCAAGGCTGCTAGGAGGGAGCTGTTGAGCAGATTTGTGGATCTGAAGCAGGGGGATATGACCGTCGACGAGTATGAGGCAGAGTTCGAGATGCTGAGTCGGTTTGCCCCACATATGGTGAAGAAGGAGGAGAACCGAGCTGATTGGTTTCATCAGGGACTGCGTCCGAAGATTCAGGCTTCTATGTCTTTGGCAGATTTCTCGATCATGGGAGCGGTGCTGAATTCCACGAGGAACCATGAGACCATATCGCGTCTACCTGACCCTCCAGCTGATAGAGGGAAGCATCCCATGAAGCAGTACCGGCCACCTGCTAGGCCGGCGATGAGGCCAGTTCAGACAGTGCCTTTCAAGAGGCCTGGAGCACCCATGCAGAGTCAGAACAAGGGGCCATGCCACTTCTGCGGCAAGCCAGATCATGTTCAGGCCAATTGTAGGAGGAAGATGGGATTGTGCTTGGTGTGTGGAGATGCTTCGTACGCAGCTAAGGATTGTCTGAGAGCGCGTCATGCCATAGTCAGAGCACCAGCCCCGCTACAGAGTAGGGCGCCTTCCCCGGTTCAGAGAGGAGCTGTTGTCCGTGGACCACCCTTAGCGCCACAGAGGCAGATATTTCAGCGGGCAGTGCAACCTCAGAGGCCAGCTTACACCATGACAGCTATTGAGACTGAGGACCTGGATGGAGTTATTACAGGTATTACTTCAGCTCTAGTCCTTCGTTTCACAGTTTAGACCTTATTGCTAGCTTTGTTGTGTTTGCCTTGTTTGCTAGAATAGTGTTGTTTGACCTTAGTCCCTTTATATCTTAGGCACCATCCTAGTGTTCTCTCACCCAGCCTTGGCCTTGTTTGACTCTGGTGCATCCATGTGCATCATATCCCGGAGATTTGTAACTAGGCACTCCATTCCCACCCATACACTTCCTAAGTGTTGGGACATCACCAAAGGGAACGGAGTGGTGACTGTGAACTTGGGTTGTCGATCGATCCCCTTGGTGGTCAGTGGACACGAATTATTTACAGATTTCATCGTCCACGACCTGCCGCATTTCGATGTCGTTCTTGGCATCGATTGGCTGGGAGACTTCCATGCCTCGATCGAATGCAACAGCAAGAGGGTGGTGTTCAGAATTCCAGACCATCCGGAGTTCGAGTTCCGTAGCAGAGATGAGTCGCTTGGGCCCATCAGATTTCGGGCCAAGCCGGAGGTCCCGATTGTCGCAGCTATGTAGATGGAGATCGACCGACCAGCAGTAGTCAGAGACTTCGATGACATCTTTCCGAAGGATATCTCAGGCTTGCCACCCGACAGAGCTCTAGAATTTGGAATTGATCTTATGCCGGGAGCACAACCGATATCGAAGGTGCCGTATCGGATGGCTCCTACTGAGCTTGAGGAGCTGCGGAAGCAATTAGATGAGTTAATGCAGAAGGGTTTCATCCACCCTAGTGTGTCACTGTGGGGTGCACCAGTCTTGCTCGTGAAGAAAAAGGATGGGTCCCGCAGGATGTGCATAGACTATCGAGGGCTGAATGCTGTCACGGTGAAGAATAAGTATCCGATGCCGCGCATCGATGATATTTTTGATCAGCTGGGAGGTTCGAGAGTTTTCTCGAAGTTAGACTTGAGGAGCGGATACCATCAGCTGAAGGTGAAGAAGGACGATATTCCGAAGACAGCCTTCCGGACGAAGTACGGACATTATGAGTTCGTGGTTATGCCTTTTGGCATAACCAACACTCCAGCTTTGTTCATGAATTTGATAAACTTGATTTTCTACGACTTCTTGGATAAGTTTGTCGTTATCTTTATAGACAACATCCTTATTTACTCGAAGTCTGAGGAGGAGCACAGCTGTCATCTGAGGACAGTGCTGGAGACGCTGAGGCGGCATAAGCTATATGCCAAGTATAGTAAGTGCGAGTTCTGGCTGGACAGAGTCGCGTTTTTAGGACACGTGGTGTCCGATGATGGCAAATCTGTAGATCCGGAGAAGGTCAGAGCAGTCAGAGATTGGCCGACTCCGCAGTCAGCGGCAGATATCAGGAGCTTTCTTGGCTTAGCAGGCTATTATCGACGGTTCATCAAGGATTTATCGAAGATTGCAGAGCCGATGACGAAGCTGACGAGGAAGGATGTGGAGTTCCATTGGTAAGATGCTTGTGAGGAGGCCTTCAGTATCTTGAAGGCGAGATTGACCACAGCACCGGTTTTGGCAATACCGGATCGGAGCGGAGGCTTCGAAGTATATTGTGATGCATCAGGGAAGGGCCTAAGATGCATTTTTCATCAGCATGGCCACGTGGTCGCGTACGCTTCTCATCAGTTGAGGACTCATGAAAAGAATTACCCGACGCACGATCTAGAGTTGGCAGCGGTGATATTTGCACTGAAGATCTGGAGGCACTTCTTGCTAAGTGAGAGCGTGAAGATTTTTACCAATCACAAGAGCTTGAAGTACATCTTTACACAGAAGGAGCTCAACATGCGTCAGAGACGATGGTTGGAGCTTATGGCTGACTACGAGATAGACCTGCAGTATCACCCGGGGAAGGTGAACGTAGTGCCTGATGCGTTGAGTAGGCTTCCTACCGCGATGATGCATACTGCCGACTGGAGGATACAGCAGGAGCTGAGAGAGATGGATTTAGAGGTCGTCCTACCTGGTGTAGTTCATTCATTCATGAATTTGCAGATTCAGTCCATGATCGTGGATCGGATCAAGGCAACACAGGCAAGAGATCCGAAGCTGCAGAGGATCAGGAGGCAGGTTGAAGCTGGACTACGGACAGAGTTCGTGATTCATGAGGATGGTTCGCTGTGGTACGGCAGTAGGCTCTGCGTACCTATAGGTGATGTTCGGGAGGAACTTTTGAGCGAGGCTCATAACTCGCCATATTCTATACATCCTGGAGGCACCAAGATGTATAAGGACCTCCGTCTGAATTACTGGTGGATTGACATGAAGAGGAGTGTGGCACGGAGCATTACCAAGTGTTTAATATGCCAACAGGTGAAGGCTGAGCACCATCATACGGCTGGTTTGCTACAACCGCTTCCTATTCCGGACTGGAAGTGGCAACATATCACGATGGATTTCGCGACTGGTTTACCTCGGACCCCGAAGCAGAATGATGCAGTCTGGGTGATCGTTGATCGGTTAACTAAGTCTGCTCATTTCATCCCGTTCCGAGTGGGCCAGTCTACGGAAGTCTTGGTGAGGAAATATCTAGAGGTAAAATTTCCATTTTACTTCTCTTTTAAATTTTCCTCTTTGAGATAGGTGTGACGTAGACCGTGTACGTGCAGGAGATCGTACGCTTACACGGAGTCCCCGTGAGCATTGTGTCTGACAGAGACTCGAGGTTCACATCTCAGTTCTGGAGAAGTCTACAGGAGAATTTGGGTACGAGTCTGAGTTTCAGCACGGCGTACCACCCGCAGACAGAAGGTCAGTCCGAGAGGACTATTCAGATTCTAGAGGATATACTGCGAGCTTGTATGCTCAATTTGAAGGGATCATGGGAGGACCATCTTCACTTGGTGGAGTTTTCGTATAACAACAGCTACCAGGAAAGCATTGGCATGGCACTGTTTGCTACCTTATATGGGAGGAAATGTCGATCGTCACTGAGCTGGGATGACATCGGAGATCGGGAACTGTTGGGTCCAGAGATGATAGTGGAAGATGTGGATGTCGTGAGAGACATCAGGGAGAAGCTCAGAGTTGCGTAGGATCGCTTCAAGCATTAGGCAGATGCCAAGAGGAGACCTTTGGAGTTTCAGCCAGGAGATCACGTCTTCCTGAAGATTTCTCCGAACCGTGGAGTCATTCATTTTGGGAAGAAGGGAAAGCTGAGTCCGAGGTATATTGGACCATTCGATGTGCTGGAGCACGTGGGAGCAGTGGCCTATCGCCTTGCTCTGTCAACATCATTGGAGGGAGTTTACGACGTATTCCACGTATCTCAGCTATGTCGGTACGTCAATGAGCTGTCACACACTGTGGATTTTTCGATGATTACGGTCTGTCCGGACCTGACATATGACCAGCAAACTGTGCAAATTTTGGACCGTCGACAGAAACAATTGAGGAATAAGGTAGTCGACCTGGAGAGAGTGATGTGGCGTCATGGATCACCTGGAGAGTCCACTTGGGAGCGTGAGGAGGAGATGAGAGAGCGTTTCCCATCTTTGTTTACTGATTAGTGTTGTAGATTCCGAGGACGGAATCTTTATTTTAGTGGGGTAGAATGTAACGGTCGCTTTCCGACCTTATGGATTTTCTGCGTGCATGTGCCTTATCATGCACGTATTTTATTTGACTCTTTCTTGGTTTCGGTATATGCAATATGATATGCCGTTGGGACCATATGGAAGAGTAGTTATTAGAAGGATTTCTGGGGAACATCATTTTGCAGGTCGTTCTCCCACAAATCAGCTTTGTTAGAGTGACGTCGTGACTTCAGGCTTCGATGTTGGACCTTTTTATTTTCCGTTCGTTTTTCGTGAACCTGGCGCGCGACCGGACCCCGTAATCTCTATCCTCTCGGAGGCGCCATCACCCCGGTACCTTCTTTGTAATTTTTGGACACCCGTGGACTTACCTGCATTCTTTTCGTTATTAAATAATTTAAAACTTTTCTTTTAAATTCCTTTTTCCTTTTGATTTTGAACTTGGCGTATCTCCTTTTAAACAAAACCCAAATGATTTCATCTAATCTTTTAGAAGGGATACTAAATCCCTTTTTTAATATAATTTTTATCTATTCTATCTAAAATCTTAACCACCCACTTTCTCTCTCACACGTTCTTTCAACTCCTCCCTACTTTTGAGAGCCCTAGACTAGGTCTTTTTTTAGCAGCCGAGTACACCCTACAATCTCTCACTCACGTCCTTTTTCTCTCATAAATAATATCATTCTAACTTTTAACCCTAGGCTTTATAGAGTTCAGCCGCCTATTTTTTTTCACAGGGCGTAAGTCTCTCTCTCTCCCTCATCTCTCTCTTTCCCATAACCCAACGGAGACACCCCCTCTCGACACGCCGGCAGCTACCTCCCCTTCCCCCACTTGCGTCGACCTGCCCTTCAACCCTCACAACAGCACCTCGCCGGCCAATACTCCGGCCAACGCCCCGCAGGCCGTCCCCTGGTGTCGCCCAGGCCGCCGGTAGCTCCGACGTTGCTCCAGCGGCAGCCCCGAAGCCTCCCCAGGCCGGAACCGTTGCACGACAGCCTTCCATAGCGGGCCAACCCCGCGGCCAACGTTCCAGTGACATCTAGTCACCGTTGCGCCTCCGTGCTCGCTGGTTTGGTTTCCCGTGGCCATTGTCTACGCCTCGTCACCGATCGAGTTGTTAGAGCTCATCCCTGACGCCGATCAACTCCCTTGCTCGCTATTTCGGCTTCCCGATCACTGTCCGCTATCCCCGCCCGCTGCCCTCACTTTCAGTCTGCTGCCATGACGTTTCTTGTTACGCTACCCGTAGCCGGGACACCGTAGACGACGAGGAGGATCCCACCGTTCAAACTCTATGTCCATTCTACGTCAAACACCAGAGAGGTTGGTCACCCTAACTCGTAGCGAACCCACACCGTAGATCAATCAAACCCTAAACTAAAATTTGACAACTCAAACTAAATTTACTTTCAGCGTTTATAAAATGATTGCCACAATAAAAAGATCGACAATCGGACAACTTTTCTGTGCACATAGGGTAGAAGTCGATCTAGGTTGAATGAAACACCAAAATGTGACTTTTGACGAATAGGGTAGTCCCGCCAATCTAGAAACAAACCCTAATAGGACTTATTAAAAAACACGACCTGACACCGTCGCCGTGATCCTGTTTCAGATGGACTACCACAGACGAGACGCTGGGACGAGACGCTTCAGACGGACGACATGCTCGCCACCGCAGGCAAGTGTACTCACTTGCACTTTTGGCTGTGCCTAGGCCTTAGACTGCTAGAACTATTAAACTGTGAACAAAGAGAACCGGACATGAAATGATAGCGTCTGGGACACCCCTTGACGGCTTAGACTTGACGATGAAGTCTAAGCTCAACAACAACTTTTGACACCGTAGGGTTATCTTATGTGTGCGTGCGTGTGGGTCCATAGAAGAACCATCCATGTCATGTCACGTCGTGTCTTGTTTTGCATATCCTGCGGGCAATAGGGCACCCACCAGTGAGTGGGTAATCCCTTGTACAGATACACAGCCTGCAGGCAATAGGGCACTCTCCAAGCTAGAGAGGGTCATCCCTTGTACGGATACACAGCCTGCGGGTAATAGGGCACTCACCAAGCTAGAGTGAGTGATCCCTTGTACGGACTTGTCTTGTGCACTTGGGTTGGGGTAGGGTTGAGCGTGCGCACTGGGAGTGGGTCTGATCCCCCTCGAACCGTAAGGTGTGAACCCTTCGAGTCACACGTGCCTCGTCTTGTCTTGTCTTGTCCTGTCTTGCTTGCCTTCTCACGTCTTGTCACGACCCGTTTAGGTTAGTCCCATAGTCGGTAGCACACGCTACGACTACTGCTTGCTACGCCTACTTTCCTGCTGCGTTTACTTCCTTTTGATACTCTGTTATAACCTCAGCATGCTAATCAACTAGTAAACTGTTGTCTAATAGTTCGGTACACTTGCGTAGAGTCTAACCCTTTTTTGTAGACTTTACCTGACATACGGTTCCTTTCTTTTGGGTGCTGTATGTCAGATGTGGAGCCAGAGTACGTTGACGAGGCGGAGCTACCAGAGGACGTAGAGCCGGAGGACGTCGATCCAGAGTACGTGCCTGAGGAGGATCAGAGCTAGAGGTCCTCATGTTGCTGTTCCAAACTTCTCTCTGCTGATTAGTTGGGTGTGGGTGCTTGCAGCAGTAGTTACTTTTCAGTTGTTGTAGCCGAGTCAGGCTTTGTTGGACTCTCAAAACTCTGGATGAATAATTTGGAATAAAAAATGAATTTTTTCTTTTCAGTACTTTTGTTGTTCCGTACTAACCTGCATGGACCTGTTCCTTCGTCTTGGAGTACCACACAGACGCTTATTGGGTCCGAGCTTCTCAGCTCCGGCCTAAGCGGGCCTTAGTCACGCTTCGCCTCCGTAGTTTTGGGAAGCGGGGCGTGACAGCGCCCACAACTTAAGTGATTTTTAGGGTTTTTGAAACCCCTAATGAGGGCTACGAAAGTTGATTTTTTACCCAACTTTGGGCAATTGTTTGAGGGCTCAAACGAAGTCGAAATTCGTCGTCGTTGGTTCCTACGCGTTCACCATTCGAAGCCCTTCTTATTGATAGCTTGTTTGGTGTCGATAGTTTAATGAGAGAAGAGAATTAATTCGTTGAAGTTTGCTTTTATGAAAAGCTCACTAAACTTCAAATTAGGCTAAATTAGCTTAATTGAATTCTCTTCAATTTAGCAATAGTCCCACATTGCTCACAACGAAAATAGGAGTGCCGATTTCCTATATAAATAGGGGTGCACTCTCTTCGTTGAAAGATGCACCAAGTCCTCGATTGAGTAGCTCCAAAATTTTAAAGCAAGCTCGATCTACGACTAAACTATTCTCTCTCTCTCTCTCTCTCTCTCTCTCTCTCTCTCTCTCTCTCTCTCTCTCTCTCTCTCTCTCTCTCTCTCTCTCTCTCTCTCTCCTTCCTATTCTCCGGAGTAGTCCTAGCAAGACTACGAAGGGGTTTGGATTCGGATCCTGACGTCTAAGACGCGGGTCTATTCAAGTGAAACTTTCTAACGCTTGTGATCGGCTTGGAGGCGAAATTCGGCTTGGGCGGATCGGTTTGAGGGTGCGAGGCGTCTCAGGCGGATCGAGTCAAGGCGGCTCGGCTACGAGGAGCATCAGAAGATGGTGTGGTACATCGTGCCTGCTCCAGGGCCAAGATTCCGGGTTATGCAGTTAAGAAATTTTAGTGTAGATTTAATTCTGTCGTTGTAGAAATAGATCCCTCTTGGGGTGGTCAGATCCACCACAAGTTGGCATAGATCGAGCTAGGTTCTGGCCCCCTCAGAGCCTAGCTAAATTGTTTAGCTAGCCTAAAAGTTTTGTTGTTGGTTTTTCCGCTCCGCTTTATGCCCATGTGGTCCGTCCGACTTAGGACGGACACAGATCCGAGCTCTGAGGGTCAGCCAAAACCCCTACAGTGGTATCAGAGCCATGGTTATGTTATAGATCTATTTCAGCGACGTTCTTTAAATCTTTCAATTGCTTATATTAAACAATGGACTATTTTAACTTTATGTTACAATTAGTATAAAATTGTTTTGTGTTTTTAAAAATTGTTTTTGCAACACGAAATTTTTTTGGGACGATTTAATTTTATGCGATAAATTTAAATAGGTCTCTAATATTTAAATACTTTTAAAAAAAATTTATATATGATATAATAATTTTTCCGAGCATTTAAAAGTTTACGTAACTTTGAGGATGTATTTCATTTTGGAAGTTTAATTCTCTTAAGTTACATAGGGGTTGGAAATTTTTAAAAAATCTATTTGAAAACTTTTAAAACAATTTCTAATGATTTTTAAAAAAAATTTAAAATTGCTTTAATGGATATGTATATTAAAGAAATATTTTATTTTCATATGATGAAATGATAAATGAGTTTCTTTTAAAATTACATATAAGTTTCTAGATTATTTATGCGATATTTTAATCTTAGAAATGTTCGATTAAAATTTTAAAGCCTAGGTTTTAAAATTATTTGATAATTTTATGAAACCTAGTTTTATGTGATAAAAATATTTTAAGCTTTAAATTTAAATGTTAAATTTTTTATCTTTAAATTTAAATGTTAAATTTTAGATTTGCGTGTTATTAATTTTGTAGATAATTTTAACTTGCAAATTCTCATTATATGTCACTACATGAACTTTTAATTTATGCGAATAAATTAGTTGTTTTATATTTTAATGGACATGATGAATAATGAATTCATGAACTCTTTTAGGTTAGCCATTAAATGATTAAAATTTTATAAGATGAAATTTTAATAAATTAGTGACATGTTAGGTTTTATAAACAAAACAACATCAAAACCTAATACCAGATTAGGGTAGTCCCTTTTGATTGTCAATCATTGCAATAAATCATTTAAATGATGATTTTCATAAAAGACTATTTTTGAAATATGTTGTAATTGTTTTATTAAAATCCTAATAAGATTGGGGTAGCACGTTGAACGAATGAACCTTATAGTTGATAAGGACTAAATAAAAATTGTTCAACCAATCCATAAAATTTCGAATTTTAGGATCCACTAGTTGATAAGGATTAACTAGTTTTAATTAAAAGACATTTAGTTATTGGACGAACATAGAATTGATGAAAATTCCTTCAATGGATCATAATGTCGGTCAATGTGCTTGGCTAAGTTTGCTGGACCACCCTAGCTAGTCTAGGGGCCGAGTGGTCCTGGCTTAGTCAATTTCCTGGCGCGTCCACTGGACCGCAAGGAGTCGAATCATGACTGTGTAAGTCCATCGACTATACCTAAGTCAAATACGATAATAATCTTGTTCAAGATAAATCGTAGCCCTCCTTGTTTTAGGAGTTGGCAACTGTAAGAAACGTGTTACGGTTGTTGAGCTACACTCAAGCCGTGACATGACAATCTTATAGAACCCGATTTCTTGATAAACATCTTGACCTGACTAAAACCGTTGTCTCATCCACCGAGCACCGGCGTGAGTCTAACCAAGAATGTAGTCTAAATTCTGACCCAAACCGATGTGTCGTGCATACATCGAACGGCGGGGCAAGTCAGGATAGACACGAAAACAAGGGTCCGACTAGGCTAGCCATTGTGATCCGGATAAGCACACTCATGATCACAAATGACTAGGGGTAAAATCGATAGTGAATCATATTTAATATGATTGACGACGAGTTCGTCTACCAACTGCGGAGTCGGACAACTTGTTGAGACACACTCAAGATTGTCAGACTCAGGGTACTCGGATCCCTCTCTCATAAATGTTATTTTATAATAAAATGTTTATTATTATGGCTTTAATAAATTTAGTGGGAGAATATAGTTTTATTAAAAACCATTAAAACTATACAACGAACATATACTGAGTAAAGTATCTATAAAATTGCAGAATGGATTCTGGTCTTAGATATCTGGTAGAGAAGAACAGGCTTGATGGAACGAACTACAAAGACTGGCTTAGGAACATTAAGTTAGTCCTTTCTCTAGCCGGGATTGGATACGTACTGTTCGAGGACGCTCCGGAGAAGCCTGATGACAATTCGGCCTTCGAGGAAAAAGAAGCCTATAAACTATACCAGAGGGATGCAGAGAAGGCCATGTGCCTTACTCTGGCTTCGATGAGTAGCGAACTGCAGAGGAAACATGAACATAAGGATGTTCAAAGTATGCTTCTGAATGCACAAGAGTTATACGGCAAGCGGTCTAGAGCTGCCAAGTTCGAAGCTACCAGTAACCTCTGGGGCACAAAGATGGAGGCAAGACCCGTACAAGATCATGTCATCAAGATGATCGGGTACGTAGAAGACGCCGCCCAGTTAGGTTTTGTCCTGGACAATGAGATGTCAGTGGACATTATCCTTAAGTCTTTAACCCCGGACTTTAAGCCTTCATTACTGGTTTCATAATGAACAGTCCTGAAACAGATATTCCTGGTCTCCTCAATATGCTTAGGCAGTTTGAGGAGATTGAGAAGAAACCGACTGCACTGGTTGTTGGCTCTGCTTCTTCAGACCAGCCGAAAGGCAAGGATAAGAAGAGGCAGGTCCCGCAACCTGCGAAGGAAAAGAAAGGGAAGAAAAAGACCAAAGGGGCCCCGTAAAAATCTGAGTGCTTCCATTGACATAAGATTGACCATTGGAAGAGGAACTGTAAGATCTATCTTGCAGAGAAGAAGAAGGGGCATACTGATGCCCCTACCTCAGGTACAACAAATTAAATTCAATGAAGCATAATTATTTCCAATCGCATAGTATGACATATTGAGACATCTGTGCAATGTATACAGGTGGCTGAAATGAAGCAAATATTGGAAGAAGTTCGGAGAACGGTCAGCAATCTGAGCAATCGTTGCTGCTGGGGCCGTGCAAAGACTTCGAGAGACATGATTGAGAAGGAGCTGATATACTAAATTTTAGTTGAATAAAATGTATCATTCCTCCAAGTGAAAACAATGATTGAGTATTCAACACTCAAAGTTTATTTGATAAACATATTATGGTTCATCTATATGAATCCGTTGTTTTTAATGAATGTCTCGGAAATTGTGCCTTCTGTTGAAATTGAGATTTGATTGAGATTGACTTAAATTTTCTGTAATTGTGGCTTTCTGAGTTGGTGGCGAAAATTCTCGAATTATGATGTGAAGCTTCAGAAATTTTGTTTTGGAGCTGACTTAATGTTATAGTCAATTGGTAGTTAAGTATAGGTTCCAGGAGCGTATAAATTGTGTATGATCACAATTATACGCATATTAAGATTAATTCTTAATAAACTGCATTTGGTTATTAAAGAGTTGATATTAAATGTGGTTAAGGGTAAAGTACAGTGTAGGACGTTTGATTGAGTGAGTCAATGTCAAAATTCCTTAAACCGATCTTGACTTGACTCATTCGTCAAACCGAACCAGACACTAGTACATTCCATCTAAAGCGCCTTTCAAATGGTTATGTCTTCATAAATATAATCTAAATATGATATAGATATAATATTGAAGTATTTAAACAGGTAATTCTTAAAGTCAGTGGGAGCCAGCTCGTATACTTAGTTCCGGTTTTTCGGACTAAGTAAAAAGGATTTCCAACTATTTGAATCATCTATATAAAACATTGAATCAAAATCGTTTTGATTTAATCATATATATAGATACTTAGGGTGTCATGTATGTACTTGACATATTGACACAAGAAAATTGGAATGAGCTGAGATTGACTTATAGAAATATTAAACCCTACATCTAGATTGTATAAGCTAATTGTTAGCTATACAAAGAAAGGGAAAATTGATCCAGATCATTTTTCAAAGGATCAATCTTGTGTGATCAAGAGATGTATATATAATAATACATTAAAATGCATTATAGATACCCGTTAGTCAATCCACTCTTAGGTTTGTCATATAAATGTCAAAGTGACTTATGCTATAACGGTATGAGATACCGAGATAAATAGCCTAAGTGCAAGTGGGAGATGTAAGAGGATATATGCCCATAAGGCAATTTATCCTAAGTATACTTCTTGTTCATACTGTATATGGTATCCATTATCCTAAGTATGAAATCGTTTGAATTAATATACTTAGATAATGTCCATAGACTTATAGTTATGTCCTTATGTATCTAGATAAGATCTCGATTATGAGTAGTAAGCGGCCGAATAGAAACGTAAGTCTTAAACGATTCGTGGTCATAGACGTGCTGAGAACTGGATATCAACACATCGGATAGACCACTGTGTCTTTGTCTTACCTTAGGGTAATGATGATCTCATAGTCATTCGACTTGGCGAAGTCGGAGACGAGACAAAGGTGCTCACTGTAGAATGAGTTCACTGAACGACCAACTTAGAGTTGTTAAATGGTTAACTTTAACTAAACTGTCTTTAATAACTCTAGGGTGAGGTAAGGTAGTCCTTAAGACCTGAAGTCATCTGTACCAACCTATGAGCAAACAGTGTAGCTTAAACCTATGATCTAGTTTCGAGGCTAGGCCTGCTGAAAGATCTTAGGTTGGGTTGCACCCGAAGCTCTCGAGGTGAGTAGATGACTAAGATTGGATTCGTCACTTCCGTTAAAGGGAAGTTAGTGTCACAGGCTTAGTACGGTCTTTGTGTTAATCCTCGGCCGAGGTACGTTGTAAGAAGTACAACGTGAATACAACAAAGACCGTCGTATACTGACCAATGTTGTCTAATAGGGTTGACAGTAAACCATACCCTAGGCCAACAGGGACAAAGTCTTGACGAAGGGACTATAGCTAACAGCATTCATCACTGTCACAGCCAAAGTAAACCCAATGATTCTTTTGTCAAAGGGTCGATCACGTTATGATGATTCTGAAACAGGGACGACAGCTACTGCTCGTGATGACCGTCGTCTAGGGGTTCCGAGCCCCCAACCTGTAGTAAGGTCAGGCTGTAGGGTCTCACACCGAGTAGCGTTCGTGTCTTAGTAATAGGAAAATTAATTGAGAGAGATTCATTTGATGATATTGAATAGTTAATATTCACAAAACTAGTTGTGAAAATAAGTCGTAGAAGCAATAGTGACAATGTTGCATTTGATGCAAAACAAAGATTAAACGTGTCGTAAATTGATTACGATAAATTTAGTAGGAACAAATATATTGAAAAGGGTTACCTGGATGACGAAATCGTCCCGGTTTAAACACAGGTTCAAACCGCATCCAAATCGGAGTTTAAACGAGCCCAGAAACGCGAAAATAGTACAAGGCAAAGTGGGTTAGACTCACTGGGCTAACAAGCCCATCTGCAAAGAAAAATGGGCACGGCCCGCTTACTGCAGTGGGCCAACGCCCGCAGCAGCAGCGGGCGCATACCCGCTGCCCAGCGGGCGAGCGGCCCGCCCCCTCTTCCCTTGGGTGAGGGCTTAGCGGGCGCACCCGCAACTTAAGTTATTTTTAGGGTTTTTGAAACCCCTAATGACGGCTACAAAAGTTGATTTTTTGCCCAACTTTGGGCAATTATTTGAGGGGTCAAACGAAGTCGAAATTCGTCGCCGTTAGTTCTGAAGGATATCACTCTGATATTATTGTGACGCTGTTAAGGCCCATCATCCATGGCACCCTAGACCCGTCACAAGATACCTCAGAAACTTGTTTTACGGCATGCCTCTCGACAATGCCCAACCCATTATAAGATCACCATCTTATCAGGACTTGGTACGGTAAGAGCGATTACTTCGGGTCGGCTCATAACCCGAGAACCCGTACTCAAGCTCAACAAGCTTTGATAACACTGAAGGGTATACAGGGACCCTTAGGGCACAAAAACTCTATGCCCGTCCTAAGTCGGACGGAACATAGACAGAAATAGCATCGAAAAAATAAACATGTTAATCTAATTAACATTTAACCCTAAGGTCCAAGACCCTAAACCAAGATCTATGCCGACTTAGGATGGGTCTGACCATCCCAAGAAGGATCTAGCCTACCGTGATTAAATTAAACTAATGCTTAATTAAACACATACCCGGAATCTCAGCCCTGGAGCAGGCGAGATGTTCCGCACCGTCTTCCGAGCCGCTCCCCGTCCCACGCCGAGCCGCTCCTCAAACTGCTCCCTAAACCGCTCCTCGAACCGCTCCTCAAACCGCTCCGCATCCCGAGGCGAGCAATCATCGTGCCGCCGAGCCAACCACGCACCGAAGAAAGTTTCACGCAAGTGAAACCTTCGCCTAGATTTCGGATCCGAATCCGAACTCCTTTGCGGCTTTGCTAGAGCCCTCAGGAACAAGGCAGAAATTTATAGGGAGATGAGAAATATTAATTTAAGCTTAGATCCGAGCGTGCTCCAACATTTACGAGAGCCGCTCAGATCTAGAGCTTGGGACGAGTTTGGAGGAAGGGAGGAGGCCCATATTTATATAGGCGGCGGACTCTCCCCTTTTCTCAAAATCCGATGTGGGACTAATAATTGAGAGTTAATTAAATCAAGTTAGTTTGCCTTTCACAAAGGGCAAAATTCCTCGAATTTTAACTCCCTCAACGTTGAGCTTCATTGTTGGTACAACCTACCAAATCGAAGAGGGTTCAACGGTGAACGCGTAGGAAAAAACGGCTCGTCAATCCGAGTCCGTTTGACCCTTCAAACAATTGTCCAAAGTTAGCCAAAAGTCATGCTTCTCTTAGAAACGTAGCCGTCAAGAAAATCCCAGGTTTCAAAAAACCATAACCAGAAAATTCGGGCTTGATGGGCCTCCATTTTCGCTGGTTTCAGCCCAACAGTTTGGGCTGACTTGTTTTGGCTATAACTTGTGCATTTGGACTCCGTTTTTGACGCGGTTTGAACCTGCGTTTAGAGCGGGACGATCCTGTCATCTAGGTAACCTTTTCAATGCGTTTATTTAATTAAATATAGTCTTAAACAAATTAAGATACATTTAATCTCTTTTGCATCATATGTAAATTAGTCCCTATCTAGGCTTAAATTTTCATTTGCATCAAATACAAATGATCTGAGGGCATATTCCTCTACATCTCCCACTTGCACTCATGATCATTTATCCCGAATGCAGGAGATGATTGCAAACATCTTTTGCAATATTTTATCCCTTGCATCAAATGCAAATTATTCTCCCTAACTAATTTCTACCTTTTACTAGACGAAGATCGCACTCTGTGTGAGACCCTACAGCCTGACCCTTTCAACAGGTTGGGCTCGAAGCCCTATACGGCAGTGACCATGAGCAGTGGTTACCGTCCCTGCTTCAGGAATCATCATTATGTGGTTGACTCATTGACATGAGTATTGTCGGGACCACCCTGACTATTTCCGTGATGAATTCCGCAGTTATAGTCTTTTCGTCTAAACTATGTCGTGTAAGTCAAGTCTAGGATACGGTCAAACTGTCAACCCCAATAATTTGACTCAGGTTAGTTTCTATCGATCTTTAGTCAAATAATGTTGGACTTCTTCCAACAAAATCTGGCCAGAGATTTTACTAAAGATCGAACTAACCCTACGACACTAACTCCCATTGACCGGGAGAGACGAATCCTCTCTTGGTCATTACTCGCCTCGTACGCTTCAAGTGACACCCAATCAAAGACCTTTCGACAGGCCTTGCCTCGAAGCTAGGTCATTTGATCTAAGTGGCACCATTCACGCACAGGTTCGTCAAAATGACCTCAAGTCAAAAGACCAACTAGCCTATCATCACTCAGAGTCATCATTGACAGATTGGTCAATATAACCATATGATAACTCTTGTGGATCGTTCAGTGAACTCATTCTCTAATGAGCACCTGTGTCTCGTCTACGACTTCGCCAAGTCAAGCGATCATGAGATCATCGCCACCGCTAAACGGTGAAGACTAAGACACAATGGTCTATCCGATGTTTCGATATCCTTGTCTCGAAACATCTACGACTACGAACCCTTTTAGACTTATGCTACAGACGGTCAAACATTTCTCCATGATCGAGATACTCATCTCGATACATGTTTGACCTTGCATGAAGTCTCAGGACTTTACCTAAGTTAATATCTAATGTTAACTACATTATAACATAACTTTAGATAAATTATTACCAAACAGCTTACTGTTATTTCGAACAAGATGTTTGTGATATTCACACATGAAGATAGATAGCCTCGAGGGTATCATCTCTCAACATCTCCCACTTGCACTCAGGCCCATTTATCTCGGTATCTAATACCGTTTTTACACATAAGTTTTCCCGACTTCATGTGGTAGAGCCTTCGTGAGTGGATCTGCTAAAACCTTCTACACTATAGACTTAAGGAGTTTCTATGTTCATAGTAGACCAACCATTTGAATCTCATTCAAATAATTCATTTGGTCTGTCGGAATCCATAATATTTTATTTATTTGGATCTTATCCAGTTCATCGTACCTTACGATAATAACCTTAAATTAGTTAATGGTCATAAATGGCTCATATCTATTTCTGATAAAGTATCAAACTCTTTTGATCACTTCATCAAAATATATATGTTCCATCCCTTTGATGCCTCACATGTAATTTATACGCTCACACTGACCTTGAAAACTATCTGGCTAATTCAGATAAGTTGGTCCGTCTAAATCATATTTAGAAAAATGAACTTGTAAGTGAATGCTCCAATTTTCATGGTCAACTTAAGCATTTACATCGAGTTTGTTCCGAGTAGTTCTGTACACATCTGCTGGTGGAAAACGGTTTCATTATAATCCGTTTTATAGGAATTAGTATGGAAAAACCGTTCTCGACCAACATGATTGCACTTCACTATATTCCTTTCTGCACCAATCTTTCAACTTAAAGATTTACTTGCAGAAAGTGAGAAAACATTTTCCTTGTGCACGTAAACTAAATTTCAAAATTTATTTACGCACACGGACCTATTCTGATTGCATCAAGTTTTTAAATCGGAGTTACTACTCCGAATTTCATCCCGGAAGTTGACTAAGTCATCATCAGTTATGATGTTTAACTCGACTCTTCGTCTCACGAAATTCGAGTAATTATACAACTTCCCAATGATTGATTTAATGAATATCTTATTGATAATGTCCTCACAGAACATTATCAAAACCTAGGCATTACTATCTGGGACTTAAACCAGAAGGAGGACTTAACTCAGAGTCACTTACAATGGATCACACCAAGTCTAACTAAGTGTGATTCATACCTTTTGACACACGGATGTGTTAACAGACTTGACCTGAGAGAAAATCACACTTTCTTTTAATTACGCAAGATTTAATGTACCTAAGTATTTGACCATTCGATCTAATCGAATCAGTTTAAATACTTTAGTCATTTCGTTCTTTATTTTATCAGACTTGTGTTTCATCAAGAACACGTGTCTTAATAAAATATACGAATAACTTAATTTGGTTAATCTAGACTCGGGTTCATCAGTATGTACCAGACTGAGTTCGACAACTCATTCTCCCACTGTCTTACAGATGGGTTTCGGCCATTCTATCTAAGAGGATAAGACTCACAAGTGTCCGCAGACTTCATAATACGAGAGGTCAGACCCCTCTTTATGTGACTTGTGAAGCTTAGTCTCTCGATACGGCATAGTCTATTTTTCCATACAAGTTTGCTACTATCTTGTGTATTTATATATATTAACATTTAATATATATATATTATCGTTATACATAAATTACTAACGCAAAACATTGCTTCAGACGCGAGGTGACGACATTCGTCAAATTGTGTTAGACGTCTTTTGTATAACAATAATTATAAAATCGTGACCTCAAAATATGTCACATTTTCATTTCCTCCTACTTATGCCTTTACTAATGATAAATTAAACTATTAAACTCGATTGACTTTCCGAAGTGCCTTCTTCCTTTTCTAAATCACATTTAGATATAAATAGCCCAACATAAATAAATAGCTATGCAAGCATCTTATGTATCCAAATGCCTGAGAGGTGCAATCTTGAGTGTAGCTCAAGAAGTTGCTTGTCTCAAGATCCGGTTGGGATACATAGTCTTACACCGCTCATGCACTCGTATTCGACTCAAACAGTTTGATCGAATTCTCGAACTTTGCGGATCAAAATTGGTTGTCCATACAACCTTGAGGGTAGCTCGACAAGTTGTAGGGAGAAACATATTTCGAATATCATATATGTTCAAGCTGCCTCATATAGAGACGGGTGCCATGTAGCGTGAATTTATTTGTTGGACCCAGAACTTAATGAAATCGTATTTCTTAAGTCTGTTCTTTAGAAAGTCATTTTAATGTCAACGAGAGTATAGTTTAATCCTATCAATTAGAATTTAACTTGATATTCAATTAATCAACCTATTTGACCAATTAACTAATTCCATTAAAAAATTATATTTTGATTCCTTCGGTAAACATAGTCTTGCCCTAGTTTTGGCATATGTTCAAAATTAAATATAGGTAGAATGGCTTTTATCTATCTATATCCTCCCACTATTTTTACGATCGTTTCAAAGCTTAATAACGAACGATTTAATCGAATTAAAATATTTAAAATTTAGTGAAAGAGGGATCCAATCATCATGAACCTCACAACCTTGAGGAGACTCAACAAGTTGATTAGTTCCATGATTGGTAGACTAACTCTTAGTCAATTACATCATATGTGACTCCCTATCGTTTTTTACCCACAGTCACTTATGATCTTGAGGAGACTCAACAAATCATAATGACTGGTTTAGTCAGACCCTTGATTTCGTGTCCAGATTTGAGTTAGATCGATGCTCGAGGAGAACCGGCGTATCGATTTGGGTCAAGTCTAGGCTACATCACATGTATGTTGGAGTTTGTTCCTTAAAGATAAACATGTCATAGCTTGAGGAGACTCAACAACTATAATTGTCTTCTTTGAGTTACCAAGCTCCAAAATCAAGGAGGGATACGGATTAATCTTTAATAAGATGTATAACGCATTGACTAGATATAGTCCAGGGTGTCATACAATCATGATTCGCGACATTGCGGTCCAGCGGAACACAGCCAGGGAATTGACTAAGCCAGGATCACTCTCCTTTAAAGGGTGATCCAGAACTCTTAGCCAAGCACATTGACTGGATCATGGTCCATTGAATGAAGCTTGTCATTTTTATATGTGTGACATAGACTAAACAGCTTTTATTAACAACTAATTAATCATATCAACTAGTTGAATCCTTAAATTCAAAATTTTAGGATTTGTTTAATAACTTTTATTAAATCCTTATCAACTATAAGGTTCACGTGCTATCCTAATCGTTATTAGGATTTTAATAAATTTATTAACCAACGCCAAAAGCGAAGTCCTTTAATGAGAATTAATAATAACAATTAGAATTAAAATTTTCATTAAAAGGACTACCCTAATCAGGAATTAGGTCTTGAAGCATTGTTAATATTTTATTAAAACATAGCATGTCATTAAAATTCAAGTAATAAATTTTAATCATTTCTGAATGGCTAACCTAAAAGGTTGTCTTGTGTTATCAAATAAGGGACAAGATGAACTAGCCATAAAACTACACTAATTTATCGCATAAAAGGTGTACAACTATTTAACAATTTAAATAGAACAATGTCTATCACATAAACAATTTTAGCATGCAAACATAAATTTAACATTTAAATTTAAAATATGATTTTAAAAATATTTTATTTTTATCTCATAAAAAAATGTTTTTAAAATCACAAATTTGCATGCTACCCTTTAAAATATTTATCGCATAAAAATTTTAACCTTTAAAATCAGTTTTAAAATATCTCATAAAATTAAAACATCATTTTAAAAAACTTTCATGCTTAAAATTTATCATATAAAATTTTTAGGCACTTTAAACTTATCGCATAAATTTTGAAAGATTTAAAATTAGTTTTAAAAATTATCACATAAATTTTAAAACGTCATTTAAAAAAATTTCCATGTTCAAAATTTATCAAATAGAATTTTTGAACATCTAAAACATTTTTGAAAATTATCTCATAACTTTAAAAAACATTTTATTTTTTTTATAGTATTTAAAAGCATTTCAGGTTTAATAAAATCGCATGCTAGATCGAAACACAGACCTGGCTCTGATACCACTGAAGGATATCACTCTGATATTATTGCGACGCTGTTAAGGCCCATCATCCATGGCACCCTAGACCCGTCACAAGATACCTCAGAAACTTGTTTTACGGCATGCCTCTCGACAATGCCCAACCCATTATAAGATCACCATCTTATCGGGACTTGGTACGGTAAGAGCGATTACTTCGGGTCGGCTCATAACCCAAGAACCCGTACTCAAGCTCAACAAGGTTTGATACCACTGAAGGGTATACAGGGACCCTTAGGGCACAAAAACTCTATGCCCGTCCTAAGTCGGACGGAACATAGACAGAAATAGCAGCGGAAAAATAAACATGTTAATCTAATTAACATTTAACCCTAAGGTCCAAGACCCTAAACCAAGATCTATGCCGACTTGGGATGGGTCTGACCATCCCAAGAAGGATCTAGCCTACTGCGATTAAATTAAACTAATGCTTAATTAAACACATACCCGGAATCTCAGCCCTGGAGCAGGCGAGATGTTCCGCACCGTCTTCCGAGCCGCTCCTCGAACTGCTCCCCGAACCGCTCCTCGAACCGCTCCGCATCCCGAGGCGAGCAATCATCGTGCCGTCGAGCCAACCACGCGCCGAAGAAAGTTTCACGCAAGTAAAACCTCCGCCTAGATTTCGGATCCGAATCCGAACTCCTTTGCGGCTTTGCTAGAGCCCTCAGGAGCAAGGCAGAAATTTATAGGGAGATGGAAATATTAATTTAATCTTAGATCCGAGCGTGCTCCAACATTTACGAGAGCCGCTCAGATCTAGAGCTTGGGACGAGTTTGGAGGAAGGGAGGAGGCCCATATTTATATAGGCGGCGGATTCTCCCCTTTTCTCAAAATCCGATGTGGGACTAATAATTGAGAGTTAATTAAATCAAGTTAGTTTGCCTTTCACAAAGGGCAAAATTCCTCGAATTTTAACTCCCTCAACGTTGAGCTTCATTGTTGGTACAACCTACCAAATCGAAGAGGGTTCAACGGTGAACGCGTAGGAAAAAATGGCTCGTCAATCCGAGTCCGTTTGACCCTTCAAACAATTGTCCAAAGTTAGCCAAAAGTCATGCTTCTCTTAGAAACGTAGCCGTCAAGAAAATCACAGGTTTCAAAAAACCCTAACCAGAAAATTTGGGCTTGGTGGGCCACCATTTTCGCTGGTTTCAGCCCAACAGTTTGGGCTGACTTGTTTTGGCTATAACTTGTGCATTTGGACTCCGTTTTTGACGCGGTTTGAACATGCGTTTAGAGCGGGACGATCCCGTCATCTAGGTAACCTTTTCAATGCGTTTATTTAATTAAATATAGTCTTAAACAATTTAAGACACATTTAATCTCTTTTGCATCATATGTAAATTAGTCCCTATCTAAGCTTAAATTTTCATTTGCATCAAATACAAATGATCTGAGGGCATATTCCTCTACAAGTTCCTACGCGTTCACCGTCCGAAGCCCTTCGTATTGATAGCTTGTTTGGTGTATATAGTTTAATGAGCGAAGAGAATTAATTCGTTGAAGTTTGTTTTTATGAAAAGTTCACTAAACTTCAAATTAAGCTAAATTAGCTTAATTGAATTCTCTTCAATTTAGCAATAGTCCCACATTGCTCACAATGAAAGTAGGAGTGCCGAATCCCTATATAAATAGGGGTGCACTCTCTTCGTTGAAAGATGCACCAAGTCCTCGATCGAGTAGCTCCAGAATTTTAGAGCAAGCTCGATCTACGACTAAACTATTCTCTCTCTCTCTCTCTCTCTCTCTCTCTCTCTCTCTCTCTCTCTCTCTCTCTCTCTCCCTCTCTCCCCTTCCTATTCTACGGAGTAGTCCTAGCAAGACTACGAATGGGGTTTGGATTCTGATCCAGATGTCTAAGACGCTGGTCTATTCAAGTGAAACTTTCTACCGCGTGTGATCGGCTTGGAGGCGAAAGTCGGCTTGGGCGGATCGGTTCGAGGGTGCGAGGCAACTCAGGCGGATCGAGTCATGGCGGCTCAGCTCGAGGAGCATCAGAAGACGGTGCGGAACATCTTGCCTGCTCCAGGGCCAAGATTCCGGGTATGTAGTTAAGCAATTTTAGTGTAGATTTAATTTTGTCGCTGTAGAATAGATCCCTCTTGGGGTGGTCAGATCCATGATCTTGGGCTAGGTTCTGGCACCCTCAGAGCCTAGCTAAATTGTTTAGCTAGCCTAAAAGTTTTGTTTTTTGGTTTTTCCGCTGCGCTTTATGCCCATGTGGTCCGTCCGACTTAGGACGGACACATATCCTAGCTTTGAGGGTCAAAACCCCTACATCCTGCACATCAAATAAGTTTGAGTTTTGTTGAATAAACCTGGACGAGGTAGCCAGGGCATGCGGCAGATGGACAATTTAACAAACCATCCCCTGATTGGGGCTCCGATCTGTGCCATGGATGCCGAAACCAGGCAATATCCCTCGTTATCTGCATTACGAGAAGATCGTTAGGGGGTCGGGTATAGGGCCCGACCAAATCCCATACATGCTTAAGTCAGTGGTTGACTCAAAAGGGGCTACCTGTTGGGAGGCCGTACGCTAGTCCTCCGACCGAGATATGGAGAGTATGGAATTTGGTGGAATAAGTGTTGAGTGTTTTAGGCTACCAAAATGTTGGATATCGGAGATCCCCTCTACCTACGCCTGCTGCCTCTCGGCCTTTATATAGGTGAGCCATCCCGTTGCAATATCTGGGGCAATGATGAGACGTTATTGTCGACATTGTTGAGGATGCATAGACTATGAAGTATTGACCACAATAATTGTCACCATTTGATGAAGTAATAAATAACATGAAGGCGGACCAAAATTGCAAGGCCATAATTACTGGATCGATGGCCATAATTATTGGACGAAGATAGACCATAATTGACGTAACATGTATAATAGATAAATCCCGTGACAGCTTATGCCATGGTTCGCCAAACTATACAAGTGATATTGGTTACTAAATAAACCATAGTTTTTAACTTTCTCGCAAACTGTTTCAAAGAGAAATGTCTATACGTCATGCAATGGTAACCCCCTACAAAAGGACGACTTTCAAATCCCATGCAACATTATTCCAT
The DNA here is from genome assembly GCA_030789695.1 of Scilla litardierei. NCBI lineage: Eukaryota > Viridiplantae > Streptophyta > Magnoliopsida > Asparagales > Asparagaceae > Scilla > Scilla litardierei. The sequence goes on from CM061134.1 coordinate 122,462,475, forward strand.
GAAAAAATTTCCAAGCCCGTGCATTTCTGTACGGGCATAGGGACTAACTAGCGGCGGAGTACACTCAGCAAACCGTTAACACCTTTGATTTGGGCCCACGTCCACTTACGAATCCCGCGTGTCTTCTAGACGTGCCCTTTCGGCTACGCGGCTTCTGCTCGCAGAAAGCTCCATGTCACCGACTCATGCAATTCCAGACGGTGACGCTAAATGGAGTTGCTATGCACACAGACCAAATTGCTGAATACACAAACCATTTATTAACAATTTTACCATTCAAAATTTCAAGGTTGCAATTTAAGCTTTTTCCTCACTTGCCCTACAAACCTAGTCATCCTCCATCATCTTCCTCTTCTTCTCCATCGTTGGCACCGGACCGGACGCCTCTGCCATCGAACCTCGGGGTAAGAGGAGGGAAAATCTCATGGGTAGGCGGAAGAGGAGGGAGGTTGTAGGGGACAAGGGGAGGGGTCGATGGCGCACAAGGGAGGGGTGTGGTAGGAGACTATTATGTGACCCCAATGGTGGCCGGCCAGAATTGGTGGATGAGGATGAAGAGGAGACGGGTAATGTTGTAACATTGTGTTGTGTGTAAAGTAAAAAATGATTTTAAAATTTATTTTTTAGGCATATAAAATGGTCTATGTGCACAGCAATTAGGTCAGTGCACATAGCAACTCCGGATTCATAAGTGGACATTGACTAAGAGAAGTGATGTGTACTCCGCTGGGTACGTCAATTGACTAAGAGAAGTGCCTGGGTACTCCGTCGGGTACACACGCCAGGTACGTCAATTGACCCATATACCTTTGATTTGCCGGGTGCGTGGGATTCATAAGTGGGATTCGTAAGTACACCCGAGGACGCACCCAGCAAGATGGCAATCATCTTTCACAGGTTAGTTGATTAAGAGAAGTGCTAACTGCACCGCATTCATGCGGTGCAGTGTACTATTTTTCCTCAAATTGGAAAAAAAATCAGTCCCTATAGTGTATATGGGTCAATTGACGTAACACTTATTGCTAAATTCGGAAAAAAACGACACTGCACCGCGTTTCCTGCGGGGCAGTTAGAAATTCTCTTGATTAATATAATATCATATGTGTTTCAGAGTGTTTTCTCACTACAAAGCGTTGACCGTGGACAACCCGGTCAACGTGGTCAAGGGGCCCGCTTGGGTCCCTCGGGGGCTTCGAGTCGGTGCGGATGGGGCGAGGGGAAGCCTCGGCCCTGGTTGAGACGCTCGGCCTCGGACGGTCGCGCACGGACTCGGAGGTATGTAACGACCACTTTTCGTCGTACGCTTTTCGTGCACGTGCTTTTGGCCGTGCACGTGTTTGTTTTAGACTTTGGTTGGTTGCGAACACTTTTGTGTGATATGCCGTTGCGAACGTCTCTGAGAGTATTAAATAGTGGCACTATCCTGGAACGACACTTCTCGAGTCGTTTTCCCACAATTTAAACTCACTCGATGAGACGTGACGATTTTCACTTTGACGGGAGACGTTTCTATTTTTAGTTTCGTCGTCCGACGTCGAATTTGAGATCCGTCTTCTTAGTTAGCTCACATTCGTCGCCACGATCACAACGATATTTATTTTATAATTTTTGGAGTTTATTTGACCACTTTTATAATTTTTACAAGTTTTATATTATTTTTAATAATTTATTTTTAAATTAATTTCGGCCAAATAAAATTTATTTGAGTTTAAAACGTTTTAAAGAATTTTTGAGCCAATTTTCAGCTCATTTGGACCTGGTCAAATCCTAGATTGGGTTGGAGAAGTTTAAATTCAAATTTCAAATCTTTTTGAATTCTAATCCTATTAGATTTAGCCCTAGACCAAGTCAACCCACCTACACTATATAAGCAACCCCTAGCAAGTCCTATTTTTCCAAAGAAATTAGCCCTAGCCTCTTCCAAAGTCATTTTGGACGTTGCGACGAATCGTCGCAACGTTGCGACGTTCAGCCCCCGCACGACCGAGGAAAATCGCCCCGTTCGCCCGCTCCGACCGAAGCCCCCGCCCGCACCCAAGCCGCTCCGCACGCTGCAGCACCCCCGCTCCGTTCCATCGACCTGACCGATCGCTTGGCCCGCTCTGACCGGTCGCCCCGCTCCGCACCGACCCCGCTTGTCGCCCGCTCTGTCGCCCCGCTCCGCTCCGTGCCCGACCGAAGGAAGCGGCCGCTGTGACCGAGCGCCCGAACGTTGCAACGTTGCAACGCTGCAACCCCGCATCCCAAGCGCACGACCGACGGTCCCTATCGGTCTGACCGAAGGAAACGCCCGCACCCGCCGCTGTGACCGACCCCCGCTGCTGCACAGCCCCGTTCTCTCGCAGCGACCGAGGAATTCTCCCGCATTGGAGGGGTACGACCGAGAGTCACTCGTCGCAACCCCGCATCCGTCGCACCACTTGCCTCCGTGGGCCCCCCAAGTTCTCCAGAGTTATTGTGGGTTCCCCAAAGGCCCCTAGGACTGCTGTGGGCCCCACCTAGGAGTGTTCTCTTCGACGACTTGCCGCGTACGACGTCGTCGCACGTCGTAGCCCGTCGTCGCACGTGCGAGCTTTGGAATCTGAAATCGTCGCCCGGGTTGATGCTCTGAACTTTCCAGCGAGGAAACTATATTGGAATCAGGACTTGGAGCGCGTTCTATTATTCCAACCCCCGGCGTCGCTACCCGACGCCGGTGTAGCTTTCGCGTCGTGTTGAGGTAACGTTTTGCACCCCTAGGACCCCCAACCCAATTGCATGCTAATCAAGACTAAAATCAGTATTTTCAAAGTATTTTAAATGTTTTAAATTCACTAATCAAGATTAATAATATGGACTTTAGGCCGGTGGACTTGTGCACGTAGATAATTGTGTTTTTTGGACTCATTGGACGGTGTGCTCAGACGTCGTATTTGCAGGCAAGTGAAACTTGCCAACTCTTGTGTAGGGCCATGTTTTTAGGCCACTTCCTTGCTTTTAGCGTAAAAGAGACTAGCCAGTGAAATGATAGCTGGCTAGACGCCTATTTGATCTAGTTTGACAACGAAACTAGATCCGTCACCTAATTGATCTAGCTTGACAACGAAGCTAGATCCAACCCTTTAAACTTGATGTTCATGCATACTAAACTGTCACGTTTACTTTCCTTATCTGTACGCACTTTTAACTGCCATGCATTGCATTCTACATGTCATCCAAGTTGAATATTGCATTCGTAGCACACGCTACATACTTGTACTTGCTTGTCCTGGCTAGGTGCACCCCTACGCCATACTTGTTAAAAACACTTCCTGGCTCGTGATCCAGAAGCGAGCATACCGTTCGGGGGTAAGGCCCTGGCTCGATACACGTGGGATGGGGTAAGAGTTAAGCGGCCAATCAGCTGGGAGTCTGCCTGATCAGCAACTGCAGCTGTAAGGCGTAAACTCTGGGTGGGGCGGAGTTAAGCGGCCAATCAGTGTGAAAGAAAGTCATTTCAGCTGTAAGGCGTAAACTCTGCAAATGACATGAAAACGTGACTAGAGAAATCCTTGTAAATGTTATTAGTCTTGCCACACTTGCCATGCCATGCTAGCTACTTGTTGTTTTCTTTACCTGCTGCACTCATACTTAAACTGCCATGTCATTGTATCATGCTAGAACTGCTAGGTTGCTCTTACTTGTACTTTCAGTTTCACTTGCACAAGTCTTCCAGACTTGCTGACATGTGCCCCTTTCTCTTTGGGTGTCACATGTTAGACCCTGAGCCAGAGATCGTTGCTGTGTACGTGATGAGTCGCTGACGCTGAGTCTGAGTCCATGATTGCCCAGGAGGATTTTGGTGGACACCGGTGACCATGCTTTGAGTTTTGTTGAGATTTATTTTATTTTAGGGCTTTTGTTAGTAGCACCGTTGTTTTGTACTTTGTACTTTTGTTGGCCATGTTTGGGCCTTTAAACTCTTTTCTTTTCAGCCTGGTGGCTTTTTCTGTGATGTTGGAACTTATTTTATGGATATTCTGAGATGTTTCTTTTGTCTCATTTCATTATTATTATCTTTGTTTCGTTAGCGTTGCAAGGACCTGCAGTTTTAAACTTGATCGACGCTTATCGGACTTGTAGCTTTGCAGCTTCAAGTCTGAGCGGACCTTCTCACGCTTCGCCTCCATTTTTTTTGGGAAGCGGGGCGTGACAGGTTTTGTTGGTGGCCCATGCAGGTCAGCCTTGCAATTGCGAATTAACGAAACAACGATAATAACAGAATGTCCATTAAATAAATTGCAACATCCGAGTCAGAAGCCCTGAGTCTAGTCGTTTTTAGGACACTAGGTGATTAGAAGACTTAGTTAAACGTCTGTGCTTGATAGTTAGAGGCCCCTGATTGTTAGTTAGACTCCCTTCTAGCAATTGACTTGATCGTCGTAGGAGTTACCTTAGTGGTCCTTGTCTACCTCTGACCATATTAGACTTCTAGAATTTCCTTTTGTCGTTCGCTTGGGGTCATCGATTTCGGACCAAGCTGAACGCATTTCTTTACCGTCTAACCTTTAGAAGTCTTAGCGCTTAGTTTTAATCTTTAGTTGGTCGACCGTAGGAGTTTCCCGTAGCCTCTCCTGAGTCATATCCTAGGCATACGAATGTTTTGATCACCTGACCAATTTCCTTGTCTCGAATCACGAGATCGCCCCATGACGATCGTCGTCAATTTTCAAACCTTTCCGTTACAATCTTGAATCTTCCAAAAGTATCTTTCGATTTCCTCTTTCACTATGTTTAAATTTGTTCAAAATTTTAATATACTTATACTTCATACTTCTTCATTGATTTAAATTTTTAAAACGTTCGTCGGAATTTTGAACTCTAGCTGACAATATTTTCCCAGCCTATGTTTTCGTACTCATGTCGTCTTTTCATATATTAAATTTTATTCTGAACCGTACTTTTATTTTGCTCAGTTCGATTTATAATTTTCCCTCTTATTTATGCCATTTGAATAATACTTCGTGTTTACTTTTAATATACTTTTCATGTCACATGGAATTTCAGATTTCAGCAAGTTGATTTTTACTCGTCGTACTCACTATTCCAAATTTTTGCAAAACTACTATTTTCATAACCTCTTCCTGCTTTAGACCCTCCCTGATTTGATTTTAAGGATTTGCGATTCGATCTTGAAAATTCTTACACTAAGTCATTATTATTATTTTTCCGTGCACCATACATACTTTCAATTATTTTTATACCCGTACCAGACTTATTGTGCTCGTATATTAAGAACCTTGTGAAAATCAGTTTCTCATTTTTGGCAAACTCTGGTTCTCTAAAAGTAGTTTCAAATTGATTATTTTCAACTTTCCATAGCCTAAAAGTTTTGTAAGCATTTAACATGAGTTTAAATTCTTCCGTTATTTGATTTCATTCTTTAACTTTCAAAAACTTTTTTGACAACATTATATTAAATTACTGACGTTTAAAATTTTCTAAACCATGTCCTTAATATTCGTGTAAATGATTTTACTTCTTTTCTTAATGATTTTTGATAAGCTAATAAAACATTTTCTCTTATTATGAATATTCAACTCAAACTTATTTTGAACAACTCGTTTTATCGATTCCCAAACATTTCTTCTCAGATGAGGATTTTAAAGTACAACCGTTTTCAATTTTGCGTATTTTAGCTTATGCTATTTATCCTAGTTGCTTTTCTGTACTCTATTCAAGCATCACTACATCTCCTTTTTCCCTCAACCTAAACCTCACCTTTGAGTCAATGTTTCGTCCAACCAAGCCGTCTCCTCGTATTCGTCCTATCTGAACTCGTGCTTGTCGATCCTTCCCTCGTCTCGCCCTCGATCTCTCTTTATTGCTTAGGCCTTAGGGACCGTCAATGGCTGTGTCAACCCTTAGTTGTTAGTAGACCCTTGGACCCTTGTGAGGTGTCGTTGTGCACGTACCTAAGTTGTGTACGTGGGCTTGAATGAGTGTACCCCCATAGTATATTGATGCTTGCCTATTGTGTGATATATATATGTACTTGGAGTTATTCGTGATATTATGAAGTTGTTTGTGTGCTAGAATGTATAGACTTGTGAGTGGTTAGATATACTATACTAGGGATGCTTGTGTATATTTGAATTAGCGTTGGAATATCTAAGTTGTGTATGTAGTAAGAGATACTTATAATGGTTGAAATAAAATGATTGGTAAAGCTATGTGTGTGCTAGGTGTGATAATAATAAGTGTATGTATAGTTAAGTAAGTAGGCCTATTGAATGACCCATATATTATTACGTATGAGTATGTGCTCGTAGGTAGGTATATATGTGCTTATATGTAAGTAGTTATGTTTCGTTGCATGAGTATATAGGTGATATATATATAGGTAGTAGGGTTATAATTTTGATTGGTATTGTTTGCTTTCGCGGGATGTCGCATGCGTGCATACCGTGAGGTATACACGACCATTGCACATCTTAATTATGTATGTGTGGATGTGTTAGTATACTAATTATAGGTAGTAGGCTATGGTGTGAATATATGTTACATGTGTGTGACTATACGATGAATGCGTATGTATTAGGGAGTGTATTATAGTTATACGTGTGCTGATGTCTGTATTATTATTATGGTATATAGATTGATTTAACCATGTGAATATTACCTGACTAGATATTAGGTGAATGACTTATGGTATGTATATGGTTGTATTGGTAGACGTATAAATATTGGAGTGATATGGTATAAGTATGAATGTCGTGCTACGTATATGGAATATTCTGATATGTGTATTGAGTCTCACTCAAGCTTGAGTGAGTATACTCTAAGTATATTGAATGTATGTTGTAGTTTGAATATAGCAATGCTTGATGTATGTATAGTGATAGGAGTGTTTGTGCCGGTCTTGCGGTATAGTTATTTACTAAGGACTTGTTGTGTGAACGTATGTGTACTAGCTAAAACTAGGTGTGTAGGTGTGCTAGTTATATAATGGTATGATTGGCGTATGAAAATGAAATGTTAGCGTGTATGGGAGTGCACCATGCACGGGTAAGTATGTGCTTAGTTATAGGTATGGATGACTATGGTCTATGTGGCGTGTCGTAAATATAGTTATAGGACCGTACGTGATGTGAATATATGGTGAACTAATTGCGTGTATTTGAATGACTATATATTGTGAAATTATAGTAGTGGTGAATGTATATTAGATATAGTGAACTTGATTTAATAATGGTATGGTGTGACTATATGTGTTGAGATGCTTGGTAATGGATGAATATTAGAGGGTAGTATACCCTTGATGCTTGTGCATAGGTAGCTACATATAGGTAGAGCGATGATTGTATTGGCTAAGTGTGAGACTATCCTATATAAGTATCTGAACTACTGTTGTGAGTAGCAGTTATATAAGGGATGTATGTTTATATACCTGATTGAAATACATGTATGAAGTTGACGGACTATAATAGGTATAAGTGTATACGTACGTGAATATATAAGTGTTGGTAGTAATAATGTTTGACTACCTAGTGCATATATGAGCACTTGTAATGACTATACTTGGTTTGAATTATAAAGTGACTTGATTGGGGTAGTTACTAGAGCGACTAGCTATATTAGAAAGTCCGAGGACGGACTTTATTCTAAGGTGGGGAGGATGTAACGACCACTTTTCGTCGTACGCTTTTCGTGCACGTGCTTTTGGCCGTGCACGTGTTTGTTTTAGACTTTGGTTGGTTGCGAACACTTTTGTGTGATATGCCGTTGCGAACGTCTCTGAGAGTATTAAATAGTGGCACTATCCTGGAACGACACTTCTCGAGTCGTTTTCCCACAATTTAAACTCACTCGATGAGACGTGACGATTTTCACTTTGACGGGAGACGTTTCTATTTTTAGTTTCGTCGTCCGACGTCGAATTTGAGATCCGTCTTCTTAGTTAGCTCACATTCGTCGCCACGATCACAACGATATTTATTTTATAATTTTTGGAGTTTATTTGACCACTTTTATAATTTTTACAAGTTTTATATTATTTTTAATAATTTATTTTTAAATTAATTTCGGCCAAATAAAATTTATTTGAGTTTAAAACGTTTTAAAGAATTTTTGAGCCAATTTTCAGCTCATTTGGACCTGGTCAAATCCTAGATTGGGTTGGAGAAGTTTAAATTCAAATTTCAAATCTTTTTGAATTCTAATCCTATTAGATTTAGCCCTAGACCAAGTCAACCCACCTACACTATATAAGCAACCCCTAGCAAGTCCTATTTTTCCAAAGAAATTAGCCCTAGCCTCTTCCAAAGTCATTTTGGACGTTGCGACGAATCGTCGCAACGTTGCGACGTTCAGCCCCCGCACGACCGAGGAAAATCGCCCCGTTCGCCCGCTCCGACCGAAGCCCCCGCCCGCACCCAAGCCGCTCCGCACGCTGCAGCACCCCCGCTCCGTTCCATCGACCTGACCGATCGCTTGGCCCGCTCTGACCGGTCGCCCCGCTCCGCACCGACCCCGCTTGTCGCCCGCTCTGTCGCCCCGCTCCGCTCCGTGCCCGACCGAAGGAAGCGGCCGCTGTGACCGAGCGCCCGAACGTTGCAACGTTGCAACGCTGCAACCCCGCATCCCAAGCGCACGACCGACGGTCCCTATCGGTCTGACCGAAGGAAACGCCCGCACCCGCCGCTGTGACCGACCCCCGCTGCTGCACAGCCCCGTTCTCTCGCAGCGACCGAGGAATTCTCCCGCATTGGAGGGGTACGACCGAGAGTCACTCGTCGCAACCCCGCATCCGTCGCACCACTTGCCTCCGTGGGCCCCCCAAGTTCTCCAGAGTTATTGTGGGTTCCCCAAAGGCCCCTAGGACTGCTGTGGGCCCCACCTAGGAGTGTTCTCTTCGACGACTTGCCGCGTACGACGTCGTCGCACGTCGTAGCCCGTCGTCGCACGTGCGAGCTTTGGAATCTGAAATCGTCGCCCGGGTTGATGCTCTGAACTTTCCAGCGAGGAAACTATATTGGAATCAGGACTTGGAGCGCGTTCTATTATTCCAACCCCCGGCGTCGCTACCCGACGCCGGTGTAGCTTTCGCGTCGTGTTGAGGTAACGTTTTGCACCCCTAGGACCCCCAACCCAATTGCATGCTAATCAAGACTAAAATCAGTATTTTCAAAGTATTTTAAATGTTTTAAATTCACTAATCAAGATTAATAATATGGACTTTAGGCCGGTGGACTTGTGCACGTAGATAATTGTGTTTTTTGGACTCATTGGACGGTGTGCTCAGACGTCGTATTTGCAGGCAAGTGAAACTTGCCAACTCTTGTGTAGGGCCATGTTTTTAGGCCACTTCCTTGCTTTTAGCGTAAAAGAGACTAGCCAGTGAAATGATAGCTGGCTAGACGCCTATTTGATCTAGTTTGACAACGAAACTAGATCCGTCACCTAATTGATCTAGCTTGACAACGAAGCTAGATCCAACCCTTTAAACTTGATGTTCATGCATACTAAACTGTCACGTTTACTTTCCTTATCTGTACGCACTTTTAACTGCCATGCATTGCATTCTACATGTCATCCAAGTTGAATATTGCATTCGTAGCACACGCTACATACTTGTACTTGCTTGTCCTGGCTAGGTGCACCCCTACGCCATACTTGTTAAAAACACTTCCTGGCTCGTGATCCAGAAGCGAGCATACCGTTCGGGGGTAAGGCCCTGGCTCGATACACGTGGGATGGGGTAAGAGTTAAGCGGCCAATCAGCTGGGAGTCTGCCTGATCAGCAACTGCAGCTGTAAGGCGTAAACTCTGGGTGGGGCGGAGTTAAGCGGCCAATCAGTGTGAAAGAAAGTCATTTCAGCTGTAAGGCGTAAACTCTGCAAATGACATGAAAACGTGACTAGAGAAATCCTTGTAAATGTTATTAGTCTTGCCACACTTGCCATGCCATGCTAGCTACTTGTTGTTTTCTTTACCTGCTGCACTCATACTTAAACTGCCATGTCATTGTATCATGCTAGAACTGCTAGGTTGCTCTTACTTGTACTTTCAGTTTCACTTGCACAAGTCTTCCAGACTTGCTGACATGTGCCCCTTTCTCTTTGGGTGTCACATGTTAGACCCTGAGCCAGAGATCGTTGCTGTGTACGTGATGAGTCGCTGACGCTGAGTCTGAGTCCATGATTGCCCAGGAGGATTTTGGTGGACACCGGTGACCATGCTTTGAGTTTTGTTGAGATTTATTTTATTTTAGGGCTTTTGTTAGTAGCACCGTTGTTTTGTACTTTGTACTTTTGTTGGCCATGTTTGGGCCTTTAAACTCTTTTCTTTTCAGCCTGGTGGCTTTTTCTGTGATGTTGGAACTTATTTTATGGATATTCTGAGATGTTTCTTTTGTCTCATTTCATTATTATTATCTTTGTTTCGTTAGCGTTGCAAGGACCTGCAGTTTTAAACTTGATCGACGCTTATCGGACTTGTAGCTTTGCAGCTTCAAGTCTGAGCGGACCTTCTCACGCTTCGCCTCCATTTTTTTTGGGAAGCGGGGCGTGACAAGGTAGGACGACGAGGGGTAGCCTCAGTCGTCCAGCTAGATGCGTGGTCGGCGAAGGGCGAGGGGAAGCCTCGGCCCTGGGCGAGACGCTTGGCCTCGGTGGGATGTGCTCGGCCTCGGCGGTCGGACGATGAGGGGAAGCCTCACTCGTCCAGCGGGGTGCGCGGTCGGCGAGGGGCGAGGGGGAGCCTCGGCCCGTTGATCAGATGTCCTCCTGCGTAGACGAGAACGCTCGTCAGGGGGCCGGACCTTGGTTCCGGCCAAATCCCCTCCGATGCCTAAGTCAGACAGAGATCTGAAAGAGGAGGCCCGGCGGAGACGGTTCAACTCGTGAGGAGATCGGAACGGCGTCTCACGGCACGAGCGGGGGAGGAAGGATATGGAAAGGAGGAACTAGGTCGTTTGATGGAGTACCTTAGGCTTTAGATACCTGAGATGCGGTCCTTTTCTTCGTTGTCTCCCTAGCCCTTTTGTAGAGCTCCCTGCGTGATTGCCTCTGGCCCACGTCCCACGCCCGCCCTCGATCGTGCCCCCTCAATCCGCCCTTCCGCCGCCGCCTCCTGCGCCATGCCAGCACCTCCCCATTATCGCCATTTGGTGGTCGCGCGATCGGGGGAGCGGTTATCGCAGGAGTGGGCGAGTGACCAGCGGGTTATCGGGGCCGGGTCGGATCGACATTCGAGAGGGCCCCTTTATTGGGCCTTGTAGAGTGGGCTTGAAGGCGCAGATGGGCTCTCGGTCTGCAGCCGGGCTCCTGGGCTCGTGTCTTTTGGGTCTCGGTCAAATAGGCGTAACAATTGCCCCCCATCGGTCGGGTCGGTCGGCCTTGGTCGGTTCGGCTCGGCCGATGTGATTTCTGCCAAATTTGACAAGCTCGCCAGTCGATGCCGACTCATTTATTAGTCGTCATCATGAGTTGGCCTGTTCGATATTTTTAAGGCGCGGGCTCCGAAGCGCCGTCGGTCCTCTGATGTTGCCACGTGTAGCGGCAAGCTTATCCTCACCGTTCGCGGGATCGTCTTAAGTTGAGAAACCGAGGGGTTCGTGAGCCGCCATCTCGCCGTCTTCTTTTTTTTTTGCGCTGATCCCTATTCTTCCTCTGCTCTGCCTCATGTCGTCTTCCTCAGCCACGGGTTCGGGTCGTCCGGAGCGTGACGCCGCTCTGGCGGGTAGCCTTCCTTCGGCGATCCGTCGGCACGGGGGCGATCTTTCTGGGGTGCCCACAGAGGTCTTGTCGTGGCCTTCGTCGATCTGTGCCACCGTCATCGGAAGTCTGCGCTCCGCCTACCTGCTTCCGCCCTATTCGGCTCGTGCCCCCGGGGCTGACGAGCGGGTCTGCCTTCCTGGCTCCAACGAGGTCGGAGTATACGAGAAGTGTTTCCGCTTCGGGCTTCGTTTTCCGCTCCATCCTTTTGTCGTCGAATTCCTTCAGGCCCACAACGTGTGCCTGTGTCAATTCTGTCCCAACGCCGTCAGGCTCCTCGTCGGGTTCATTGTTGTCTGCATGCTGAGGGGAGTGGCGCCCTCCCTTCGTCTCTTTGCCCAGTTCTACCGGCTGAGCCACCACCAATCAGGGGCGTGGATTTACATCAGCTCCCGCCCGAAGATGACCCTGGTGTTGGGGGAATATGTGTTTGTCACGTTCCCGTCGAGTGTACCCTTCCCGGTTCGGTGGGAGGCGGCCGGAGCAGTCATCCTCGATCTGGGTGAGCCGACGGTCGCCGAGCGGCAGATGTCGAAGGACATGCTGGCGATTCCTGCGAGGGAGCGCTCGATCGACGTTCTTCTTAGTGACCATAACTTGCGTAAGACGGTGTGGCCCCTGGGTAAGTTCTTCCGGGTATTCTCCATTCGAGGTTGCCTGGGCTTTGCTTGGTCTCTCATTTCTCCTTTGAGTGCAGGTGGATTTCCCCCTGGTCCTTCTCCCGCCAGCACTCACGTGCAGGTCCCCGATCCGGATCTACGCCGAAGGGATCATGTGCTGGAGGTCCGGAAGAAGCAGCGGGTCGTGCCCGCGACAGGAGGCTCCAAAAGGAAGAAGGCGCCGTCCCCCTCTCTCCCCTTGCTGGGGCCTTCTAAGAGGATCCGTGAGGGGATTGAGGGGGTTGATGCCCCACGGGCTGCTGATCAACCTGCCCCTGTTGAGGTCGCATGGCCGTGGGTCGGCCCTTCACCTCTCCCGGACGGCTCTCTCCCTGATGCCTACGACCGGTATCTTGGCGCGTTCCGCTCTACTCCTGGCGAGTTCCCTTCGTCGGGGGAGGGTCTTCTTCATCCACGCTTCCCTGTGGGGGAGAAGGAGTCGGTGTTTTCGAGTCGTGGAGCCGCCGCTCGAGTGGCCGAGAACAGTTGTCTCCCTCCCGATCAGGTGGTGTTGGACGGAGTCAGGGGTGACTGTTTGGCCACCTTCGTGATTCAGGCTGGCCAACAGGTAGAGTGTCTCTGCCCGTCCTCTCTTCATCCAGCCGCTTTCGCTGTCTTACCTTCGTTGCCTTGGTGCAGTTGTCCTCGGTCGGTCTCTCAATGAGGCGTCAATTCGTGGCGCTTCCCAAAGCCAAATCCGATGCCGGGCGAGGCCCTGAGACTCCCGGCGAGGAGGGAGAGGCAGGTCAGCTAGAGGAGGCGTGGGTCCAATCCTTGCAGTCCCGCATAACTGAGTTGTCCTCTGCTCTGGAGGATGCGGACCGGGAGAGGGCCTTGGCTCTGACTACAAAGTCGGAGGCCGAGGCGCGGGTCGCCGAGGTCTTGAGTGGCGTCGACGCGTCTGGGGGAGTCGAGCAGACCCCCGTCCCCGCTGTTGCCTCCGAAACCTTGGAGCTCTCCGATCGTCTTGAAGCGGCGGAGGAGCAGGCTAGGGTCCTCCTTGCTCAACTTGACGAGAGGTCCCGGGAGATCGAGAAGGAGAGGGCGGAGCACCAACGCCAGATCGAGACCTTAGAGGCCCGGGTGCGTGGGCTCGAGGAGGTGGATCCGGCCCGGATCGCTGAGGATGCCGTGGCGGAGTATGCCACCTCCTTCGTGGAGATTGCCTTGTCGAATGCGTTCGAGAAGGGCTTCGCCCGGTGTCAGTCCGAGATCCAACTGAAGTTCCCGCTCTCGGGGTCAACTTCGAGGCTCTCCGGATGTACCCTGACGCCGAACAGAGTGTGGGGAAAGACCCTAGTGGACCGCCAGCCTGTGGCTCCACCGGTGCCCCCGGAGAAGGATGAGGGAGGGGAATGCCCCTCTGCCTCTTCCTGTATTCATAGGAAATGATACATTTACTGAAAGTACTTGCGTAAATGTTCCGTATTCCAAGTGTGAGTGAGAATCCTCCCCTCCATATCAGCCAGTCGGTAGGCTGCGGGTCCGAGGACCTCGACGACTTTGTAGGGTCCCTCCCATCTAGCCGCGAGCTTCCCTTTGCGAGCGGTATCAGTGTTGAAGCCCGCTTTCCGGAGGACCAGGTCCCCGAGGTGGAATCTTCTTCCCCGTACCCGAGCGTTGTAGTATCGGGCCACCTTCTGCTTCTGGCGGATGATGGTGGCCAATGCCTGCTCCCGTCGCTCGTCGAGGAGCTCCAGACTGAGCTCCAGACCCTGCGAGTTCCTATCTTCGTCAAAGTATTTGAGGCGGAGAGATTCTTCGCCCAACTCGACTGGTACCACCGCCTCGGCCCCATAGGTGAGCATGAACGAGGTCTCGCCAGTGGCCTCCTTGTGGGTCGTCCGGTATGACCAGAGTATCCCTGGGAGCTCTTCTGGCCAGCTCCATTCGGCGTCTTTCACTTTCTTCCGGAGGGGCTCTATGATGCACTTGTTGGCCGCCTCCGCCATTCCGTTGGTCTGGGGGTGCGCTACAGAGGCGAAGAGAAGCTTGATTCCCCATTCCTCGCAAAAATCTTTAAACCCTGCAGAGTCGAACTGCTTCCCGTTGTCCGTGACGATGGCCCGTGGCACTCCGAATCTAGAGATGATGGAATTCCACACGAAGCTTTTTGCTTTCTTCCAAGTGATGGTGGCCAGCGGCTCGGCCTCGACCCACTTGGTGAAGTAGTCTACCGCCACAATCAGGTGCTTCCGCTGCCCTCGTCCCGGTTTAAACGGTCCGAGGATGTCGAGCCCCCATTTCGCAAAGGGGATGGGGCTCACGATAGGAATGAGCTCTGACGGGGGTGTCGAGATGTGGTGGGCGTACCTCTGGCATTCTTGGCATTTTTGGACGTAGCTTGCTGCATCTTGGGTCAGGGTTGGCCAGTAGTATCCCTGCCTCAAGATCTTCTGGGCGACTACCTTGCCCCCGTGGTGATTCCCGCAGATCCCGTCGTGAACCTCCCGTAGGACGTAGTCAGCTTCCTGTGGTCCGATGCACTTCAGGTATGGGAGGACGTCCGTCTTGGTCCAGCGTCTCCGGTAGAGCGCCCCTTCATGGATCACGTATCGGAGCGCCTTTCTCTCCAGGGTTCGGCGTTCGTCCCCATCGGTCGGTACCTCTCCATGAGTGAGGTACCGGATGATCGGGTCCATCCAGGTGGGTTCTTGGTCGATCGCCATCACCTCGTGCTCCTCCGTGCTGGGGGACTGCAGGTTCTCCACGTAGATGGTGCGGCCCAGTTCCTTTGGCGAGGACGAGGCCAGCTTCGACAACGCATCTGCCCGCGCATTCTCTGATCGTGGGAGGTGCAAGACTTCCACGTCCTTGAACTTGGACATCGCCGCTCTGGCGACAGGGAGGTATCTCTGCATCGCCTCCTCCCATGCCTCGTAACTCCCCAAGAGCTGGTTGACAATGAGCTTCGAATCGCTGAGGAGGCGGACGGACTCAGCCCCGAGCTCCAGGGCCAGCCTCAGGCCGTTGATCACTGCTTCGTATTCCTCCACGTTGTTCGTGGCTGGGAACTCGAACCGCAACGCGTATTCCACAATGTTCCCTTCCGGAGATCGGATTGCAATCCCGGCCCCGCCCCCTGACTGTGTGGCCGATCCGTCCACATGAACTATCCATGCTCCTGGATCCCCTGACTGAAAGTGGTCAGCCGAAAGAAAGGACAGGGGTTGAGCAATTACCGTCGCCGGGCCTTCTTCCTCCGGGGGGCCATTTCCTTCCGTTGTGCACTCGGCGATGAAGTCGGCCAGGGCCTGCCCTTTGATGGCCGTACGCGGTTTGAATCGGAGGTCGAACTCGCTCAGTTCCACTCTCCAGTTTAGCATCCTTCCCATTCGATCGAATCTCTTGAGGTTCTGCTCCAGTTGCGAGTCGGTCAGGATCAGTATCGTGTGGGCCTGGAAATAGGGTCGGAGCCTTCGTGCTGAGAGGACGAGGGCGTACGCCAGTTTCTCCATGGGCGAGTATCGCATCTCCGCCCCCTTCAAGACCCGGCTCGTGTAATATACCGGCCATTGCATCCCACCGTCCTCCCGGATCAGCACCGAACTCACGGCTTCCTCCGCGCACGCCAGGTAAAGGCTTAGCGACTCCCCTTCCCGTGGTTTGGACAGGAGAGGTGGGCTGCGGAGATACTCTTTGAGGTCTCCGAACGCCCTGGAGCAGCCTTCGTCCCAAAGTATCGTCTTCCTATTGTCTGGGGGTTCCGCGATCGCTTTCCTTAGGACCTTGAAGAAGGGGAGCGATCTTTCCGCTGATTTTGAAAGGAATCTCCCCAAGGCTGCGATGCGCCCGTTCAGCCTTTGTAGCTCTTTGATCGTCGTCGGCTCACGCATGTTGAGCAGGGCCTCGATCTTGTCGGGATTAGCTTCAATGCCACGGTTAGTTATCATAAATCCCAAGAATTTGCCAGATCTTACCCCGAACGTGCACTTCGCGGGGTTGAGCCGAATGTGGTGCCGCCGCAACCGCTCGAAGGTCTTCCGCAAGTCGGCGATGTGGTCTTCCGGTCGCCTTGACTTGACAAGCATGTCGTCGACGTAGACTTCCATGTTCCTCCCGATCTGGGAGCTGAAAACCTTGTTGACCATTCTCTGGTAGGTGGCCCCCGCGTTCTTCAAACCAAAGGGCATCTTCTTGTAGCAGTAAGTTCCCGGTCCGTCGTGAAGGCTGTCATCTCTTTGTCCCGGGGGTCCATCTAGACTTGATTGTATCCGGAGTAAGCGTCCATGAAGCTCAGCATCTCGTATCCCGAGGCGTTGTCCACCAGGTGGTCGATGCGCGGCAGGGGGTAGCTGTCCTTGGGGCAAGCCTTGTTGAGGTCACTGAAGTCCACGCACATTCGCCACTTCCCGTTGGGTTTCTTGACCATCACCACGTTCGACAGCCACTCCGGGTACCAGACCTCTCGTATGAAGCCGGCTTCAAGGAGACGCTCCACTTCCTCGGAGGCGGCCTTCATCTTCTCGCCGCCCAGGTTGCGCTTCTTCTGCCTAACCGGCTTGAAGTTGGGGTCGGCGTTGATCTGGTGGACGATCACCTAGGGGTCTACGCCGGGGATGTCTTCCGGTGACCAAGCAAAGATGTCCAGGTTCGCCTCCAGGCATTCGATCAACTGATCCCTCAGGTCTTGGCCCAGCCCTCTCCCGATCGAGACGAACCGGCCCTCGATGTCTGTGACCGGGATTTGCTCATGCTCCTCCGCATGGGCGGGCCTAGGCCCACTCCTTAAGTCGAGCGCGGCCATCCGGTCGGCTAGACGATCCTCGGGACCTTCCTCCGCCAGTTGATAGCAGGTACTCGGTCTTCCCGCGTCACCTTCGACTTGCCCCATCCCCCCCGGCGTTCGGAACTTGATGGTCTGATGGAGGGTCGAGACTACCGCGCCGACGGCGTTGAGTAGGGGTCGGCCGATGATCCCATTGTATTCTGACCCGATCCCCAATACGATGAATTCCACCGCCAGGGTCACTGAGTCCGGGGCGTCTCCGAGCGTTACCGGGAGATGGATTGTGCCGATGATGGGGGTGGAGTGACCCGTGAATCCAACCACAGGACCCGAGCGAGGTCGTAAGTCTTCTTTCCGCCGCCCCATCTTCTCCAGGGTCGACATAAAGAGGACGTCACAGGAGCTGCCGGTGTCGACAAGCAGCCGTCGTACCATGGTAGTGTCTATGACCACTGACACCACCAAAGCCACGTCCGAGCTGCGCGCTGTTACGGACGCACTCGGCCTCCCGACCGGTGGGGAAGGGGAGGGCTTACGATCCTCCTCGCGCCAGGCCCGTGCCCATTCTTGCCAACGATGGCGGGCCCTGTCGCCCCGCGTCAGGGCCTCGTTCTCCTTTCGCCGAGATGAGGGAGGTCGTGTCATCGCAGATGTGGTTTGTTTCTTCGTGGGACGGTTTTCGTTTCCCACAGACGGCGCCAGATGTTTCAGAGTGTTTTCTCACTACAAAGCGTTGACCGTGGACAACCCGGTCAATGTGGTCAAGGGGCCCGCTTGGGTCCCCCGGGGGCTTCGAGTCGGTGCGGATGGGGTGAGGGGAAGCCTCGGCCCTGGTTGAGACGCTCGGCCTCGGACGGTCGCGCACGGACTCGGAGGTAGGACGACGAGGGGTAGCCTCAGTCGTCCAGCTAGATGCGTGGTCGGCGAAGGGCGAGGGGAAGCCTCGGCCCTGGGCGAGACGCTCGGCCTCGGTGGGATGTGCTCGGCCTCGGCGGTCGGACGATGAGGGGAAGCCTCACTCGTCCAGCGGGGTGCGCGGTCGGCGAGGGGCGAGGGGGAGCCTCGGCCCGTTGATCAGATGTCCTCCTGCGTAGACGAGAACGCTCGTCAGGGGGCCGGACCTTGGTTCCGGCCAAATCCCCTCCGATGCCTAAGTCAGACAGAGATCTGAAAGAGGAGGCCCGGCGGAGACGGTTCGACTCGTGAGGAGATCGGAACGGTGTCTCACGGCACGAGCGGGGGAGGAAGGAGATGGAAAGGAGGAACTAGGTCGTTTGATGGAGTACCTTATGCTTTAGATACCTGAGATGCGGTCCTTTTCTTCGTTGTCTCCCTAGCCCTTTTGTAGAGCTCCCTGCGTGATTGCCTCTGGCCCACGTCCCACGCCCGCCCTCGATCGTGCCCCCTCAATCCGCCCTTCCGCCGCCGCCTCCTGCGCCATGCCAGCACCTCCCCATTATCGCCATTTGGTGGTCGCGCGATCGGGGGAGCGGTTATCGCAGGAGTGGGCGAGTGACCAGCGGGTTATCGGGACCGGGTCGGATCGACATTCGAGAGGGCCCCTTTATTGGGCCTTGTAGAGTGGGCTTGAAGGCGCAGATGGGCTCTCGGTCTGCAGCCGGGCTCCTGGGCTCGTGTCTTTTGGGTCTCGGTCAAATAGGCGTAACAATATGATTGTTATTTTCCTCCCTTTTTAATTCATAAAAAATAGAAAAATATTCGTCCCCACCAAGAGAAAACGACAAGGGAAACCTTCTGTACACACCCACAAAAAACCGCGTCGAAATATCTATTTAAAATCACGACATCCACTGACCATTCTTCAAAATTCAAATCTTGGCCGTTGCTTTTTTGTCCGTTCGGATACGTTGGTTTGAGCGTGCTACAGGGTTGGAAAGAATCGTCGGATGGCATATATTATTTAAATGATATACACAAAAAGGCATAGAGATTGGGGGTTACCACCGCTGAGAGGCCGGTTACTTAAGTAATTTCTACAGAACTCCATGACCCTTTCGTTAAAGATGATTTTTGCATAAATACCCCCACAATCCATGCTTCATTTGCATATTTATATTTCTAAAATTAACTTATTATAGACCATGCGACGAATTTA
Organism: Scilla litardierei; assembly: GCA_030789695.1. NCBI lineage: Eukaryota > Viridiplantae > Streptophyta > Magnoliopsida > Asparagales > Asparagaceae > Scilla > Scilla litardierei. Next base: position 122,481,714 of record CM061134.1, read on the forward strand.
ACAAAAATAAATAAATTATAGGGTTTTTCAATATTCGTCCATTACATCTTCCGTATTTTGATATTAGTCGCTTAAATATGAGTATTTGTTTGTATGTTCCTCAAATACATGTCTTAAATCTTAATAGTCTCTTAAATATGAGTATTTACGTGTAAGTCCTTCAAATACATGTCTTAAACCTTAATTGCCCAAAATCGTCAATGCAATGAGCTATATATTGCACTTTGGTGCAAGAATCCATCATATTGCACATGTTAGGCTCGTATGCTGTTAATAGATAGAGTAGCACAGTGCATCTTTAACTAGAGCTGAAATGAAGTTGTATGTAAGTTATTGACAGAATAAAGACAAGAATGACTATTAAGTTTTAGTATATGTATTCAAGGGGCTTGTAAGCAAATACTTAGATTTAAGACACAAATATCAAAATACGCATAATTTAAACGATGAAAAGACGAAAACCCCTAAATTATAATACACTGAACTTGAATGTTTACGTGAGAACACGTTCTCAGACTGTCATGGCTCGGTCTGGAAGCCTCCTTGGTTAATGTATTAACTGCAATATAACAACAACAGTGCCAACATGATGATGAATTTCGTACAAAAACAGCTCTTGGATCCCTACAAAGTTTTTTCAAATTTTATGGAGGGTTAATGTGTACGAAAGTTTTTGCTTAGGGCCTTAGGGAAAGTAGGATGACTGGAAGAGGAATAAATAGCTTCCGATTGGGTGAGACTGGGCCCCTAAAATGTCCGAGCTAATTTTGCGTGGAATCCCAAACCGACACGCCCTTAGGGCCTGTAGGGAAAGTAGGATGACTGGAAGAGGAATAAATGAGGCGACTGGGCCCCTTCTCTCTCCTCTGTAATGTCCGAGCTAATTTTGCGTGGAATCCCAAACCGAACGCCCTTAGTTACAACATACAACTAATGTGACGGATTCTTACTTGAAGAAATACTAAAGCACAACTCATGTGCGTTCTTTTTCTCCACTTAATTGTAAGTGTTTACGGGTGTTTTCTCACCACTGTATCATTGACCGACGGTTGGACGGTCAGCGTGATCAAGGGATCAGTTGGAATCCCTTGGTCCCACCGAGTGTGCGTATTCTCAACGAGAGTTGCGGGAGCCCCCACTTCGGCGCGGGAAACGGCTCGCTTGGTGGGTCGAGGACGAACGGGCTCTTCGTCCGGAGTGTTGGGCCTCAGTCGGTGGGGTGCGGAGGGGTAGCCTCGGCACCTTGGTGAGCGCTCGGCCTCGGTCAATCAAGTGCCGAGGGGAAGCCTCGGCGCCCTGATTATCACTTGGACTTAGTTGATGGTGATGTTCGCTAGTGGCGAACAGACTCGCTGTGGTGCGGGGCTTGCTTTGATGAGTTTCGCGCTGAGGGGTAGCCTCGGTGCCTCGGGACCTCTTCTTCCTGAATGAACAGACGAAGAAACTCGTCCGGGGGGCGGACCTTGGTTCCGGCCAAGTCCCCTCCGATGCCTAAGTCAAAACGGATCTGAATGATACTCGGCGAGATCGGTACAGCTCACAAGGAGGCCGACACGCATATCCTCGGACCGAGCTATGGGTGGGAAGATAACGGGGGAAAGCAAAGTCTTTTAGTGGAATACCTCCGTTGTTGATGTCGGAGATTCGATTCTTTTCTCGGTTACCTCCAAAATCCATTTATAGGGTTCGTCCCACGATCGCCCCCAGGCCACGTCCCCTGATCGCTCCTCACTCATGCCCCCGTGATCCGCCTCACTCAAGGCGCCTGCGTGCGTCGTGGGGGCCAATTAATGGGCTCCTTAATGGTCATTAAGGGGTCGCGCTCTTAGGAGAGTGGTTATCTCCTGCGGGCATGGGCTGACCGAACGTACGTCTGGTCGTGGTCGAGCCAACTCCAAGTCCTTTCGTGGGCCTCGTTGGTTGGGCCGAATTCCTTTTGTGGGCCTCCCACCTCTGGCTTGGGCTCGGGCCGCTTGCTTTTGGGCCTCTCTAAAGTGGTCGTATCAATTGCCCCATCGCTCGGGCCGTTTGGATTTTGTCGGTTCGGTTCGGGCGATGTGACTCATGGATTTTGACTGGTGCGTCAGTCGAGGCCAGGCCATTAAATGGAGGCTATCATGACGCAGCCCGTTTGAGCTTCTCTGGGTGCGGAATTTGAAGCGCCGTCGGCCTCCACATGCTGCCACGTGCTTTCCTTCGGACGGTCCTGATTCTGGGATTGCCCCTCCTATAATGATGCCGCCCCTCCGCGTTTGATTCTTTCGTGCCTAACGATCCGATTCTGTTCTTGCCAGCTTCTTCGGTCCCTCCATTGTCTATCTTCCTTCAGATTCCCTCTAAGGTAACTCTCCTTCTTCCTTCACTGTCCCGTTCGCTTTGCCCTATGGCGACACTTAGAATAGGTGGTTCCGCGTCGGGGTCCAGGGTTCCCCCGGCGCCCGAGTCAGGCGATCCCCCGTCTCCGAGGCCCGGTGTCCCCTCGGTGACACGTCCCATTTAGGACAAGGGGAAGGGTTTGCTTTTTGTGGACCCTGTTGGCGATGATGTGGTTCGGGCGGCAGAAAGGTTCGACGTTCCCCCGATGATCCTTGAGTCGTCATCTATGGTCCCCTTCTCGAAGGTTACGGAGATCAGGGAGAAGTATATGTGCCATCCGTATGACGTCTGGGTTCCTTTCAGCGACGAAAGGGTTTGCTTTCTAAGGAGTAGGGAGGTCAGCGTCGAGATGTTTCGCCTGGGACTCCGCTTCCCCATTCATCCCTTCATCATCCAGGTCATGGAGTTCTTGATGGTGGCCCTGTGCCAGCTGACCCCGTACTCATTGCGGTGTCGGTTGGGTTCTTCATGATCTGCAGCGTCCATGGCTTGGAGCCGTCCGTCCCCCTTTTCTTCCATTATTTCCGGGTTCATACGGTCAGCCGGGGTCATGGCAGCACATCCGGGCCTAAGCGAGGAGGGAGTGTTTGCTCGACCTGGCCCGCTGGGTGGGGGACTGGAGCTCGAGCTTCGTTTTCGTCGTTTTTCCTAGGGACGCCGAGATCCTGACAGGTTGGGGAGGGCTATGTCAATATTACTTGACGTTGACCCTCTCTGAGACCGATCAGGCTGACATCCATCTTTTTTCGTCTCTGCCATTAGAGGAGGGGTCGGTCTGGCCTCTGCTGGACTACCTGCTCCTTAAGACCGTCATGTGGACCCCCGGTAGGCGTCCTATTTTCTTTCCGCTTTGCCTTTTGCTTACCCTGATCTTCTTTCTTTTCACAGAGATGGCGGGTCGAGAATTTAGCCATGATGTCGACGAGCTCATCCGCCGGGGGTCTAGCAAAGGCCAAGGGAACCCCTCGGGCTAGGCACCTCGCCGTGTAGTGGAGGAGGAGGTGCACCAAGCCGACCCGGCGATGGGGAGGAAGGAGCCAACGGTTATAGCAGCACCGCTCGCCCAGGTTGTGGCGGAATCCCCAGTGGCTGCCGACCCCCCGACTCCGTCCGCGCCGAGGGCAGTAACGGGGACGCCGGGCCGGCGCCCCGGGTGCCCACGGGTGGTCGCGGCGGGGAGCCGAAGCGCCCCCCCTCCAGAGTCTATGGGGCCCGACGAGAAGAAGAAGAGGAAGAAGAAGACCGAGGAGGTCCACCCCACCGTGGTCCCAGTGCGCCGATCGTCTCGGGAGAGACCCTCCCGCTGGCGTTGGTGGCCACCCCCACCGACTCAGCCGAGCCGTCTTGGGCCAGTGCCGGGGGTGCCCTGTTGACTCTCCAGGCAGGTCCTAGGTCGTGCCTGGTGGCTCGGTTTTTGTCGACCGAGTTGTCGCCACCCAGCTGGCGCGGAGCTCCGTCCTTCCGAGGGACCGCTCTCTCCTGGAGAGGGTTCCCTCCGACCGACTAGTCGGCTCTCTAGTCTGGCAGCTTCAGCAGGTTGGCCTTTCCGTCGTGCCTGATCATGTCTAGTGTCTTCCCCTGCTCACCACTTTTGTTTTGCAGGCCACCGTGATGGCCGTTGAAGTGCAGCGCCGTGCGGACCATGCGGCCAACCTCGAAGAGCCTTTGGTGCGGGAGTGCTTGAGGGCTGGGGCGGACAAAGTGGCGGCCGAAAAAGCCCGCATGGAAGCTCAACAGATGAGGCGTCTGGTTGAAGAGCTCGCCTCTGAGGTGCTAGATCTGTAGGGGGCCCTGGCCGACGTTCAGAGGTCGGCCCAGGAGGCAGAAGAAGCCTTCCGTCGGGAGAGGGGCGAGCTCTGGAATGAGCTAGGTGCCCTGCATCAGGCACATCCCACTCGGCTCGTCGAGGAAGTGGAGAGAGGCTACGAGGGGGTCCTGAGGCCGTAGATTGCGGAGGCTCTCCGGGAGGCCTTCGACACCTATGAGGACCTCTTGGCCCCCAGGATTGTGGGAGTCTTCCAAGAATCCTTCCAGAGGTTCGAGGAGCGTATCCAACAGTCGCTTCCCTGACCCCCGCCTGGCCCAGAAGATCATCCTCGCTCCGAGTAAGGCGAGGTTCCAAAGGACGCCTCCTCCCGGGCCCCGGCCCCCTAGGCGACGCTTCTCCATTTTTGTTTCCCCTTGCCCTGTAATACGGAACAACTTTTTGGGGTGCAGTGTATAAAGTGTTTTGTAGGTCCTTGTACCTCTTCATCTCTTGTTATTTTCCTGGTTGTCTCCATCGTTGGCCTCCCGCTGACAGAGTCGTTTCGTAGAGGGGGAAGACTCTTGGTTTTTTGGGCCGCAGTCATGTTCGATCCGGTCAGGGGGGGGGTGATCCCCTTGACGTCCCCCGTCACTCGTCGTGTGTGCGGGGGGGAGGGGGTCCTTGGGACCTCATGCCGATCGGCTTGATTGACTAGTGCCTTAGGGGTGCTCCCGGCCGACTTGATGTGGTTTTCCCTTCGTCCACGATCCCAGGCTGATCGGGTGACCACCTTGTGGAAGGGGGCTTGCCATCAGTCTTATGGGCGGTTGGGGGATCGGCCTGCTGGGGGAGTTGCCCCCAGCCCTACGGCTGATCGGATCGTTTAAGCCGCCGGGGGATCTATCCCCAAGCTTACACCCAACCGATGTTCCGACCCACTGGGGGAGTTGCCCCCCAGCCTTACGGGCGTCCATATTGATCTGCACACTGGGGGAGGTGCCCCCAGCCTTACGATCGATCTGGTCGGCTGGTCCACGGGGGGAGCTACCCCTCGGCTTATGACCCATCAATGAACCCGTCTGCTAGGGGAGTTGCCCCCAGCCTTACGGACGGGCTTGGTGATCGGCCCGCTGGGGGAGTTGCCTCCAGCCTTACAGTCGATCGGGTCGGTTGGTCCGTGATCGACCCCGGGCGTACACCCGGAAGAACGGTTGTAGTTTTATCGCAAGTGCACGGTGTAGCAGCGAGCGGGATATCGAACACAGGGAGGACGAATGACCGTGCTTGTTCCAATCACCCTGGCTATCCAAGAAGAAAGATTTGCCTTTGGCGATCTTGTCACAATCGTCAGACAAAGTGCGGAAATATCAATCAAATAAAGAACGTCTAAGGAACGGGGAATCCCTGCTACTCACCGTATCTCATAAATGTGGTTCGTCGGTTTCAAAATCGCTAGATTGAGATTTTGGATGGACTAGTTGCAACTGAATTTAGAACCAAGCTCACGCTCTCGCGCTGTTGCCGGTCTATAGCTATCCTAGGTTTGGGTCCAATCTCTTGCAAACCCTAGCCTAGGAAAGCTAGCATTAGGATCAACATCATCGTCCAATCGCGCACCGAGCCCAATCTCTTGCAAACTCGGCTCGCGATCTAGATTGGGATAGTTCCTACCCGTCCAATCTCTTGCAAACGGGTATTGGCACGGAATTGCAACCGGAAACCCTAGTATCGGTCCAATCTCTTGCAAACCGATACTACGGAAATTCGATTCCAACCCAATTCGGATTTCTAGGGTTTCCTATCGAATCGGGATCCAATCTCTTGCAAATCCCGATCGGTATGAACTCCTAGCTAACCGTAGTAAATTGATCCCAATCTAATCCCTAAATATCGATTCTAGCAAAATTTCTACTAATTCATCACAAATATGAAGTTGGGTTTGTAGGGTTCATCCCCACGCCCCAAGACGTGGCGACTACTCACAATTCATAGCAAGATCACAAAAACAATCAATGAAATAGGCAATAGAATTCATCACAATATTGAGATATGCAATAAAAATAGAATTTTTGGGGAAGAGAAAGACAAACCAATGGAGTTCTTCAATTAATCCAACAAAAATCAAACTTTTTCTCCTCACCAATCTCAAGAATAAAACTAAAAAGCTAATCTAAAAAGCTGCAAAAAATCTAAGGAGAAGCTCTCTAAAACTAGGGTAAAAACAGGGGTTAAATAGCCCCCAAAATCGTCCAAAAACTGTGACCAAAATACCCCTGCGCAGCCTGTTTTCCGCAATTTTCGCTACAGGCAGCGCGTCGCACTCGGCCGAGTGACAAAAGTCGCTCGGCCGAGTGAGAAACCCTGTAATTTTCCAGTAAGTCGGGGCCTTCAGGGGTCTCTACTTCAGGGGCGGCTCGGTCGAGTGAGTTGTCGTCACTCGGCCGATGGCTTCATTGTACTCGGGCGGACGGGATTCTCCACTCGGCCGAGTGGGTCTTCTGAAGCTCAGGCAGCCGAAAAAAACAGAAACTTGGAGATTTTTGAAGGGCTTCGTCTGGGCGCCACTCGGGCAGACGTGGTCTCTTCACTCGGCCGATGTGGTCTCCGTTGCTCGGCCGAGTGCACATAGGAATCGTATCTGATCTGGTCGGCCGAGCGGTGTCTCACTGGTCGGCCGAGTGGCTCCTCCACTCGGCCGAGTGAGACACAAAAAATGCCCAGATTGCTTATTTTGGCCTCCTCGTCGCTCCTGCGACGTCCGTTCTTCTTCCGCTACTCTCCAACAGCAAAATACCTCTCGGGGAGGTCGTCGGTGACCGTCTAGAGTAAGCGCATCTCGAGATCACTCCAAATCGTGCCAAATCACCTGAAATGCGACAAAAACAGCAAATCGTGAAAAGCATCGCAATATCGTCGATATATCGTGAAAAACATGATTTGGGCGATCTAAATGGCATGCAAACATGCGGGAAAAAGGTGTAAAATAAGGAGTGATCAAAATCCCCCAAGCTTGCCTCTTACTCGTCCTCGAGGAAGATAAGTAAAAGGCGAACCCGATGGAATTGGAAAACGAAAACGGTGAAAAATGAAAAATGCAAAACGGAGAAGAATGAAAACGAAATAAAATAAAGTAGAAAGAAAGAAGCGAAGATGTAGGTTGCTAGATTATTTTCTCAGGACATGGGTTCCACTTACTCATATAGCATGCACCGAATGAAAAATACATGTCAAAGAATTTTATTTTGATATCATTGTATAATAGTGCAAATAGAAATGGAAAACTCACGAACAACGATATAATCATGAAAAACGGAATAATTCTAAAATTAACATCGTCTGAATCATTTAAAGCGGTATACAAATCACAGATCACACACTTTTCAATTGAATGCTTTCTATCAGGAGTATAAGAGTATCACACAATAGAATAGAGAGAATAGAAAAGTATGGATATCATGAAATGAACGCTAGGCTTAGATTTCTGGATTTCGTAAAGCTAGAAATAATCTCACCGAGTATAGAATATTACTTAGCCTAGGTTGTCGTGCAATGTCAAGTAGTCACTCTCTCACACATCAATGGATCCCCTCCCCCAAGCTTATCTATAAGCGTGGTGGCATAAAAAAATATTCACATCCCCATTTTTATATAGCTCCAAATGTAATAAGAAGAAAGAAGAAAGAAAGAAAGTGAGATGGGATCGTTGATTGAGGATTTTTCCTCTTTTCTCTTTTTTTTTCAATATAGTATATATACACAACGATCCCAGCTCTAAGAGAGATAATGCTGTACAAGAATGTTTTTCTCTCTTTTATTATTTTTTTTAGAGAATAAGAGATTTGGAGCTAGGAATTAGTAGCGGGGGAAATGCCATAAAATAGAATCGCTAAGGGGAGATTCACCAATGAATTTAAAAGTAGAGAAATGATGTTCAAGATTTGTGGAGAAAGAAATAGATATAACTCTCGGTTCACTCTATAAGACATGCACGACAACTTCAGCAGGGTAATCTAATCTACTCAGTTTCGATCACAAAAAAGCTAACTAATCCAGATTTATCATAGCTAACATCATTCAATCATCCTGAAGTGAAGTGTACAATTCATGCATATAGAAGTGATATAGGAAAAAGAAATCAGTACTCCAGATATAAGCATTCAATGCGTGAATCTTGGTGTGTTTTCTGTGATAGCATACATATGAATATTCAGACTCAGCTAATAATATAACTTCATCCATTTTCATGTGGCAAAAGTGTGGGTTACTATCTCTAGATGCAAGGCAAGTCATAGCATATGATATCAGAAATAAAGTCTAAGACATGACAAATATAGCATGCATATAGAGTAAGCTAAATCCAACGTCATCATCATCATAGAAAAGTCATCTCTAGCATGAGATGAAAAAGAAATAAAGATAAAGGGAAAAAAAGAACTATTTATAATGCGGCACACAGAAAAAATAAGAAAAACGTGATGCATGGCAAAATAAAAGAAAAATGATAAAAAAATAAGTGCAAAAGCGAAGAATGGTGTGAAAAACTAAAAATAAAGGTGGCAAATCGAAAAAGAACGTGAGAACTCACTCCCCCAAGCTAAATGGCACAGTGTCCTCAATGTGCAAAGTGTGGCACACAGAGAGACAAGAAATGTGAGGGGCAAGTGAGGATGCATGCATGAAAAATGAAAATAAAAAGAAAAATAAAGAAATGAAAATATGATGTGGACATGATGCATGCACAGATAGGAGTGATATAGATATATAAGAGTGTCACCAAAAACTCTCCCTCTCTCCCAAAAAAGATATATAAAGATATGGTCGACATGAGAATCCCAAAATAAGTGAGGGGAGGGGGGGTGGTCAAAAGTGCAACAGGACCCAGCAGAGACGGGCAGCACAACGGCAAAAATAATCGATGGCATCAAGGGTGGCTAGGAAGGTGGTGCTGCACCGTCTCCGTCCTGAGGCGGAAGTGGTGGTGGTGGCTGGACAGGCCGCTGAGCGGGTGTGGGTGTGGAAGTGGTAGCAGGTCGAGTGTGTGTGGAAGTGTGGGCGGGAACCTGCTGGGTGGGTGGGGGTACGCGCGGGAGACGCTCCAGAACCTGGGTGAGACAGTAGTGAATCTGCGGTAGCAGCTCGAAGCGGCCAGCCATCGCAGAGACGGTGGAGGACAGGGTCCTAAGGTCGCCTCTGAGGCCACTCATCGCCCCCTCTAGAGCACGAATGCTCTGAAGTACAGTGTCAGGGGGAGGTGGTTCAGAGGGACGCACCGGGCAGGGCTGTGCAGGGCGTGGCTGGCATACTCGGGTCGCGTATGTGACGGGCTCAGCGGGGAAGGGTACGAAAGTTGCTGCACTCGCAAATGTGGGCATGGCCTCAGTGTGAGGCCGGGGCACAGACTGGTGAGAAGCGGAGGCAGCAGCAGCGAAAGAAGAGTGCAAAAGTGGCAGCGATGCGGCCAGAGAGGTCAGTGGCACAGAAGTGTGGACAGACGCCACGACGCTCTTGGAAAATACAGCAGGGGTGGAGACAGAGGTGACTACCGCTGGGGTGGAAGTGTGTGGACCAAAAGGCGCAACCCCAGCGGAGATCATGCTAGCCATGGTCTCCACGACCGCGGCAAACGAGGTCTCTCCACTCTCAACAAAGGTCGGTGGGCGCTCGGGGAGTGCGGAGCAAAGAGGCTCGACGGACAGAGGGCTAGTGGTGGTGGTGGGAGTGGTGGTGACAGCCTCGGAAGTGGTGGAGGTGGTGGAAGTGGGCTCAGCTGAGGTACTCTCGACACCGACAGAGGTGTCAGGAGCAGCGGAAACATCAGGTATAGGCTGAGGGGTCACAGGGTCAACAGGGGCAGCAGGCTCGGCAGGGTGTGCAACAGGGTCTACAGGGGCAGCGTGGGCCTGCTCGGCCTCCTCGGCCTCGAGCACGTAAGCAGCGGGGATGAGAACATCCATCGCAGGGAGCCAGTCTGCCTGGGCTGGTGCAATCTGAGTCCGAGCTGGGCTCGGAAGAATCATGTAATCGGCCCCGTAAGGGCCGTGCAACCAGACCCAGTGACGCTCACCGTGCTGATTCGGAGTGAATATTGCGTAATTAACCCCCTAATTAGTCCTATTTTGTGCTCATATAATGCTTAACTGATCTCTAATGCGTTCGTATTTTTCTCATCATCATTTATTAGAGAAATTACTCTATTTGTGCACAAAACATGAATTTTATTGAGTATTTCTGCATTTTTATATTTTTCCTAGCATCGTCTCGATCTCACGATTCCAACGACTATTTATTTGTATTTTTCTGAGATCTGTGCTAATTTCTATGAATTTTTGAATGCAGAATACCATTTATTGGAAAATAATTAATTGGGCACGAATCTTGGCGCGCCACGCGGCGCGATCTCAGCGACTCCCGCTCAGATCCGACGGCGCACGACGAGCGGCTACTTGGAATTTTCTCCCCCGTTGGATTTATTAGAGAAATTACTCTATTTGTGCACAAAACATGAATTTTATTGAGTATTTCTGCATTTTTATATTTTTCCTAGCATCGTCTCGATCTCACGATTCCAACGACTATTTATTTGTATTTTTCTGAGATCTGTGCTAATTTCTATGAATTTTTGAATGCAGAATACCATTTATTGGAAAATAATTAATTGGGCACGAATCTTGGCGCGCCACGCGGCGCGATCTCAGCGACTCCCGCTCAGATCCGACGGCGCACGACGAGCGGCTACTTGGAATTTTCTCCCCCGTTGGATCTTAATCCAACGATCCTGAGCGATCGCAGCGTAGCGGGCGACGTGGCTGGATTTGCACCGTCGGATGATGATCCAACGACCCAGATCGATGCGGAATCAGCGGCGACGCGGAGCGATCTCGAGCGTCCGATCGAGATCCGACGGCCTGCATCAGCGGCGCTCGAGAATTAAAATGGGGGCGACGTGGCTCCATCGGAGCCGTCGACCCCCGATCCAACGGACGACGCTCGCCCCGACATTTCGAAGCGCAGCCGCTGAGATCGCTCCGAAGCGGGCACACGTGGCACACATCTGACGGCTGCGGACTCGATCGAACGGCTACGGTCGTTTCCAATTCGAATTCGAATTAGGGCGTGCACGAATTTTGGAGCGCACGTGGCGCTCCGTGAGCCGATCCCGCATGATATCAACGGCCAGGATCTCGAGCTGTTAATGGGTGCGGGTTTAAAGAGAAGCGGATGCGGGTTTGAACCCGTTAACACCCCCAAACCCGCAATGTTAATATATAAGCGTATTTCTAGGGTTTTTGGGGGTATTCTGGCGTATTTGGGGGCTCTAGGAGCCGTATTCCCCCAAGGAAAAATTCTCAAAAATTCCAGAGGCTGTTCTTCCTGTTCCAGAGGAGTTTTGGGTTCTAAAGTGGAGATTTGGTGACAATTTCTTGAACTTATACCCCGTATTTGATGTATTTTATCGTATTTTGGCTATTATAACGATGTATTTGGCTATGAAATCTGATTTTCTTTGCACCATGCGTGGCTAATCTCTTTGTGCTATGGTTGTGATGTAATTAGGAGTATTTAATTGATGAATTTCATGTCTTTAGCCCTATTTTCATGTCAAAATCACTCGTAACATTGATTTCTACAACGTATTTGTGGGGTATTTGCTTATTGTCGTTATTATTTACATCCCGTATGGTTAGGCCCTGACAAGGCTAGCCAATTCATGTTCACTAATCTGAACTATTGTTGCATTTATCGTTTAATGAAATAAATGTTGCTAGTGATACGTATACGGCTATTTTGACTAGTTTTCATCGTTTCATCTTCCGACGTCTTCGTGCCCTGACCGGACGAAGCGTTGAGATATATAAAAGACGTGATATTTCAGCGATTATTATCTCCTAATGAAATCACAACCGTAGCACATACACTTCATACGTGTTGGAGTTGACGTAGTTAGGGTGTCGTAATTATTGGTCTCTATAACTTTTCGCCCTATCTTAATTGTATAATTCTTTGGCACGTTTTCATACGCTTGATCGCCATACTTTCCGACTTTCTCGTGCCCTGACCGGACGAGACGTTGAGTTATAGAAAAGGTATTGATATTCATTGATTGCACACACCCTAACGAAATCAAACCCAACACATACTCCCCATATTTGTACCCCACCAAAGTTACCGTAAATATCGTAGGATTTTCATTTCTTATTCCATACTCTTGATCCTATATCTTTGTGTTCGATAGGTGGTTGGTTAACATCGTATTATCACTCTTTTCAGATTGACGTTCGTAGTTTTGCAGGTCAGTTGTCCCGCGAATTCGATACCTGGACTCACCAGGATATTACTTGCACGATCTCCTGCGCTTGGGAGTAGTTCTCACATTGTTTTGAGAGAGGCAAGTTTTTGGCACCGTTGCCGGGGATAACAGTACTTGCAATCTACGATTTCAGTTCGTTTGGAGGAACATTCGGTGAGATCCTTCCATCTTATAGTCTAGGATTTTTCTTATTTTAATTTTTTGTTTTCTTTTTAAAAATGGAGTATATGGAATACATGAAATTCTATTGCACGAACAATTTGTATGATGCAGAATATTATAAGGCACACAAACATAGGATGGAGAAGCTCAAGATCGTTGGTTTTAATCAGACTGATTGTGAAACTTTCTTTCAGGCCTGGAGGAGGTTCACAGACATAATATCGAGCTATCCGCAGCATGGGTTTACGAAGAAAGAACTTATGGAGTCCTTCCTAGGTGGACTACGACCTCAGCTGCAGGAATTCTTGGGAGTCATGACGCCGACAGAGGCATGGAATTATATGGAGTCTTTGCAGGAGGACGAAGAAATCATGAAAGAGACTTCAGAGTGCGATTCAACGGAGCCTTCAAGCCTTGATCCAGAGGAGCAAAGCGTAGACGTACCTTTGCAACACTTGAAAGAGGAAGTTCAATTGCTAATTCAGACACAGGAGGCCACATCCCATCAATTCCAAGAGAAATTCCTCGCTCGGAGTCGGCAGATTCAACAATCTATTGAAAATCTTAAGCTGATTTCCACTTGCTTAGAAGAAAATAAATCTTTTGAAATTCGATTTCCAGAATCTAATGTGAGTTTATCTTCTATTGCAGGTACATCGAGCGAGCCATGTCACGATGAAGTCACGAATGAAAGCATTGACATGGCAGGAAGTGTGTGCAAAGTAGAGGATGAGCGAGCAATTTTGGATGAACAGGAGGATGAGACGACTAGGGACATTGGTTTAAAGAATATCGCTATGGAGCCCGAACCATTCCCTTCCCCAGTTCTTTCCCAAAATCATTTACCCCTCTCCACATTGACTGAGCATCATACCGAGCGTAGTGCACATTTTTCAGGGAGTTGTCATCACCATGCTCTATTTTACTTCACCTATGTTGATGACTATATTTGGAATGTGTTTATGGCAAAGAATTTTAAAATAAATTGGACTGACGTGACTCATCTCTTGCAGGATACAGGTGACCAGATTATAGAGATGCTGGGAGTTACGTTGCTGGGGTCCAATTTAGCTAAAGGAGGAAGAATAATTGCCGAGGAGCGCAAGGAACAAATTGAACAACTTCCTCCACCATTAAAGATTCAGGATCCGCCATTTGAACACGGTGTGTTCTTTCCAGTAGTGTAGATTTTACATGCTTTCTAGGATGCTTGCTTGAATAAACTCGTACCCTCTTCGACATTGAGGACAATGTCCACCTTTAGTTGGGGGGTGTGTATGAGACCTTAGGATTTTTTTTTGAAAAGCATGGCATAAGGAAAGAATGACCCACCAAATCTCACCATTTTAAACTCCTTCATATTCCTCAAATGCGGATGATTATGCATTAACTGAGTTCTAGCTACTTGTTTATGGCTTGAATTAATTTTTTTTTCCTTCATGAATTACCGTTAATATGCTATTCATGAAAAATTTTCAATTGCCATGATGAATATCTCGAAATAGTTTGAATTTATTTCATGCATGCTAATGTGACGAAAAAGTTTGAGTATACGCGATTTTTTTGAAAAGTCTTCAAGTTGAAGAGGAATTTGGCCTTGGTTATTGATGTTTATATTCAAAGAATGGGTGTTGAGTTGCTTACAAAGAAAAAAGAGAAAAAGATGAAGAAGAGAAAAAAAAATGATGAATGAAAAACGAATGAAGAAAATGAATAAGTATGGCACTAATACATAACTTGGTTGGCTCGAGAAGTACAGTCCGAGGGGTCCTTTTTGGCCTAATGCCCTATTATCGTCTGATTTGGGAGCCATTGACAGGAAACTCACTCATTTGATGGAGCGATCCAAGTTATACATTTTTCTGCGAATGTTGCTTGATGCGCGTTACGCGGAACGATTAAAAGAAAAGAAATGGTGAATATATATTAAGCAAATTCATTACCCATATCTTGAATGATTATTTTGATAGGCCAATTCCTTGGAAACAAGAAAACTAGAGAAAAACGACGTGTTATACTTTCGCTTGTGCAAAACGATGCTTGTATGTTATTTATTCATACTAAATTAGGGAAAATATCATGTGATTGATTTTGTTCATGGATGTGTATATTGATGGTGAAGATCATGTTGGAAAGTGTATTATTAAGCCACGCCATAAGCGATTGATAGAATTATTTTTTATTGATCATCCGTATTTATCGCTCTTTTTGCTAGGGACTAGCAAAACGCTAGTTGGGGGGTGTGATTCGGAGTGAATATTGTGTAATTAACCCCCTAATTAGTCCTATTTTGTGCTCATATAATGCTTAACTGATCTCTAATGCGTTCGTATTTTTCTCATCATCATTTATTAGAGAAATTACTCTATTTGTGCACAAAACATGAATTTTATTGAGTATTTCTGCATTTTTATATTTTTCTTAGCATCGTCTCGATCTCACGATTCCAACGACTATTTATTTGTATTTTTCTGAGATCTGTGCTAATTTCTATGAATTTTTGAATGCAGAATACCATTTATTGGAAAATAATTAATTGGGCACGAATCTTGGCGCGCCACGCGGCGCGATCTCAGCGACTCCCGCTCAGATCCGACGGCGCACGACGAGCGGCTACTTGGAATTTTCTCCCCCGTTGGATCTTAATCCAACGATCCTGAGCGATCGCAGCGTAGCGGGCGACGTGGCTGGATTTGCACCGTCGGATGATGATCCAACGACCCAGATCGATGCGGAATCAGCGGCGACGCGGAGCGATCTCGAGCGTCCGATCGAGATCCGACGGCCCGCATCAGCGGCGCTCGAGAATTAAAATGGGGGCGACGTGGCTCCATCGGAGCCGTCGACCCCCGATCCAACGGACGACGCTCGCCCCGACATTTCGAAGCGCAGCCGCTGAGATCGCTCCGAAGCGGGCACACGTGGCACACATCTGACGGCTGCGGACTCGATCGAACGGCTGCGGTCATTTCCAATTCGAATTCGAATTAGGGCGTGCACGAATTTTGGAGCGCACGTGGCGCTCCGTGAGCCGATCCCGCATGATATCAACGGCCAGGATCTCGAGCTGTTAATGGGTGCGGGTTTAAAGAGAAGCGGATGCGGGTTTGAACACGTTAACACCCCCAAACCCGCAATGTTAATATATAAGCGTATTTCTAGGGTTTTTGGGGGTATTCTGGCGTATTTGGGGGCTCTAGGAGCCGTATTCCCCCAAGGAAAAATTCTCAAAAATTCCAGAGGCTGTTCTTCCTGTTCCAGAGGAGTTTTGGGTTCTAAAGTGGAGATTTGGTGACAATTTCTTGAACTTATACCCCGTATTTGATGTATTTTATCGTATTTTGGCTATTATAACGATGTATTTGGCTATGAAATCTGATTTTCTTTGCACCATGCGTGGCTAATCTCTTTGTGCTATGGTTGTGATGTAATTAGGAGTATTTAATTGATGAATTTCATGTCTTTAGCCCTATTTTCATGTCAAAATCACTCGTAACATTGATTTCTACAACGTATTTGTGGGGTATTTGCTTATTGTCGTTATTATTTACATCCCGTATGGTTAGGCCCTGACAAGGCTAGCCAATTCATGTTCACTAATCTGAACTATTGTTGCATTTATCGTTTAATGAAATAAATGTTGCTAGTGATACGTATACGGCTATTTTGACTAGTTTTCATCGTTTCATCTTCCGACGTCTTCGTGCCCTGACCGGACGAAGCGTTGAGATATATAAAAGACGTGATATTTCAGCGATTATTATCTCCTAATGAAATCACAACCGTAGCACATACACTTCATACGTGTTGGAGTTGACGTAGTTAGGGTGTCGTAATTATTGGTCTCTATAACTTTTCGCCCTATCTTAATTGTATAATTCTTTGGCACGTTTTCATACGCTTGATCGCCATACTTTCCGACTTTCTCGTGCCCTGACCGGACGAGACGTTGAGTTATAGAAAAGGTATTGATATTCATTGATTGTACACACCCTAACGAAATCAAACCCAACACATACTCCCCATATTTGTACCCCACCAAAGTTACCGTAAATATCGTAGGATTTTCATTTCTTATTCCATACTCTTGATCCTATATCTTTGTGTTCGATAGGTGGTTGGTTAACATCATATTATCACTCTTTTCAGATTGACGTTCGTAGTTTTGCAGGTCAGTTGTCCCGCGGATTCGATACCTGGACTCACCAGGATATTACTTGCACGATCTCCTGCGCTTGGGAGTAGTTCTCACATTGTTTTGAGAGAGGCACGTGCGGACGAAGCATCTTCATCCGGGCCATAACATCTATCGACAGAGAAGTGGGGCCCGGTACTCATCGCAAGTCATCAGGGAAGTCCTCGCCGGTCATAAGAGCAAGCAAGGTGATCAGGCCGCCGCAGCATATCGGTGAGCGAGCGCCCACCGATACAATGATGCGGTCTAAAAACCATGCCGCGACATCGATCACGACGGCGGGGACAAGCTCATCGCCATCCCTAGATAGAGCTCTGGGACGTGTCATCGTGTAGAGCATGTAGAGCTCTGGCGTAGACATCATGCACGGCTCATATCTGGCCAAAAAGGTCGTCGCCATAAGGCGCTGAGCAATGCGGAGGCAGGGATGGACAATGGCCGAGGCCTTGGCCCTACTAGGTTCAAAGGCAGCGTGAAGACCCGTAATCCGGGCCCAGAAGGCACCGGCGTCGAAGGAAGGTGGGGGGATATGGGTGGGGCCGTAACCGCGATCGGCTCCGGGGACAGCGGGCCACGAGAAAAACGCTCTCATCATATCGAGAGTGACCTGGCACTCTCGATCCATGAACCGAAACGAGCATCCCTCGTCGGTCCGGGCGATCGAACTCAGAACCACAAGTGTCGGGCAGGTGAACGTGTCCGCCGACACCTGGAAGAAATCTCGCCAGCCTACGTTGTCGTACAACGTGAGCATCCCCTCTAGTACCCCCAGGCGTCCTAGGTCAGCGAGGTGTGCAAACCTGGAGGGTACGATCGAGCGCTGGGAGATACGGTCGAAGACGGCGCGGTGTGCGTCGTCTCGGAACGTAATCCCGAGCGGCCCGACCAGTGGAGCCGGTGGTGGTGGCTGTGGAGCGGCAGGGAGAGGCTGTGCGGGCTGTGGGTGCACTGTAGGCTGTGCGGGGTGTGCGGGGCCTGCAGGCTGTGCTGGGTGGACGGCGTGTGTGGGAGACGGTGGAGGAGAGTCCTCCAGCTCGTGGGAGGGGCCGGCATCATCCGAACGCTTCCGCTTGGCGGAAGCTCTCTTCGACCGCGGCCGTGTCCGGGGCGGCATATCGGCCCCGAGCGCGCTCCGAAAAGTGTAAAAAGTGCGGGGTGTGTAAAAGAGTGGAAGGAGTTTACCCAGACACGCCGCGAGTGCTCAGCAATGGAAGCGTGCGAAGTCAGCGCCTCCACGAAGCTCAAATCAGTCCCGAGAAGCTCCCCTGGGCTCCCCTAAGCTCCCAAAAACAACCTGCGCATGAAATGGCGATATCAACGGGTAATATTCAAAACGTATGGAGCATTAGGGGTATAACAGATAAATATAGAAATTGATTTGGGTTAGGGGTTCGTTAAGCACATGGATCCTCAAAAAATACACAAAAAGAGGCGAAAAAGGTGAAATAGGGGGTACCGGAGGCGATCGGAGCGGCGGCCGCCGGCGACGACTCGGGCGAGGCGTCGGCGGGTGCTCGGCCGGCGGGTGGCGGGCCGAGCGGCGGCGTGAGCGGGCTGGTCGGGCGGGTGGGGGGCGCGAGCGAGGGGTATCGGGCGAGGGGAGCTGAAGGGTCGGGCTGTTTGGGGGTTTTCGCGTTTCGAAAAATGTGCCCCCCCTCGCCCCTTATATAATAAAAGTTACGACTCGGCCGAGTGACTGAGCTACTCGGCCGAGCGAGATCAATGAAAATTTCTCCTCGCTTTCGCTTCGGCCGAGTGGCTTTGCCAGCCTCGGCCGAGTGGAGTAAGTCCATTCGGCCGAGTGACTCAAGCTACTCGGCAAGACTCACCCTAGGAGGGTATCCGTTTTACTCGGCCGAGTGGGAATATATACTCGGCCGAGCAGCAGTTGTATTGAAATCAGGAAAATAAACAGAGAGTTGGGTATAGCAGACTTCCCTCGTTCGTGAGCGGCTCGGCCGGACGAACTTCTGTACTCGGCCGAGTGACTAGTATACTCGGCCGAGTGAGCCTTGTGTTCTGCTGTTTGTCTTCGTTTGGGCTCTAAACTCCGTCTTTCTTCCTCCAGTCGATTCCATCTTCCTCCTAAGCGTCGAGCGCCTTCTTGGGGCGCTCCTCGACGTCGCGTTCATCCTCCTCATGATGGATCTACCTATCTCCTCTCCTGTCAAGAAAAATAGGACCCGTTATCACAAAATTTTTGGGCGAACGACTCAAAACACTAAAAATTTCTAAAACGAAAATAAAGAAAAAGTAAAAATAAAGCGAAAACCGTCGGGTTGCCTCCCGACAAGCGCTCGTTTAAGGTCGTGAGCTCGACCCCCTATAATTTTCAATCAATGCGGGATGTTTGGTGCATATGAGATGCACCCATCAAACTTTCCGGGGAGCGCGCTTGGATTTGGACGTGGCGGCGTGTTCTCCCTCGGTGGTCTCCCATCTCGAATAGTGTTGGGGGAGGCTCCTCCAAGCTAGCATTTGCTCCGGTCAACGGCTTCACCGGTGATGCCGATTTCTGTACCGGAGGAGCTTTCATTGGAGACTTTAATTTCGAGAGCTTACAGAGCTCTCGAATCCTTGCGACATCAGCGTCGCCTTCATCATCTTCAGCGGAGAGGTCGGGGGAATCATCTTTCTTCTCATTTTGGCCTAAATCCGGGCCTTCCTCGAAATCTTCATTGGATAGAGCGCCAATAGAGTGGGGGATCGCCTCCTCAATTACCTCATCAAGGAGGTCCATGTAATCAAGCTCCTCGTGGTAAGGCATGTGCTTCATAGCCTTAGGAATGTGAAGCTCCACCTCGATGTTGCCGACGTTTAAAGTTAGTGTACCTTCGCGCACGTCGACGATGACTCCGGCGGTGGCGAGGAATGGGCGTCCAAGTATCAATGAAGTATCTCCCTCCTCCTTAACGTCCATGATCACGAAGTCACATGGCAAGCATATTCCCCCCGGGACTTGTAGCGGGATGTCTTCGGCGATCCCCACCGGCCTTGTTATCCGTCCATCGGCTAATTGAATGCGCATGTCGGTGGGTTTCAACTTTGTCCCGGTGTTTAGCCTTAAGAACATGGAGAGAGGCATGAGGCTCACACTAGCCCCTAGATCAACCAACGCCTTTTGAAGAGGAACGCCGCCCAAGTTGCAAGGAATCCGAAAACTCCCCGGATCTTTAAATTTTGCCGGCTCCTTCTCTCTCTTGGTGAACCAAGAGCCCTCCTCGGCTAGCATGATCTTCTCCTTCCTCTTTCTCCCCGAAATCAAGTCCTTTAAGAATTTAGCATATGTGGGGATCTCCACGATGGCGTCGAGGAAGGGAATATTGAGGCCAACTCCTCTTAGATACTCGAGAAACTTCGCTAGCCTTTTCTCCATTTTCGCTCTAGCGAGCCTTTGGGGGAATGGGACCGGTGGCATGAAGCACCTCTCCTCGATCAATTGCTCCGCTCTAGATTTCTCCTTTTCTTGTGGCTCTTTCTCCTTATCATCTTCAACTACCGGCTCAATTGGATCCAAGCTTTCCTCCACGGGCTCCTCGGTAGGGATCATAGCGGGGGAGGTATCCTTCCCGCCTCTAGTAGTAACGGAAACTACGGCATTGATGTGGCCGGTGTTGCCCCGTGGGTTTTGCTCGGGTTGCGCCGGCAATCGTTGAGTGTTCCGATTGAGCAACGCCAATTGCTCCGATATTTGAGCCACAACGGTATTAAGAGAGTCTTGCCCCGCCTTCAAGCTAGCATTGACCTTATTTTGCTCGACCATGAACGCCTCCACTCTAGCTTCGAAGTCGGATCGTTGTTGAGCTTGCGGAGGGTTTTGATTTTGATTCCTCCACCCTTGATTGTATCCGGGCGGCCTATATGGTGGAACTTGTTGCTTCGGTTGGAAATTTTGTTGTGGAGGCCCCCTCGGCGGATAGTTTTGTTGTTGGGATGGTGGTGGTGGTCGGGCTTGTTAAGGTGGCGGTTGTGGCGGGTTCAAAGCTCCTTCATTGTTGGCGTAAGAGAATCCGGGATGATTTCTCGCGGCTGGATTGGCCCAATATCCTTGGTTCCCCGTAACATATTGTACTTGCTCCAAGGATCCTTCTCCTTGCTCTCCTCCCGAGTACATGGCCTGAGATTGGTCTTGCCAATCACACATTTGGTTGGTTGGAGCGGAGGTGGAAGGGGCTCCTTGGGGCTCCGTGATAAACTTCTCCAATCTCTCCACTACCTTGTGGAGAGAATCAAACTTGCTTGTAAGCTCTGCTACGGCCTTCGCCTCGTAGATGCTAGTTGGCTTTAAGGAGGACGTGGAGTGTCCTCGCTCATCGCCCCATTGTTGATTATTTGAGGCCATCTCCTCAATTAAGGCCGTAGCTTCCTCGGGAGTCTTTGACAAGATAGCACCATTCGCCGCGGCATCAATAATTTGTTTGGTCCCCGGTTGGAGACCATTGTAGAAGCTATGCACTAGCTCCCAATCTTCTATATTATGGTGCGGGCATTGATGCTGCAGATCCTTGAAACGATCCCAAGCCTCATAGAGCGTCTCTTGGGGTCCTTGCTTGAAGGACATAAGAGCGCTCCGAATCTTCACCGTCTTGGATGGCGGATAGAACTTGTCAATAAATGCACTCGCCAACTCATCCCAAGTGGTGAAGACACCCTCAGCTTGCGTCCTCAACCAGTATAGTGCCTTGTCCTTTAGCGTGAAAGGGAAGAGACGCAGTCTGATGGCATCGATGGAGACCCCCGGCATCTGGAATGTGGCGCACTTCGACAAGAACGATTGGATGTGGTAGTGGGGATTTTCATGGGCATTCCCATGAAATGGATCCTGCTGCATCAGAACCACTAGTCCAGTCTTTAGCTCGAAGCTCTTGTCAGCCGCCAACCCCGGCATGGCAATGGATGAGGTAGTAGAAGAGGTCTTAGGCCGAAGCCTATCTCGAATAGAAATTAGCCTCGCCATCCTTGCCGCCAATTGTTCAGGAGTTTCTGGGTTGGTCATAAACCGCCCTTCCGGATTTTGTCTCCTTTCCGCTCTAAGTCTCAGCGCGGTACGTTCGATCTCCGGATCAAACAATATAGCTTCAGGGTCCGCCGTAGATCTCGTGTACATGCACAGGGAAAACAGAGTTTCAAAGAGATGATTAGTACCGTGGAAGGGTTAGGTAAAAATAAAAAAATGGAAATAATAATGATAATAATAAAAAATAAAAAAGGAAGTAGCTAGGGGTGGTAAGATCAAACGCAATCGCCTCCCCGGCAATGGCGCCAAAAACTTGATCGACCCCGGGCGTACACCCGGAAGAACGGTTGTAGTTTTACCGCAAGTGCACGGTGTAGCAGCGAGCGGGATATCGAACACAGGGAGGACGAATGACCGTGCTTGTTCCAATCACCCTGGCTATCCAAGAAGAAAGATTTGCCTTTGGCGATCCTGTCACAATCGTCAGACAAATTGCGAAAATATCAATCAAATAAAGAACGTCTAGGGAACGGGGAATCCCCGCTACTCACCGTATCTCATAAATGTGGTTCGTCGGTTTCAAAATCGTTAGATTGAGATTTTGGATGGACTAGTTGCAACTGAATTTAGAACCAAGTTCACGCTCTCGCGCTGTTGCCGGTCTATAGCTATCCTAGGTTTGGGTCCAATCTCTTGCAAACCCTAGCCTAGGAAAGCTAGCATTAGGATCAACATCATCGTCCAATCGCGCACCGAGCCCAATCTCTTGCAAACTCGGCTCGCAATCTAGATTGGGATAGTTCCTACCCGTCCAATCTCTTGCAAACGGGTATTGGCACGGAATTGCAACCGAAAACCTTAGTATCGGTCCAATCTCTTGCAAACCGATACTACGGAAATTCGATTCCAACCCAATTCGGATTTCTAGGGTTTCCTATCGAATCGGGATCCAATCTCTTGCAAATCCCGATCGGTATGAACTCCTAGCTAACCGTAGTAAATAGATCCCAATCTAATCCCTAAATATCGATTCTAGCAAAATTTCTACTAATTCATCACTGTAACGACTGCTTTTCATGTATCTGGATTTAATATAATATAATATATGTTTTGGTGGATTTTCTCCTCTTGTGTGGTTTCCGTCTCCGTAGATTTCATTTTCGATCGA
Organism: Scilla litardierei; assembly: GCA_030789695.1. NCBI lineage: Eukaryota > Viridiplantae > Streptophyta > Magnoliopsida > Asparagales > Asparagaceae > Scilla > Scilla litardierei. The sequence goes on from CM061134.1 coordinate 122,504,627, forward strand.
TTCGTCATTTTTTCTCGTTTCTTCCTTAGGATCGTCGATTTCAAAGTGTGTCACTCGTGACGGGCTTCATAACGGTCGTATCTAACTGTTAGATCAAGCCTAGGAGTCTTAGGAATCGATCCCGGAGCCCCGCGCTCCGTATCGGTACTTTTTGTGCTCATTAGCCGGTGTAAGAAGGGCCATCGACCGACTAGATGACGATCCAGTCGGTCGGCAATCCTTCTTGGACCGACTAGTTAGCTTTCTAAATTTCTCAGGAGTTACTGTTTATCATTAGTCGGTCTAAGAACGTTGGTTGACCGACTAGGTTGCAAACTAGTCGGTCAGCAATGCTTCTTTAACCAACTAACTCATCATCTTATTTTTGTATCAGCTACTGTTTACTCTTAGTTGGTCTAAGAACGTTCATCGACCGACTAGATGCCAAACTAGTCGGTCAGTATTTGTTCATGGACCGACTAACTCTAGAATCCTATTTTCGTTCAGGAGTTACTGTTTGCACTTAGTAGGTCTGCGTTGGTCGACCGACCGACTAGTTTCCAAACTAGTCGGTCAGTGGTTGCTCTTTGACCGACTAACCAGTGTTAAAACCCTAATTTCTGGGCAGCCGCCAGCTCAACCTATTTATACCCAACCCAAACGATTTCATCTTCTCCAACACGACCCAAAACCCTAAAATCTTCCCCCCTTCAGCCCCCATCTTCCTCCAAGCTTCATTTCTCCATTCCAAGCCCTAAATCCATCATCCAAACCATCCATTCACTCTATCTACCCCTCATATTCCACAAAATCTCACCAACACCCATCAAAATCCCCAAATCCCCCAAACCCTAGTTTCCCCAAACTTCTCCAATCTTTTCCAGATCTGATCCTAGGGTTCCCCGGAGTGTTTCTTCCGCCTCCTCTCGGTAAGAAATCGATCTACCGTTGTTTTCATAAATTATTTATAATTTTTATGAAACCCTAATAAAATTCATGTTGTTTGGTGTTTGTTTCCCCCATAACAGCGATTTCCCCGTAGATTGGCATCCGTGTGACGAAGTGGTCGTCATCCCCGGTGCTAGGCAAGTGAAACTTGCCACTTATGGTTTAGGCCATGTTTTAGGCCATTTGCTTGTTGTAGGCGTAAAAGAGGCTAGGCGACGAAATGATACTCGCCTAGGCGCAAATTGGGGAACTAGCTTGACAACGAAGCTAGTTCCGACATTTAGTATGTTGCACAATTACCATGTCATGTTTACTTTCCATTAACGGTACGCAAATAAATTGTCATGTCCTCGCATTCTTAAGTGTTGCTGTGATTGCGTAGCTTTGCTACGATGCATGTGTTCCTGGCTCGTGACCAGAAGCGAGCATAATGAGTTGCTAACCCCAACACTCGATGTATTGAATTGTGAACTAAGAATGCGAGCTCAATGTGCGGGGCAACCCCAGGCTCACTAGCTGAGTTCCATGTGCGGGGACCCCAGGCTCCATATCGTGTGGGTATTGGGGTAGTGTGTAGTGCCGATCGATCTGAAATGTTATACCATTCAGCGAAGGGCGTAAACACCTACAAAATATGAATTGATTGAATTGATAGTAGCTTGGCTACTCTTGTCTTGTCCCGATAAATTGTTCCCTTGTACAAATTGTCTTGCCATGTTTTAATTGTGCACTCATGTTATAACTGCCATGTCATGCATACTAAACTGCTAGGTTGCTAGTTGCCTTACTTTCAGTTTCCTTGCCCAAGTCTTTTAGACTTGCTGACATGTGCCCCTTTACTCTTTTGGGTGACACATGTTAGATCCTGAGCCTGAGTACCTCGTTGAGGACAAGGTGTTTGCTGACGCCGAGCTCGAGCTTGTGTTTGACGGGGAGTACGTGGACACTGGGGACCAGTCCTAGTGTCTTCGTTGTGTTTTACTTTTGTTAGACAGTTGTTTGTTATCGATGCGTAGCACCCATACTTTGTTATGTCGTTTCTTTTGTTGGCCTTGTTCTGGGCCTTGGACTCTTTTTCCTTTTAGCCTGGTGGCTTTTCTGGATGTTGAACTTATTTTTCTTGTTGGACAATGTATGAGATGTGAGATTTTATTTCAGTCTCTCCTTGTGTTATTATTGTTATTCTGTTGTGGTTACAGGGACCTGCTTATGTATTATTGACGCTTATTGGGTTTGGGGCTTCACAGCTCCACTCCCGTGCGGACCTTTTCACGTCTCGCCTCCATTTTAGGGAAGCGGGTCGTGACAGGTTTTGTTGGTGGCCCATGCAGGTCCTTCTGTAACTGCGATTTTTGGAATATAGATAATAATATTAGAATGTCCAATAAGTTAAGTTCGACGTCCGAGTCATAAGCTATGAGTCTAATCTGATTCGTTTTCTGTGTCACTAGATGGCAGGAAGACGTTTCACCCGTGGTGGGGGTAGTGGCGCGGTCCCTCATGATGAGGAGCCTAGCGGGAACCCACCAGCGGTGAGATGATGCGGATGATGCTCCAGATGATGCAAGTTCAGCAGGGCGTGCTTCTGCAAGTCCAGAATGCTCCACTTGCTCGAGCTGCCCGGGCTCTTCCGGATGCCCCTCGCTCTGAGCCAGGAGTGAAGCAATTTCGGGAGCTGGGTCCCGCGTATTTTGATGGTTCTGAGGGTCCTCTGGCTGCCGATGAGTGGATTCGGAACATCGAGGACAATCTGAAGATGGCCAAGATCACCCCGGCTGGATGGGTTGATTTGGCGAAGAGGCAACTCAAGGATAATGCTTGGAATTGGTGGGATGCAGAAGAGAAGATGTTGGTGGAGCCGATAGCTTGGGCTACCTTCAAGGCTAGATTTGATGGTGAGTTCTTCCCGAAGACAGCCAGGGAAGAGATGCTGCAGCGTTTTATCGATTTGAAGCAAGGGAACTCATCGGTGGACCTATATCACCAAGAGTTCATGAGGCTGAGTCGGTTTGCACCAAAGATGGTGCAGGACGCTGAGGAGAGGGCTCAGAGGTTCCTGCAAGGGCTTGCTTCAGAGCTCCAGAGTTTTGTGACCTCTTCTGACCGAGAATCTTATCAGAAGGTTCTGGTCGCTGCCAAGAGGCAGGAGCTGCTCGTGAACCAGAGGAGAGGGTCTGTTGTTGGCGCTGGGAAGAGGCCTGTGGAGCAGGCGAGAGCTGTGGTTAGACCTGGATTCAGGCCTAATCAGTCTGCTCAGTTTAAGAGGCCAGGAGGGCCTATTCTGAAGTTTTGCCATTTCTGTGGCAAGCCTGGCCACATCAAGGATCAGTGTCGGAAGTTTCTGGGCCAGTGTTTGATTTGCGGTGATGCTTCTCATGTCGCGAAGGATTGTCGGCATGCGGATCCGCTGCGGAGGGCTCCTGTTGCAGCTCAGCCGTTGCAGCAGCGAGCGTCTGTTCCTGCTGGACGTGGAGCCGCTCTTGTTCCGCAGAGGCAGGCTTTTCGGCAGGCTGTTCCGTCGAGGAGGCAGGCTTTTCTGATGACCGCTGCGGAGAGCGAGGCTGTGGATGAGGTTATCGCAGGTAATCCTCAATCTAGCTGTTACTTTCCTAGCTGGTTTTGATTGTTAGATTATGTTGTTTGCTTGAACATGGTTGTTTGCTAGACTAGGGTTTGATTGTTAATTGCTTGTTAGGTGTGGTTTTGGTTTGCACATTTCCTGCACGAGTCCTCTTTGACTCTGGTGCATCGATGTGCATTATTTCTCGGAGCTTCGTGGAGAGGCATTCCTTGTCGACGTCCCCTCTTCCCAAGAGTTGGAATATCGTTACAGGGAATGGCGTGGTCTCGGTGCATCGTGGTTGCAATTCTTGCTCGTTGGTGGTATGCGGACATGAGATTTTTGCTGATTTCATTGTCCACGACATCATCAACTATGATGCAGTTCTTGGGATGGATTGGCTTGCGAGCTTCTATGCTACGATCGACTGTCGGAGAAAGAAGGTGGTGTTCGAGATTCCCGGACATCTAGTGTTTGAGTTCAGTCGTGGTAGTAGTTCGCTTGGTCCTGTCAGATTTCGGGCCAGGCCGGTGGAGGCTGTGGCTATGCAGATGGAGCTGGGGTGGCCAGCTGTGGTGCGAGATTTTGGCGACGTCTTCCCTGAGGAGATGTCTGGTTTGCCGCCTGATCGGGCTTTGGAATTTTCTATCGATCTTGTTCCAGGTGCGCAGCCGATTTCGAAGGCGCCGTATCGTATGGCACCTGCAGAATTGGAGGAGTTGCGGAAGCAGTTGGATGAGCTTTTGCAGAAGGGTTATATTAATCCTAGTGTGTCTCCGTGGGGAGCACCGGTGTTGCTGGTTAAGAAGAAGGATGGTTCGCGTCGCATGTGGGTGGACTATCGGGAATTGAATGCGGTGACCATTAAGAATAAATACCCGTTGCCTCGCATCGATGATATTTTTGATCAGCTTGGAGGTTCGAGGGTGTTTTCAAAATTGGATTTGAGGAGTGGTTACCATCAGTTGAAGGTGAAGAAGGGAGATGTTCCGAAGACAGCGTTCAGGACGAAGTATGGACACTATGAGTTCGTGGTTATGCCTTTTGGCGTAACTAACGCGCCCGCAGTTTTCATGAATCTGATGAACCTGATTTTCTACGACTTTTTGGATAAGTTTGTCGTTATCTTTATTGACGACATCCTGATCTATTCGAAGTCGGAGGAAGAGCATGCCTCGCACTTAAGGACGGTATTGGAGATTTTGAGGAAGCATCGTTTGTATGCTAAGTTTTCGAAGTGCGAGTTTTGGCTAGATAGAGTTGCTTTTCTCGGGCATGTGGTGACTGGAGATGGTATTTCAGTGGATCCCGAGAAGCTTCGGGCCATCAGGGAGTGGCCTGTTCCATCGTCTGTGTCTGAGATTCGGAGTTTCCTTGGACTTGCTGGTTATTATCGGCGATTCATTAAGGACTTTTCTCGTATTGCTGAGCCGATGACCAGGTTGACGCGGAAGGATGTTGCTTTTGTTTGGTCGGGTGATTGTGAGAGTGCTTTTGGTGTGCTGAAGGAGAGGTTGACGAGTGCCCCTATTCTTGTTGTGCCTGATCGCAGCGGTGGATTTGAGATCTTTTGCGATGCTTCTGGCAAGGGTCTCGGTTGTGTGTTGCATCAGCACGGGCACGTTGTGGCGTATGCGTCTCGTCAGCTTAAGGTTCATGAGAAGAATTACCCGACGCATGATTTGGAGTTGGCTGCCGTTGTGTTTGCTCTTAAGATTTGGAGGCACTTCTTGCTGAGTGAGAAAGTGAAGATTTTCACCGATCATAAAAGCTTGAAGTACATTTTCACTCAAAAGGAGCTCAACATGCGACAGCGTCGATGGTTGGAGCTTATGGCGGATTATGATATTGATTTGCAGTTTCACCCTGGCAAGGTGAATGTGGTTCCGGATGCTTTGAGTAGGCTTCCAGCGGTGATGATTTTGATCTCGCAGTGGAGATTGCAGCAGGATTTTTGCGAGTCTGGTGTGGAGACTGTTCTTCCTGGGGAGGCTTCGTCGTTGATGTACATGCAGGTACAGTCGACGATCGTGGATCGGATTAAGGCTGGCCAGGCCGAGGATCCGAAGCTGGTGAGGATTCGGGAGCAGGTGGAAGCCGGTCTGCAGACTGACTTTTTGATTCATGAGGATGGCTCGCTGAGGTTTGGAGCCAGGTTGTGTGTGCCAGCTGGGGATATCAGAGAGGAGCTGATGGTGGAGGCACACAGTTCGCCGTATTCTGTGCATCCTGGTGGCACCAAGATGTACCAGGATCTTCGTCTGAATTATTGGTGGCATGGTATGAATAGGAGCGTGGCTCGGAGTGTGGCCAAGTGCTTTGTTTGCCAGCAAGTGAAGGCGGAGCATCAGCGTGCGGTCGGGTTGCTACAACCGCTTCCGATTCCGGAGTGAAAATGGCAACACATCACTATGGATTTCGTGACTGGACTACCTCGGAGTCCGAAGCAGAATGACGCGATTTGGGTGATCGTAGATCGATTGACCAAATCTGCGCACTTTATTCCGTTCCGAGTGGGACAGTCCACTAAGGCGCTAGCGAGGAGATATATGGAGGAGGTTGTGCGACTTCATGGAGTCCCCGTGAGTATCGTGTCTGACAGAGACACGAGGTTTACATCTCAGTTTTGGCAGAGTTTACAGAAGAGCTTGGGTACGCGTCTGAGTTTCAGCACGGCGTACCATCCGTAGACGGATGGCCAGTCCGAGAGGACGATTCAGATTTTGGAAGACATGCTGAGGGCGTGCATGTTGGATTTCAAGGGTTCATGGGAGGACCATCTGCACTTGGTGGAGTTTTCCTACAACAACAGCTTCCAGGCGAGTATTGGCATGGCGCCTTTCGCCGCTCTTTATGGGAGGAAATGTCGATCGCCATTGAGTTGGGATGACGTTGGTGATCGGGAGTTGTTGGGACCTGAGATGATCGTGGAGGCCGTGGATATCGTCAGGAATATTCGGGAGAGGTTGAGAATTGCCCAGGACCGTTTTAAGCATTGGGCGGATGCTAAACGTCGTCCTTTGGAGTTTCAGCCGGGCGACCATGTGTTCTTGAAGATTTCCCCGAATCGTGGTGTGATTCGTTTCGGGAAGCGTGGAAAGTTGAGCCCGCGATACATTGGACCGTTTGACGTTTTGGAGAGGGTTGGCGAGGTAGCTTATCGCTTGGCCTTGCCGCCATCTTTGGAAGGAGTTCACAATGTTTTCCATGTGTCGCAGCTTCGTCGATACATTAGCGATCCGTCTCATGCGGTGGATTTTTCGGAGATTACCGTTCGCCCCGATATGACGTATGACCAGTATCCAGTGCAGATTCTGGACAGGCGTCAGAAATCGCTTCGGAACAAGATTGTCAATCTTGTGAGGGTGATGTGGCGACACGGCTCACCTGGAGAGTCTACTTGGGAGAATGAGGATGAGATGCGAGAGCGTTTCCCACTTTTGTTTCCGGACTCGTGAGTATTAGGAAATTCCGAGGACGGAATTTTTCTTAAGTTGGGGAGGATGTAACGACTGCTTTTCATGAATCTGGATTTAATATAATATAATATATGTTTTGGTGGATTTTCTCCTCTTGTGTGGTTTCCGTCTCCGTAGATTTCATTTTCGATCGATTCGTCGTATTTTCTCGTTTCTTCCTTAGGATCGTCGATTTCTAAGTGTGTCACTCGTGACGGGCTTCATAACGGTCGTATCTAACTGTTAGATCAAGCCTAGGAGTCTTAGGAATCGATCCCGGAGCCCCGCGCTCCGTATCGGTACTTTTTGTGCTCATTAGCCGGTGTAAGAAGGGCCATCGACCGACTAGATGACGATCCAGTCGGTCGGCAATCCTTCTTGGACCGACTAGTTAGCTTTCTAAATTTCTCAGGAGTTACTGTTTATCGTTAGTCGGTCTAAGAACGTTGGTTGACCGACTAGGTTGCAAACTAGTCGGTCAGCAATGCTTCTTTAACCGACTAACTCATCATCTTATTTTTGTATCAGCTACTGTTTACTCTTAGTCGGTCTAAGAACGTTCATCGACCGACTAGATGCCAAACTAGTCGGTCAGTATTTGTTCATGGACCGACTAACTCTAGAATCCTATTTTCGTTCAGGAGTTACTGTTTGCACTTAGTCAGTCTGCGTTGGTCGACCGACCGACTAGTTTCCAAACTAGTCGGTCAGTGGTTGCTCTTTGACCGACTAACCAGTGTTAAAACCCTAATTTCTGGGCAGCCGCCAGCTCAACCTATTTATACCCAACCCAAACGATTTCATCTTCTCCAACACGACCCAAAACCCTAAAATCTTCCCCCTTCAGCCCCCATCTTCCTCCAAGCTTCATTTCTCCATTCCAAGCCCTAAATCCATCATCCAAACCATCCATTCACTCTATCTACCCCTCATCTTCCCCAAAATCTCACCAACACCCATCAACATCCCCAAATCCCCCAAAACCCTAGTTTCCCCAAACTTCTCCAATCTTTTCCAGATCTGATCCTAGGGTTCCCCGGAGTGTTTCTTCCGCCTCCTCTCGGTAAGAAATCGATCTACCGTTGTTTTCATAACTTATTTATAATTTTTATGAAACCCTAATAAAATTCATGTTGTTTGGTGTTTGTTTCCCCCATAACAGCGATTTCCCCGTAGATTGGCATCCGTGTGACGAAGTGGTCGTCATCCCCGGTGCTAGGCAAGTGAAACTTGCCACTTAGGGTTTAGGCCATGTTTTAGGCCATTTGCTTGTTGTAGGCGTAAAAGAGGCTAGGCGACGAAATGATACTCGCCTAGGCGCAAATTAGGGAACTAGCTTGACAACGAAGCTAGTTCCGACATTTAGTATGTTGCACAATTACCATGTCATGTTTACTTTCCATTAACGGTACGCAAATAAATTGTCATGTCCTCGCATTCTTAAGTGTTTCTGTGATTGCGTAGCTTTGCTACGATGCATGTGTTCCTGGCTCGTGACCAGAAGCGAGCATAATGAGTTGCTAACCCCAACGCTCGATGTATTGAATTGTGAACTAAGAATGCGAGCTCAATGTGCGGGGCAACCCCAGGCTCACTAGCTGAGTTCCATGTGCGGGGACCCCGGGCTCCATATCGTGTGGGTATTGGGGTAGTGTGTAGTGCCGATCGATCTGAAATGTTATACCATTCAGCGAAGGGCGTAAACACCTACAAAATGTGAATTGATTGAATTGATAGTAGCTTGGCTACTCTTGTCTTGTCCCGATAAATTTTTCCCTTGTACAAATTGTCTTGCCATGTTTTAATTGTGCACTCATGTTATAACTGCCATGTCATGCATACTAAACTGCTAGGTTGCTAGTTGCCTTACTTTCAGTTTCCTTGCCCAAGTCTTTTAGACTTGCTGACATGTGCCCCTTTACTCTTTTGGGTGACACATGTTAGATCCTGAGCCTGAGTACCTCGTTGAGGACGAGGTGTTTGCTGACGCCGAGCTCGAGCTTGTGTTTGACGGGGAGTACGTGGACACTGGGGACCAGTCCTAGTGTCTTCGTTGTGTTTTACTTTTGTTAGACAGTTGTTTGTTATCGGTGCGTAGCACCCATACTTTGTTATGTCGTTTCTTTTGTTGGCCTTGTTCTGGGCCTTGGACTCTTTTTCCTTTTAGCCTGGTGGCTTTTCTGGATGTTGAACTTATTTTTCTTGTTGGACAATGTATGCGATGTGAGATTTTATTTCAGTCTCTCCTTGTGTTATTATTGTTATTCTGTTGTGGTTACAGGGACCTGCTTATGTATTATTGAGGCTTATCGGGTTTGGGGCTTCACAGCTCCACTCTCGTGCGGACCTTTTCACGTCTCGCCTCCATTTTAGGGAAGCGGGTCGTGACAATCACAAATATGATGTTGGGTTTGTAGGGTTCATCCCCACGCCCCAAGACGTGGCGACTACTCACAATTCATAGCAAGATCACAAAAACAATCAATGAAATAGGCAATAGAATTCATCACAATATTGAGATATGCAATAAAAATAGAATTTTTGGGGAAGAGAAAGACAAACCAATGGAGTTCTTCAATTAATCCAACAAAAATCAAACTTTTTCTCCTCACCAATCTCAAGAATAAAACTAAAAAGCTAATCTAAAAAGCTGCAAAAAATCTAAGGAGAAGCTCTCTAAAACTAGGGTAAAAACAGGGGTTAAATAGCCCCCAAAATCGTCCAAAAACTGTGACCAAAATACCCCTGCGCAGCCTGTTTTCCGCAATTTTCGCTACAGGCAGCGCGTCGCACTCGGCCGAGTGAGAAACCCTGTAATTTTCCAGTAAGTCGGGGCCTTCAGGGGTCTCTACTTCGGGGTCTGCTCGGCCGAGTGAGTTGTCGTCACTCGGCCGATGGCTTCATTGTACTCGGGCGGACGGGATTCTCCACTCGGCCGAGTGGGTCTTCTGAAGCTCAGGCAGCCGAAAAACAGAAACTTGGAGATTTTTGAAGGGCTTCGTCTGGGCGCCACTCGGGCGGACGTGGTCTCTTCACTCGGCCGATGTGGTCTCCGTCGCTCGGCCGAGTGCACATAGGAATCGTGTCTGATCTGGTCGGCCGAGCGGTGTCTCACTGGTCGGCCGAGTGGCTCCTCCACTCGGCCGAGTGAGACACAAAAAATGCCCAGATTGCTTATTTTGGCCTCCTCGTCGCTCCTGCGATGTCCGTTCTTCTTCCGCTCCTCTCCAACAGCAAAATACCTCTCGGGGAGGTCGTCGGTGACCGTCTAGAGTAAGCGCATCTCGAGATCACTCCAAATCGCGCCAAATCACCTGAAATGCGACAAAAACAGCAAATCATGAAAAGCATCGCAATATCGTCGATATATCGTGAAAAACATGATTTGGGCGATCTAAATGGCATGCAAACATGCGGGAAAAAGGTGTAAAATAAGGAGTGATCAGTCCGCAGGGGGAGCTACCCCTCGGCTTATAACCCACCGATGAACCCGTATGCTGGGGGAGTTTCCCCCAACCTTACGGACGGGCTTAGTGATCGGCCCGCTGGGGGAGTAGCCCCAGCCTTACAGTCGATCGGGTCGGTTGGTCAACGAGGGGGCTACCCTCCGGCTTACGACCAACCGAAGAACTTGCCCGCTGGGGGAGTTGCCCCTAGCCTTACGGACGGACCTGATGATCGGCCCGCTGGGGGAATTGCCCCAGCCTTACAGTCGATCGGGTCGGTTGGTCAGCGGGGGGAGTTATCCTCCGGCTTACAACCAACTGAAGAACCTGCCTGATGGGGGAGTTGCCCCCAGCCTTACAGACGGGCCTGGTGATCGGTCTGTTGGGAGAGTTGGCTCCAGCCTTACAGTCGATTGGGTCGGTTGGTCAGCGGGGGGGAGCTATCCTCCGGCTTACGACCAACCGAAGAACCCACCTGCTGGGGGAGTTACACCCAGGCTTACAGGCGGGCCTGGTGATCGGCCCGCTGGGGGAGTTGCCCCCAGCCTTACAGTCGATCAGGTCCTAAGCCCTCCTCGGGGGGTGATTTCCCACCTGCTCCGCAATCGATCGCCAAGCCAGATAAAATGAGAAGAACAGGGATGTACTAACACGGTTCTCTTTTCATTCCTGGAATCCGGGTGTACATTTGGAGGAAAACAAAACAAGGGAGGCGAGGGCAAGCTAGTCCTGTCCAGGTTAGGCTGCGGCTGTTTGTCCCGTCCGCTCACTCGATGATGCGCATGGCCGCCTGAACCACATTCACCTTCTTCCCCTTGTCCATCTGCTTGGATGTCCCCTCCCCGGGGGCGGCAGTTGAGTCATCGATGAAATTCTTTAAATGGCCCAGGCTGACCAGCTTCTGTATATCCTTCTTTAAATGCCAGCATTCGTCGGTGTTATGGCCATTGTCTTTGTGGTACTTGCAATACTTCTCTTCGTCCTTCCCGCCTCTCTTCATCCTCGGAGGTAGCCTGCTGAAGCGTCCTTCCTTTTGAGCGTGCGCGAGGACGACGTCAGGGGTGGTGTTCAGCTTGGGGGGTCGTGGCTCCACCCTGCGCTGCTTTTCTTTGGCCCTCTTCTCCTGCGGTGGTTCGTCAGGGCCGCGACGCTCGCTCTCGTCGTGCTTGGATCCCCGTCTAGTCCCTGTCGAGTGACTTCCGTCCTCTGCGGCCAGTGCTTCTTCCGTCAGCATGTAGCGCTCCGCCCGGGCTATGACCTCGGCGAGGTCTTTTGGTGGATCATTGTGCAATGACTTTTGTAGGCCCCTGTGTCGAAGCCCTTTCTTCAGGGCCGTTTACACGACCAACTCGGGGCAGCTCTCCACGTTCAATCTTTCCACGTTGAAACGACGCATGTAGTGCCTTGGGGTTTCCTCGGGACACTGCACCATATTGAACAGAAGTTCTGAGTCTGGTTTTACCTCACGTCTGGCCATGAACTGTTTACAAAACTGTTGGGAGAGGTCCTCGAAGCTGTTGATGGAACGGTTGGGGAGGCTATGATACCAGCTCCAGGCTAATTTCCAGGGGGTGGAGTAGAAGCCTCTGCATAGTAGGGTGTCGTCGACCCCTTGGAACACCATGAATCCCTCATAATCCATAACGTGGTCCTCCGAGTCGCCCGTGCCATCAAACTTCTCTAAGGTCGGCACCTTGAATCTTGAGGGCACCCGTGCTTCAGTTATCCTTCTAGTCAGCGGGCAACAGTCACCCCGGGCGCCCCCCGGGCGCCCACCTGTTCTCAAACAGAGGTCGAGCTGCTGCGGCGAGCGAACGGGGTCATGCCGAGGGCTCGCCTGAACTCCAGCCGAGCTGGGAACAGGAGTTGGTTGGCGAGAGCCTCCCTTCTCCCGTTGGTATTCTCGGCTCTTTTGCCTTCCGCGATGGGGACTCTCGCTTTGGTGAGGTCGGTCCCCCATGGCTCGACGATCGGTCGATCGCCAATTTGTTGAGCATGGTTGCCGAGACGAGGCCGTAACCGATTCGTCCCCTGCTTGCTCAGGACCCCCCTCGTCCCCCTCCCGAGGCGAGATGGGAGTGAGGGATCGCACTGGGACGAAGTTCGGAAGGGTGAATCGTCGTTCCGGGTTGGTCCCTCCATCCTCGTGGTCCGCAACCACGGCCGAGCGTAAAGGCCAGCGGACCCCTCCCTGAACGGGGGTCCCCGCCGTCCCATTTCCCAGGATGGACAGGTTACCGACGAGCTGTTGGATCGTGACGGCCAACATTTGGATGTGGGCATTGGTCTCTTGTGCAAAGAGACGGATCTGCTCTTGGGTCACCGAGCGAGAGTCAACCGTCCCCTCGGTGGTGTGGCTGTGCTGGTTCACGGGTGGGACGTAATCACCCTCCTCGTGGATGGGGGACATTTGCCCCAAGCCTTTGCAGATTGGTTCCATTTCAGTGGTTTGACGTGGGCTTGTGTCGGATCACACAAACGGCGACAGATGTTTACGAGTGTTTTCTTACCATTGGATCATTGACCGGTGGTTGGACGGTCAACATGGCCAAGGGATCGGTTGGAATCCCTTGGTCCCACCGAGCGTGCGTATTCTCAACGAGGGTTGCATGAGCCCCCACTTCGGCGCGGGAAACAGCTCGCTTGGTGGGTCGAGGACGAACGGGCTCTTCGTCCGGAGTGTTGGGCCTCAGTCAGCGGGGTGCAGAGGGGTAGCCTCGGCACCTAGGTGAGCGCTCGACCTCGGTCAATCAAGTGCCGAGGGGAAGCCTTGGCGCCCTGATTATCACTTGGACTTAGTTGATGGTGATGTTCGCTAGTGGCGAACGGACTCACTATGGTGCGGGCCTTGCTTCAGTGAGTTCTACGCTGAGGGGTAGCCTCGGTGCCTCGGGACCTCTTCTTCCTGGACAGACGAAGAAACTCGGCAGGAGGACCGGACCTTGGTTCCGGCCAAGTCCCCTCCGATGCCTAAGTCAGAACGGATCTGAATGATACTCGGCGGGATCGGTACAGCTCGCAAGGAGGCCGGCACGCGTATCCTCAGACTGAGCTATGGGAGGGAAGATAATGGGAGAAAGCAATGTCTTTTAGTGGAATACCTCCGTTGTTGATGTCGGGGATTCGATCCTTTATTCGGTTACCTATGAAATCCCTTTATAGGGTTCGTCCCACGATCGCCCACAGGCCACGTCCCCTGATCGCTCCCCACTCACGCCCCCGTGATCCGCCTCCCTCAAGGCGCATTCATGCATCGTGTGGGCCAATTAATGTGCTCCTTAATGGTCATTAAGGTACCGCGCTCTTAGGGGAGTGGTTATCTCTTGCGGGCGTGGGCTAACCGAACGTACGTCGGGTCGTGGTCAATCCGACTCCAAGTCCTTTCGTGGGCCTCGTTGGTTGGGCCGAATTCCTTTTGTGGGCCTCCCGCCTCTGGTTTGGGCTCGGGCCGCTTGCTGTTGGGCCTCTCTAAAGTGGTCGTATCAGTAAGCCACTACGTCAGATGCAATTAAGAAAGAATATTTAGTTTTCATCTGATGCACATTAATCCCTTTTGCGAAGAAAATGAAAATGTGAATCCTCTCAATGCGATATTGCCTATGAGAGACTATAACAAGTTGAGTAGTGATAACTATATCAACGATCGTTATATTGCGAATAACAAGATTCGATCGGAACTAGTGGAGAAATATGGAGGGTCGTGGGACTCCTTTCTTTTTATTGTTTTTCATTCTCCTCGATCAATTAAAGCTTGTTGTCTTTCTATTACTAACCTGAAAATTATTACTTTAAGTTTGTTTTCCATCCAACATTAAACGAATAGGTTACCTTTGTTCCTTAAACTTTCTTGGTTACTGGCCAAATTTTTATTATTATCTAAGGTTATATGGACGAATGAAATGATCTAACTCAACAATCATTTTATCCTCTAAACTCTTCTTGGTTGATTTGTTGCCATTATTTTTGAGGGAGTTATATGTTAAATACAGATTGCAGTCTTAGTTAGAGAAATTGTCTTCATTATAATTTTAAGGTTGATATTGTAGTTCACAAGTGGATCCAAACTACTCTCCATCGACCTGTTTAGTGGGAGTCGAGTGATTTGCACACATTCACACTAATCAATAGCATTAGCGAGTTAAACCCATGATGGGGCTTCGTCTTTGGCTCCTCCGTCGCTCAAATGAGAACCTGATAGATAAATAATAAAATATATCGAATGAAAGAAAGAGTATTATGAATGCAGATGAGCTTCCAAATACTTTTAACCCGATGACTAGACCTTAAGCACCCAATGCATGTGTGGAGTGCTATGATGCAGAGTTGAAACTACTTTGGGAGAGACTCAACACAGTGGAGAATGTCAAGAAGAAAAAGGTAGGAGACCTTGGTATTCCTCTCCGTGAATTTCCCTTCATGAAAGATATATTAGATGCCCATGTATCCAAAGATTTTCATCTCCTTTAACACAATAAGTATGATGTCACAGGAAATCTTATGCAGCATGTTCAACGAAATAGAAATATTATGTTGCTCCATGTCCGCCCTGCTTCCCATTATACTTGGGAGCAAGGACGCGAGCGGGTCCGCATGTGCTTAAGGCAAAGAAGACGTACTTTTTTCTTCCTTCTTTGACTTAAGCACAATAAGCGTTTGTGATTACAACATCTCATGTCCTTGCATGTGAACTCAGAACAATACAAATCATCATTATTACAAATTCAACGTCCAGAATTACATGTACACAAATAAGGCCTAATGTAACGACTGCTTTTCATGAATCTGGATTTAATATAATATAATATATGTTTTGGTGGATTTTCTCCTCTTGTGTGGTTTTCGTCTCCGTAGTTTCATTTTCGATCGATTCGTTGTATTTTCTCGCTTCTTCCTTAGGATCGTCGATTTCGAAGTATGTCATTCGTGACGGACTTCATAACGGTCGTATCTAACTATTAGATCAAGCCTAGGAGTCTTAGGAATCGATCCCGGGGCCCCGTGCTCCGTATCGGAACTTTTGGTGCTCATTAGCCGGTGTAAGAAGGGCCACCGACCGACTAGATGACGATCCAGTCGGTCGGCAATCCTTCTTGGACCGACTAGTTAGCTTTCTAAATTTCTCAGGAGTTACTGTTTATCGTTAGTCGGTCTAAGAACGTTGGTTGACTGACTAGGTTGCAAACTAGTCGGTCAGCAATGCTTCTTGAACCGACTAACTCATCATATTATTTTTGTATCAGTTACTGTTTACTCTTAGTCGGTCTAAGAACGTTCATCGACCGACTAGATGCCAAACTAGTCGGTCAGTACTTGTTCATGGACCGACTAACTCTAGAATCCTATTTTCGTTCAGGAGTTACTGTTTGCACTTAGTCGGTCTGCGTTGGTCGACCGACCGACTAGTTTCCAAACTAGTCGGTCAGTGGTTGCTCTTTGACCGACTAACCAGTGTTAAAACCCTAATTTCTGGGCAGCCGCCAGCTCAACCTATTTATACCCAACCCAAACGACTTCATCTTCCCCAACACGACCCAAAACCCTAAAATCTTCCCCCTTCAGCCCCCATCTTCCTCCAAGCTCCATTTCTTCATTGCAAGCCTCAAATCCATCATCCAAACCATCCATTCACTCCATCTACCTCTCATCTTCCCCAAAATCTCATCAAAACCCATCAAAATCCCCAAATCCCCCAAAACCCTAATTCTCCCAAACTTCTCCAATCTTTTCCAGATCTGATCCTAGGGCTCTCCGGAGTGTTTCTTCCGCCTCCTCTCGGTAAGAAATCGTTCTACCGTTGTTTTCATAACTTATTGATAATTTTGGTGAAACCCTAATTAATTTCATGTGTTTGGTGTTTGTTTCCCCCTAAACAGCGATTTCCTCGTAGATTGGCGTCCGTGTGACGAAGTAGTCGTCATCCCTGGTGCTAGGCAAGTGAAACTTGCCACCTAGGGTTTAGGCCATGTTTTAGGCCATTTGCTTGTTGTAGGCGTAAAAGAGGCTAGGCGACGAAATGATACTCGCCTAGGCGCAAATTGGGGAACTAGCTTGACAACGAAGCTAGTTCCAACACATATAGCATGTTGCACAATTTCCATGTCATGTTTACTTTCCATTAACGGTACGCAAATTAATTGTCATGTCATTGCATTCTTAAGTGTTTCTGTGATTGCGTAGCTTTGCTACAAATGCTTGTGTTCCTGGCTCGTGTTCCAGAAGCGGGCCATGTGTTGGTTGATAGCCAATGCCCGAATTGCGTGTTTCCGGCTAGGTGCACCCCGATGCCAAATGTTTAAGAAGCGAGCTCATGTGCGGGGCTACCCCAGACTCACTAGCTGAGTTCATTGTGCGGGGACCCTGGCTCCATTACGTGTGGGTATAGGGGGTGATGGTTAAGCGGCCATTCAACTGGGAGTCTGTTTGATCAACAACTGCAGTTGTAAGGCGTAAACTCTTTGGGGTGGGGTAGTGTTTGGGGCCGATCGGACTGACATGCTAGCCATTCAGCGAAGGGTGCAAACATCTACAAAACAACCGTGAAATGTGATTCGTGTTTAGTGCCGATCGGTCTGAATGTTTACCATTCAGCGAAGGGCGTAAACACCTACAAAATGTGAATTGATTGAATTGATAGTAGCTTGGCTACTCTTGTCTTGTCCCGATAAATTGTTCCCTTGTACAAAATTGTCTTGCCACGTTTTAATTGTGCACTCATGTTATAACTGCCATGTCATTCATGCTAAACTGCTAGGTTGCTAGTTGCCTTACCTTCAGTTTCCTTGCCCAAGTCTTTTTAGACTTGCTGACATGTGCCCCTTTACTCTTTTGGGTGACACATGTTAGATCCTGAGCCTGAGTACCTTGTTGAGGACGAGGTGTTTGCTGACGCCGAGCCCGAGCTCGTGTTTGACGGGGAGTACGTGGACACTGGGGACCAGTCCTAGTGTCTTCGTGTGTTTTACTTTTGTTAGACAGTTGTTTTGTATTCGGTGCGTGGCACCTATATCTTTGTTATGTCGTTTCTTTTGTTGGCCTTGTTCTGGGCCTTGGACTCTTTTCTTTTAGCCTGGTGGCTTTTCTGGATGTTGGACTTTGTTGATGTTGGACAATTTGTGAGATGTGGAATTTTATTTCAGTCTCGCCTTGTGTTATTATTGTTATTCTGTTGTGGTTACAGGGACCTGTTTATGTATTGTGGATGCTTATCGGGTTTGGGGCTTCACAGCTCCACTCCCGTGCGGACCTTTTCACGTCTCGCCTCCATTTCAGGGAAGTGGGTCGTGACAGGTTTTAGTGGTGGCCCATGCAGGTCCTTCTGTAACTGCGATTTTTGGAATAGCGATAATAATATTAGAATGTCCAATAAACTAAGTTCGACGTCCGATGTCATAAGCTATGAGTCTAATCTGATTCGTTCTCTGTGTCACTAGATGGCAGGAAGGCGTTTCACCCGTGGTGGTGGTAGTGGTGCGCCCCCTCATGATGAGGAGCCTGAGCGGGAACCCACCAACGGTGAGATGATGCGGATGATGCTCCAGATGATGCAAGTGCAGCAGGGCGTGCTTCTGCAAGTCCAGAATGCTCCGCTTGCTCGAGCTGCCCAGGCTCTTCCGGATGCCCCTCGCTCTGAGCCAGGAGCGAAGCAATTTCGGGAGCTGGGTCCCGCATATTTTGATGGTTCTGAGGGTCCTCTGGCTGCCGATGATTGGATTCGGAACATCGAGGACAATCTGAAGATGGCCAAGATCACCCCGGCTGGATGGGTTGATTTGGCGAAGAGGCAACTTAAGGATAACGCCCGGAATTGGTGGGATGCGGAAGAGAAGTTGTTGGTGGAGCCGATTGCTTGGGCTACCTTCAAGGCTAGATTTGATGGTGAGTTCTTCCCGAAAGCTGCCAGGGAGGAGATGCTGCAGCGTTTTATCGATTTGAAGCAAGGGAACTCGTCGGTGGACATGTATCACCAAGAGTTCATGAGGCTGAGTCGGTTTGCACCGAAGATCGTGCAGGACGCTGAGGAGAGAGCTCAGAGGTTCCTGCAGGGGCTTGCTTCGGAGGTCCAGAGTTTTGTGACCTCTTCTGACCGGGAGTCTTATCAGAAGGTTCTGGTCGCTGCCAAGAGGCAGGAGCTGCTCGTGAACCAGAGGAGGGGGTCTGTCGTTGGTGCTGGAAAGAGGCCTGTGGAACAGGCGAGGGCTGTGGTTAGACCTGGATTCAGGCCTAATCAGTCTGCTCAGTTTAAGAGGCCGGGAGGGCCTATTCTGAAGTCTTGCCATTTCTGCGGCAAGCCTGGCCACGTCAAGGATCAGTGTCGGAAGTTTTTGGGCCAGTGTCTGATTTGTGGAGATGCTTCCCATGCCGCGAAGGATTGTCGGCATGCGGGTCCGCTGCGGAGGGCTCCTGTTGCAGCTCAGCCGTTGCAGCAGCGAGCGTCTGTTCCTGCCGGACG
Source organism: Scilla litardierei (assembly GCA_030789695.1). Lineage (NCBI taxonomy): Eukaryota > Viridiplantae > Streptophyta > Magnoliopsida > Asparagales > Asparagaceae > Scilla > Scilla litardierei. The sequence goes on from CM061134.1 coordinate 122,523,467, forward strand.
TGGAGCAGCTCTTGTTCCGCAGGGGCAGGCTTTTTGGCAGGCTGTTCCACCGAGGAGGCAGGCTTTTCTGATGACCGCTGCGGAGAGCGAGGCTGTGGATGAGGTTATCACAGGTAATCCTCAATCTAGCTGTTACTTTCCAAGCTGGTTTTGAATGTTTGATTGTGTTGTTTGCTTGAACATGGTTGTTTGCTAGAATAGGGTTTGATTGTTAATTGCTTGTTAGGTGTGGTTTTGGTTTGCGCATTTCCTGCACGAGTCCTCTTTGACTCTGGTGCATCGATGTGCATTATTTCTCGGAGTTTCGTGGAGAGGCATTCCTTGTCGACGTCCCCTCTTCCCAAGAGTTGGAATATCGTTACAGGGAATGGTGTGGTCTCGGTGCATCGTGGTTGCAATTCTTGCTCGTTGGTGGTCTGTGGACATGAGCTGTTCGCTGATTTCATTGTCCACGACATCATCAACTATGATGCAGTTCTTGGGATGGATTGGCTGGCGAGCTTCTATGCTACGATCGACTGTCGGAGGAAGAAGGTGGTGTTCGAGATTCCCGGACACCCGGTATTTGAGTTCAGTCGTGGTTGCAGATCGCTTGGTCCAGTCAGATTTCGGGCCAGGCCGGTGGAGGCTGTGGCTATGCAGATGGTGCTGGAGTGGCCAGCTGTGGTGCGTGATTTTGGCGACGTCTTCCCCGAGGAGATGTCTGGTTTGCCACCTGATCGGGCTTTGGAATTTTCTATCGATCTTGTTCCGGGTGCGCAGCCGATTTCGAAGGCGCCGTATCATATGGCACCTGCTGAGTTGGAAGAGTTGCGGAAGCAGTTGGATGAGCTTTTGCAGAAGGGTTATATTAATCCTAGCGTGTCTCCGTGGGGATCACCGGTGTTGTTGGTTAAGAAGAAGGATGGTTCGCGTCGCATGTGCGTGGACTATCGGGAGTTGAATGCGGTGACCATTAAGAATAAATACCCGTTGCCTCGCATCGATGATATTTTTGATCAGCTTGGAGGTTCGAGGGTGTTTTCTAAATTGGATTTGAGGAGTGGTTACCATCAGTTGAAGGTGAAGAAGGGAGATGTTCCGAAGACAGCGTTCAGGACGAAGTATGGACACTATGAGTTTGTGGTTATGCCTTTCGGCGTAACTAACGCGCCCGCAGTTTTCATGAATCTGATGAACCTGATTTTCTACGACTTTTTGGATAAGTTTGTCGTTATCTTTATTGACGACATTCTGATCTATTCGAAGTCGGAGGAAGAGCATGCCTCGCACTTAAGGACGGTGTTGGAGATTTTGAGGAAGCATCGGTTGTATGCTAAGTTTTTGAAGTGCGAGTTCTGGTTGGATCGAGTTGCTTTTCTCGGGCATGTGGTGACTGGAGATGGTATTTCAGTGGATCCTGAGAAGATTCGGGCCATCAGGGAGTGGCCTGTTCCGTCGTCAGCGTCTGAGATTCGGAGTTTCCTTGGACTTGCTGGTTACTATCGGCGATTCATTAAGGACTTTTCTCGTATTGCTGAGCCGATGACCAGGTTGACGCGGAAGGATGTTGCTTTCGTTTGGTCGGGTGATTGTGAGAGTGCTTTTGGTGTTCTGAAGGAGAGGTTGACGACTGCCCCTATTCTTGTTGTGCCTGATCGCAGCGGTGGATTTGAGATCTTTTGCGATGCTTCTGGCAAGGGTCTCGGTTGCGTGTTGCATCAGCACGGGCATGTTGTGGCGTATGCGTCTCGTCAGCTTAAGGTTCATGAGAAGAATTACCTGACGCATGATTTGGTGTTGGCTGCCGTTGTGTTTGCTCTTAAGATTTGGAGGCACTTCTTGCTGAGTGAGAAAGTGAAGATTTTCACCGATCACAAAAGCTTGAAGTATATTTTCACTCAGAAGGAGCTCAACATGCGACAGCGTCGATGGTTGGAGCTTATGGCGGATTATGATATTGATTTGCAGTTTCACCCTGGCAAGGTGAATGTGGTTCCGGATGCTTTGAGTAGGCTTCCAGCGGTGATGATTTTGACCTCGCAGTGGAGATTGCAGCAGGATTTTTGCGAGTCTGCCGTGGAGATTGTTCTTCCTGGAGAGGCTTCTTCGTTGATGTACATGCAGGTACAGTCGACGATCGTGGATCGGATTAAGGCTGGCCAGGCTGAGGATCCGAAGCTGGTGAGGATTCGGGAGCAGGTGGAAGCCGGTCTGCGGACTGACTTTTTGATTCATGAGGATGGCTCGCTGAGGTTCGGAGCCAGGTTGTGTGTGCCAGCTGGGGATATCAGAGAGGAGCTGATGGTGGAGGCACACAGTTCGCCGTATTCTGTGCATCCTGGTGGCACCAAGATGTACCAGGATCTTCGTCTGAATTATTGGTGGCATGGTATGAAGAGGAGCGTGGCTCGGAGTGTAGCCAAGTGCTTGGTTTGCCAGCAAGTGAAGGCGGAGCATCAGCGTACGGCCGGGTTGCTACAACCGCTTCCGATTCCGGAGTGGAAATGGCAACTCATCACTATGGATTTCGTGACTGGACTACCTCGGAGTCCGAAGCAGAGTGACGCGATTTGGGTGATCGTGGATCGATTGACCAAGTCTGTGCACTTTATTCCGTTCTGAGTGGGACAGTCCACTGAGGCGCTAGCGAGGAGATATATGGAGGTAAAATTCTTTTACTCTCCGTTTTTATTTCCTTTTCCTAGTTTGGATAGTGATGTAACGTGAATCGTGCAGGAGGTTGTGCGACTTCATGGAGTCCCCGTGAGTATCGTGTCTGACAGAGACACGAGGTTCACATCTCAGTTCTGGCAGAGTTTGCAGAAGAGCTTGGGTACTCGTCTGAGTTTCAGCACGGCGTACCATCCGCAGACGGATGGCCAGTCCGAGAGGACGATTCAGATTTTGGAAGACATGCTGAGGGCGTGCATGTTGGATTTCAAGGGTTCGTGGGAGGACCATCTATATTTGGTGGAGTTTTCCTACAACAACAGCTTCCAGGCGAGTATTGGCATGGCGCCATTCGCCGCTCTTTATGGGAGGAAATGTCGATCGCCATTGAGTTGGGATGACGTTGGCGATCGGGAGTTGTTGGGACCTGAGATGATCGTGGAGGCCGTGGAGATCATCAGGAATATTCGGGAGAGGTTGAGAATTGTTCAGGACCGTTTTAAGCATTGGGCGGATGCTAAACGTCGTCCTTTGGAGTTTCAGCCGGGCGACCATGTGTTCTTGAAGATTTCCCCGAATCGTGGCGTGATTCGTTTCAGGAAGCGTGGAAAGTTGAGCCCGCGATACATTGGACCGTTTGACGTTTTGGAGAGGGTTGGCGAGGTAGCTTATCGCTTGGACTTGCCGCCATCTTTGGAAGGAGTTCACAATGTTTTCCATGTGTCGCAGCTTCGTCGATACATTAGCGATCCGTCTCATGCGGTGGATTTTTCGGAGATTACCGTTCGCCCCGATATGACGTATGACCAGCGTCCAGTGCAGATTCTGGACAGGCGTCAGAAATCGCTTCGGAACAAGATTGTCAATCTTGTGAGGGTGATGTGGTGACACGGTTCACCTGGAGAGTCTACTTGGGAGAATGAGGGTGAGATGCGAGAGCATTTCCCACTTTTGTTTCCGGACTCGTGAGTTTTTGGACATTCCGAGGACGGAATTTTTCTTAAGTTGGGGAGGATGTAACGACTGCTTTTCATGAATCTGGATTTAATATAATATAATATATGTTTTGGTGGATTTTCTCCTCTTATGTGGTTTTCGACTCCGTAGTTTCATTTTCGATCGATTCGTCGTATTTTCTCGCTTCTTCCTTAGGATCGTCGATTTCGAAGTATATCATTCGTGACGGACTTCATAACGGTCGTATCTAACTATTAGATCAAGCCTAGGAGTCTTAGGAATCGATCCCGGGGCCCCGCGCTCCGTATCGGAACTTTTGGTGCTCATTAGCCGGTGTAAGAAGGGCCACCGACCGACTAGATGACGATCCAGTCGGTCGGCAATCCTTCTTGGACCGACTAGTTAGCTTTCTAAATTTCTCAGGAGTTACTGTTTATCGTTAGTCGGTCTAAGAACGTTGGTTGACCGACTAGGTTGCAAACTAGTCGGTCAGCAATGCTTCTTGAACCGACTAACTCATCATATTATTTTTGTATCAGTTACTGTTTACTCTTAGTCGGTCTAAGAACGTTCATCGACCGACTAGATGCCAAACTAGTCGGTCAGTACTTGTTCATGGACCGACTAACTCTAGAATCCTATTTTCGTTCAGGAGTTACTGTTTGCACTTAGTCGGTCTGCGTTGGTCGACCGACCGACTAGTTTCCAAACTAGTCGGTCAGTGGTTGCTCTTTGACCGACTAACCAGTGTTAAAACCCTAATTTCTGGGCAGCCGCCAGCTCAACCTATTTATACCCAACCCAAACGACTTCATCTTCCCCAACACGACCCAAAACCCTAAAATCTTCCCCCTTCAGCCCCCATCTTCCTCCAAGCTCCATTTCTTCATTCCAAGCCTCAAATCCATCATCCAAACCATCCATTCACTCCATCTACCTCTCATCTTCCCCAAAATCTCATCAAACCCCATCAAAATCCCCAAATCCCCCAAAACCCTAATTCTCCCAAACTTCTCCAATCTTTTCCAGATCTGATCCTAGGGCTCTCCGGAGTGTTTCTTCCGCCTCCTCTCGGTAAGAAATCGTTCTACCGTTGTTTTCATAACTTATTGATAATTTTGGTGAAACCCTAATTAATTTCATGTGTTTGGTGTTTGTTTCCCCCTAAACAGCGATTTCCTCGTAGATTGGCGTCCGTGTGACGAAGTAGTCGTCATCCCTGGTGCTAGGCAAGTGAAACTTGCCACCTAGGGTTTAGGCCATGTTTTAGGCCATTTGCTTGTTGTAGGCGTAAAAGAGGCTAGGCGACGAAATGATACTCGCCTAGGCGCAAATTGGGGAACTAGCTTGACAACGAAGCTAGTTCCAACACATATAGCATGTTGCACAATTTCCATGTCATGTTTACTTTCCATTAACGGTACGCAAATTAATTGTCATGTCATTGCATTCTTAAGTGTTTCTGTGATTGCGTAGCTTTGCTACAAATGCTTGTGTTCCTGGCTCGTGTTCCAGAAGCGGGCCATGTGTTGGTTGATAGCCAATGCCCGAATTGCGTGTTTCCGGCTAGGTGCACCCCTATGCCAAATGTTTAAGAAGCGAGCTCATGTGCGGGGCTACCCCAGACTCACTAGCTGAGTTCATTGTGCGGGGACCCTGGCTCCATTACGTGTGGGTATAGGGGGTGAGGGTTAAGCGACCATTCAACTGGGAGTCTGTTTGATCAACAACTGTAGTTGTAAGGCGTAAACTCTTTGGGGTGGGGTAGTGTTTAGGGCCGATCGGACTGACATGCTAGCCATTCAGCGAAGGGCGCAAACATCTACAAAACAACCGTGAAATGTGATTCGTGTTTAGTGCCGATCGGTCTGAATGTTTACCATTCAGCGAAGGGCGTAAACACCTACAAAATGTGAATTGATTGAATTGATAGTAGCTTGGCTACTCTTGTCTTGTCCCGATAAATTGTTCCCTTGTACAAAATTGTCTTGCCACGTTTTAATTGTGCACTCATGTTATAACTGCCATGTCATTCATGCTAAACTGCTAGGTTGTTAGTTGCCTTACCTTCAGTTTCCTTGCCCAAGTCTTTTTAGACTTGCTGACATGTGCCCCTTTACTCTTTTGGGTGACACATGTTAGATCCTGAGCCTGAGTACCTTGTTGAGGACGAGGTGTTTGCTGACGCCGAGCCCGAGCTCGTGTTTGATGGGGAGTACGTGGACACTGGGGACCAGTCCTAGTGTCTTTGTGTGTTTTACTTTTGTTAGACAGTTGTTTTGTATTCGGTGCGTGGCACCTATATCTTTGTTATGTCGTTTCTTTTGTTGGCCTTGTTCTGGGCCTTGGACTCTTTTCTTTTAGCCTGGTGGCTTTTCTAGATGTTGGACTTTGTTGATGTTGGACAATTTGTGAGATGTGGAATTTTATTTCAGTCTCGCCTTGTGTTATTATTGTTATTCTGTTGTGGTTACAGGGACCTGTTTATGTATTGTGGACGCTTATCGGGTTTAGGGCTTCACAGCTCCACTCCCGTGCGGACCTTTTCACGTCTCGCCTCCATTTCAGGGAAGCGGGTCGTGACACCTAACATGACCATTAGAAACAGTTACATCAAAAGAAATTACATTGATTGAGATTACAATGACAAATGTTAATTCTTTAGCGGTGTTACAGAAGCACGCCATTCCTCAGCAGTGGATCTCAGCGTCCAAAAATTCCTAGTCAACCTGCTCAATCTCGAGGTATACTCCTCTGTCTCAAACCTGACGTATATTTCACCAGATAGAAGACAAGAAAATATACGTCATCAAGGATCGCTTGGTAAGATATAAAATGTTAGTAGAATTGACCCTCGACAAGGTTTTCAAAAGCAATTTCATGGCAGTTAAAGCATTTAAGAATGAATGAACAATTAACATTTCTAAGCAGTTCAAACAGAGATTACATTAGCATGGCAGTTCTATTTCTAAGCAATAGGAACATATTTTAGATTAGCATGGTAGTTCTATTTTAAATGGAAACAATAGCAGTTCTATACATTATACATGTTCAATATAGCATTTCCAGGATGTTCATGAGTGTGTGCAATTTAGTGACTAAGGTTCACGTCGTTAGGCGGTAAGCAAGTGAATCGACCTTCTCATGCCCTCGAAGGTGACCCGTTTATTTTCGACTAATGCCCGCGAACCCAACCACGCCCATGTGTACTTTCTGGACCACGAGCCAGAATCAGCCAAACCGACCATCATAGTTTGTAATACTGGAACACGAGCCAGACTAGCCAAACCGGCCCACAAGATAGCCAAATCTTGGCATGCAATTTCTAAGATTAGCCAAACTGGCCCACAATAGTCATGATTTTTCAAGTAGTTCAAGATGTCCATACATGTCTAGAAGTTTGCAATTTATGAAACATTATCAGTCAACTTGTTAAAGTGTCCACACACACACAGAAAGTGCACAAATAGAGTTTGGTGTCTTTATGTCACATGGCAATTTTTTGTGTACAACATTTCATGGCTAAAACGTTCAGGAACTAGCTATGTTTGAAAATCATCTAAATGTACAACATTTAAAAAATGTGTATAAAAATGCGCACTTGCCTGATTTAGTCGATTTTAGGTGCCCATGTGATCGCAGGGAAGGCGCTAGTAATGATGCGAAGTTGGATTTCCAATATCAGTTAAATGATCCTTAACGAGTTAATCACTATATTATCATTATATAATAAGCTGGTATGTGTGAAAAGCTAAAACTTATATATGTTATAACTATGGACTGTTATTTATATACATAAACTAATATTTTACGCCTACAGTAACATTAGTACACTAATCTTACTAACTTACTAACTTACTGATATTAGATTAAACTAACTTATATGCTAATATTTTAACACCCACATACTGATAATATTATAAACTAATATTATAATAAAACTGACGTACTGATGTAATTAAACAAACATGATATACTGCTACTAACATCATGCTACTGACATTATATAGTATTAACGTACTGATATTATAACTAATATAATAATAATGAAACTAAGGTATTACAACTTACTAGTTATCGCTATTTTCCACGTGTGAGCATGTAGGTGGAGCAGCGACTAGTGGACGGCGAAGGAAACTAGCGGACGGCGATGGCGATGGCGAGCGACGACTGCAGATCGAGCTGATGTGGGGTCGAGTTGTCGGAGGAGGCGGAGGAGTGGTTGTCGCAGGCTTGACAGAGGGAGGCCCAGCAGTGTTGGGTTGGGGACGGGAGCGACGCCGGGCATTGCGTGGAGGGCTGTCGGAGTGAATGGGGTTGGCTCTTGGAGGTTTAGTATGTGAGGGTGGCGACTAGAGGCGGACGGCGGTGAGGGAGAGAAAATGGAGGGAGGGTGTCGCCAGAGGGGATGTGGGCTATCGATCCGAGGAAGGAAGAAGATGGGGCCGAGAGGCTTGCAGGAGGGAGGTGCCGGCGTCCAGCTGGGTTCGGGGTGGAGGAAGAAGAGAGTTGTGTGGCTGTGGGGGCTTGAGGAAGTTCTCGGAGGGAGATGATGGGGAGAAAGAGTTCGTCAGACATTTGGGGAGATTGCCAGAGTCAGGGATAATGGTCGGAGTGAGGGTTGGTAGTGTCGGGGCTGAAGGAGGGAGAGATAGGGCTGTGGGAGAGAGTGGAGCTTGGTGACATGAGTTTTGATGGGGGGAGATGATGGTTGAGGTTGCCACGGGGCTGTTGGATGAGGGAGGCGGTGGTGGGCTGCTGCTATCGGTGGCGTGGGATGATAGGGGATGAGTTGGAGGTCGACGGGCGCTAGTCGTTTTGTTATGGGTTTGTGTCCTTGCGTACGAGAGGGGAGAGAGGCTATCGGAGGGCTGAGAACTTGGAAGTGGAAGATGAGGTTTTAAGTAAAAGAGGAGAAGAAGAAAAAGAAGGCAAACATGGGGGCTTTGGTTGTTACATGATGGGGGAGTGGTTATGGCAGTTGCGAGAACTGGGGAAAACTATTCAAGGAATCTGCATGAGATGACGTTGGGCTGGGGGATTCACATGCATGGGTTTGAGGAGATAGAGGGAGGTTTGTTAGGATATGGCTTGGGGTTAACTGCATGTGGGGGTTTACGTAGGATATGATAGGATTTGAAAAAACAATCAGTTAGTTTAGTTTTGATTTAAAAACTTAAATCCGAAAATATTAATTTGGGAAAATTTATTATATTTAAAAGTGCAAATTTGTAAAGTATTAATTTAATCAGCTTAATATAATAGTGATTAAGATTAAAAATTATTACGATTTCGCCCTTCGACACGATGTCGTCCAAAATTTTTATGGTAAATACTGGGACGATCGTGCCATCAAGAGGATCGTGAATACAGGGTCCGACCGCCAGTCCGAGCTAAGGAAAATATCAAATAAAAACATGACACAAACATACACACAATTTAATACATCAAACAAATACGTACGAAACACGTACGACAGAACATGGCCGTTACACTCTATATGCTCAACGATGCAATACAATGCTCCGCATTCTCAAGCACAATGTTAAAAACGGAACATGACTGGTTCAAAACCAATAAACTTATTAGCATCTACAGCCTTTATGAGCTCACCAAACTCTTTACTCACTAGTTCATCGCTATAAGTAAGAGGAGTGCTCCTGTATTCACCTGGTTAGCAAACAACGTTATTAGCAACGTCGTAGGAACACAGATATCACTATGTGTAATACGTGAAACACATGAGGAAGGCCCCCAAGTAAATGATGAGTATCACAGTGGCCACTGTTGGATCTGGATCTAAGCCTAGAGGGGGGTGAATAGGCTTATAAAAATTCACGAGCAACCCACGAGAAACCACACATAGTTATAATCACATGCAGGGTAAACAATAATCAGACACAGATGCACAGCAGATTTACCCTGGTTCGATCGCACCCACGACCTACGTCCAGCCCCAAAAGCAGATACTATATTAGAAATGTTACCTAGTACAGCTTATAGATAGAGCACCCACTCTACACTCGCCTGGCTCTAAGTACCTGCATTCACCAAAGTGCTCAAAAAAACTAATCCTAGTATATGATCTCACTTGACTAGTCCCAACTAGCCAAGTCCCTCTTGTTTAGCACCCACCAGACAAGACTCCAAAAGTACACAAAAGTGATAAAGTTTCCACTACAGAGATCTATACACCAATACACAAATATAAATGAATAAGAGTTTAGGAAAGCTCAGTTTGTGTAGGCGTCGTAGTCTCTGTCAATCAGCTCCGGTCAGATTGAGTCTGACAATGAAGTAGTCATCTCTCTCTGGTCCCCTCTATCAGTAACTCAAGTTGTAGCACTCAAGTTGTCTCCCCTTGAACTAGTTTGTGTGTGTAGCAACTGATGATGGCACTTGAAGTTACTCTTAGCAGGTCACTATTATTTTGGAGTTGGCTATTCAATCTGGACCCACAAAGGGAAATGAGCCAACTACTCTACTGTTTGTTCTTTGACTCCTTCAGCACATGAGATGTAAGTGTCGGTAAGCTAGAGCACTTGAGGATGGTAGTTAGCTTGGTACTCTAACAAGTTGGCAAACAAGTGCACTTGGTTGGCTGGTTGGTTGGCATGGAAGCAAGATGGATGGTGGCCTATCTCTCGGTCAGCACAGCTGTGGCATTGGGAAACCTGTGGTCGGCAAGGCAAGTGGCTTCAGCTCCTTCAAGTCGACAATAATAATGGATGCAAGCTCTCGTGTGTGGGCTACAAGCTGTTGCGACACAACAAGATAATGGTTCGAGAGCCCATTCAGAGCATGGGTCGGCAATGTACTTTGCAGCTTGCTCCTCAGGTTGGCAAGGCCCCTTGCACTTGGATGAAGTCGATCAGCAGGCTGATGTTGTGGCAAAGCTCCAAGTGCTGATGTTGCGGTAATGACCCCAAGTTGCTAATGTTGGTCAATAAGCAAGATGTGTTGGCTCCTCTTTAGTTGGCAAGCAATGATGAAGTACGGCTGCTCCCTGATGCGTGAGTTCAGCTGGTCGGCAAGGGCGTGTGCATGAGTTCCCTTCAATCAAACATTACGGCAAGGGCGTGTGCATGAGCTCCTCAAAGCAGTGGTTCGGCAAGATGACTTGAGTGATCAATGTTGCAGCAACTGGGATTATGCAGCAAACTTGTGAGAAGGCAAGGCCTGTTGATGCTGGAAGAGGCTCGATCGACAGTTCACCAATGACACATGTCGTCGAGCTGGGTGGCACGGACTAGTAGCAAGATGCAAAGGGAAGCATGATGCGGCAGCAACCTGGGTCGATCAGCACTCCTTTGATATGGGGGAAATCTCGGTCATCCACCCTCTTGAGGCAAATGCAACGCACCGTCGGCAACTCGATATGAGCGCTGGAGCGGGTCAGTAGGCAATGAAGATAGTGCAGCTCTTCAGCAGTAGGCAGCACCCCTTGTTTAAGGTTGGTAGGCGGCTTTGCTAGGGTTGGCAATTGGATGCGTCTAGGGGATCCTTCGGTCAGCGACTTTGGATGGTGCGAAAATCAGCTTTGGTCGAATCCTCCTCCTTCTTTGCTACAATTTGATTCTCCCTCTTCAAGTGGCTCGATGATGGTTATCCAAGCTTGGTGATGCGACAATGAGGAGATTAGCTTGTGGCCTATGGGATATTGGTGAAGATGATGGGTAGGCTTTTGGCAATGAAGCTTGGCTCCTTTTTGTTGCAGCTAGGAGATGTAGTTTATTTTTTGCTAGTATCTCACGGCTTGGGGAAGGAGATGATCCCTTGCTTGTGGCTTAGGAGAGGTAGGAGATGATGCTAGAGGCTTACGGGATGTAGTTGAACTTGGCTTGGTTGATTGCCGCAAGATGATGTTGATGCTAGGGGTTTGGGCCGAATTCCTCCTCCTTTCTCTTTTGGTATGGCCGCAATTTTGCAATCCCTTTGATGATGGCTTAAATAGGTTAGGCTAGGGTATGTGCAGCAAAGTCTTTGGAGCATGTGGATGGACGGTGCAAGGATATGGAGAATCCCTTGAATCTTGGAGCAAGGATTTGTACCCAACAAGGAATATGAATATGAATGGGAATAAAGATTTGGTGATGATTTGTTTGCAACCAAAATGGATTAGGAATTCAAATTGAATCCTAATTGATATGAACCAATCTAAGAGAATCTCTCTTTATCATCCCAACAAAGTTGACCAAGTCCAAATTGGATTTGTGTATCTATTAATCTCCATCAAGTTGACTTAGTCATCTCTTCAAAGATTTACCGCTCTGCCATTCCTGAAACACACTTAGCACACACGTTAAATAGTTCGTACACGTTTTTCATCACCAAACTAGAGATCATAGATCGTTGCATTCAACAATCTCCCCCTTCCGATGATGAAAAACCAATAAAAGATTTGAGCAATTGGATATGAGTGTGTGAAGTGTAATGGAGGATGTATGCATACAATTTATACAATGAGATGTTCAAGCATTACTAGCATGCACAATATAGCAATAGTGATAAGCATGCTCCCCCTATTTCCAAGCTCCCCCTTGAACATGTATCCTCCCCCTTGAATCAATATTCAAGTATTTTCACAATATCAATAGTGTACAAATCTTTCCCAATTTTTCTCATCCTTTGTTATCATCAAAAACATATTTATGAAGTCAATCAAATATAACATGCAAAAATATAGTATTATACGTTACAACTAGCACTTCCATGTCATTTTTCTTTAGAGTAAGCAATTCAAGTTCAATGAGAGTTAAAATTTAGACTTCAACACCATCGTGTAAGTGTGATAATTAAAACATTGAAGTGCAAAGGGAGACTCAATCAAGAACATCAACCAAAACCAATCCACATTTTCCATTTAAAATGAATATCACCTAGGATTGATATTTTCCACCTCATTAAAAATGAGTTCAAGGTACCAAACCCCAAAACATAGCCTATAAGGACTCTTAGATGTGGGGGTGGCATTGCTTGACGAGTAAAGAACACCAACGCTAAAGATTACCCATAAAGCATATGCTGGATACTCGTGGGTCGTGTACTTACCATGAATTGTATCCATTTTACATACGGAGCAATATTCATATCTTTTTCATTTTTGTAGGATTAAGAACAATTCTTTTTAGCTCAATTTTTATTCATGGCAATACACATTATATCCCTTAGTTTAATCAGTTATTATCAACCTACATTCACTTTCCAATATTCATAAAACGAATCTCCAAATGTACAACAAGTTTAATATTCGTGGAAGTGAGCATGTAGGTGTAGAAATCAAATCATTCATTTCATAAAACATGTCAAGGCTACTAAATAGAGTTTAACATGCACATGTAGCTATAACAATAATACAATGATTTCTACAAGGATATGAATGAGCATTCAATAATACCACTTATAAAGATTCATAAGAGGTTATTCATTAGGCACCAATTTTTTTTTGGTTTTCCACTTTTTTTAATATTATCAACTAAAGCAAACTAGAATCAAACACACAAGCACACAAACAAGAAAAAAATTCAAGCACACATAAAATCTATGAAGGTATGCATTAAATTCAAAGAGTAAAAAAATATACCTTCGCGTCGTTGTTTAACTAAGGAGCTGAATAATAAAACTTTCAATTCATCGCTCCTCACCAAATCTCCATCTTACCTACACTGTAAATGTCATGTGTGACTTTGGAATCCAACAAGGTTCACTCATGTTAGCCATCAAAATTTTTGGAACCCACACTTGTTTAAACTTTATGTTCGTGTTCTTATACTAACAATAATACGATGTGTGACCAACACTATCACAAGTAAAGCACTTTAAATAAACATTTTTAACAATAGTAGTCATATTGTGGATTTTCTTAAACTTAGGCTTTTCAACATTTTTCAAACCATATCCAAGTCCACGTCTATTATTGCCATATAATTGATTTTCAAGTATAGTATCCAACGAATATTTACAAATTGAAAATTTCTTTAATGACAATTCTAGACTAGAGACTTTAGATTTTAATAGCGCATTCTCATCCACAAGTAAAGTACATTTACTTATAAAAACCTTCTTATTGTCTCTTCATTCTTTTTCATGATTTTAAGCTCATTGTTTAGCATGCTCATCTTTTCATTAAGCTCTCTAATCATGTATTTACTTTTAGTTTCAAGCTTAATTAAATCTAGTTTATACATGATATTTTCCTTTAACAATGTAGGACAAATAAGACATTCAGCTTTTTCATGTAACCTAGAGTTCTCTTTTTCCAACAAAGCAATGGTAGAATTCAAATAATAAGTTTTTCTTTCAATTCATTTTTTTCTTGAAACATGTCGCAATTTTCTTGTTGTAGTTCACCGTTAGAATTTTTAAAAACTTCTAATGTGGATTCATGTTTATTTATAGTAGATTCTAGGTTGTCAATTTCATCTTGCATATCATTAATAATACATCTTTGCCTATCAAGTTCAGCTTGCATTTCTTTACACAAATTTCGAAGATCAACTCTTTTAGTGCAAGATGTTACCTCGTCTAATTCTCCCATCAAGCAGAGGGAGGTGTGAGCAGTCTCCTCGATCTCATTTTTGATATCGTCGTCCCACGTTAACACTCGAGATTTGATCTTTCCCTTTTTGGCGACGATATCCTTTACTTGTGGGCATTGGCTCCTAAAATATCCTTGCTTCCTGCATTTAAAACACACAATTTTATCATTAGTAATGCCACAATTATTATTAGACATATGAGCATCATGTTTATTTAAGAGAGCATTTCTTCCCTTTTGCTTCTTCCCTTTTGCTTCTTCTCTTTTTCTGCTCTCTTTTCATTGCTAGAGATGTGATTGTCGGAGGATTGCTTGCTTTCATAAGTTGTCTCCAAAGTCCTCCATATATCTTGCGCAAAAGAGCAATGTGAGATAAGATCAAATATTTTTCTATCTATTCCACATAATAAAATATTCATTGCTCTAGCATTTATAGCACACACATTTCTAGCATCCAAATTACTTTCAGGCTTAGGGATTATAGTATGTCCGTTTTCAATAATGCATAACGTGTCAATATCAATAAATTATAAATAAGTTTTTATCCAAGCCTTCCAGTATATATAATCATGGCTGCTAAATAAAGGGGGTAAGTATATATGCATGCCATCAGCGTAAACTAATCCTGGGGTCGTCATGATTTCTAGACTAGATCCTCTAACCTGCTCTGATACCACTTATTGGATCTAGATCTAAGCTTAAGGGGGTGAATAGGCTTTTAAAAATTCCCATGCAACCCACGAGAAATCACACGTAGTTATAATCTCATGCAGGGTAAACAATAATCAAACTCAGATGCACAACAAATTTACCCTGGTTCGGTCGCACCCACGACCTACGTTCAGCCCCGAAAGCAGATACTATATTAGAAATGTTACCTAGTACAGCCTGTAGATAGAGCATCCACTCTACACTCACCTGGCTCTCAGTACTTGCAATCACCAAAGTGCTCAACAAAACTAATCCTAGTATATGCTCTCACTTGACTAGTCCCAACTAGCCAATTCGCTCTTGTCTAGCACCCACCAGACAAGACCCCAAAAGTACACAAAAGTGGTAAAGTTTTCCCTACAAAGATCTATACACTAATACACAAATATAAATAAATAAGAGTTTAGAAAAGCTCAGTTTGTGTAGGCATCGTAGTTTCTGTCAATCAGCTCCGATCAGATTGAGTCTGACAATGATGTAGTCGTCTCTCTCTGGTCCCCTCTATCAGCAACTCAAGTTGCAGCACTCAAATTGTCTCCCCTTGAAGTAGTTTGTGTGTGTAGCAACTGATGATGGCACTTGAAGTTACTCTTAGCAGGTCACTGTTATTTTGGAGTTGGTTATTCAATCTGGACCCACAAAAGGCAATGAGCCAACAACTCTACCGTTTGTTCTTTGACTCCATCAGCACATGAGATGTAAGTGTTGGTAAGCTAGAGCACTAGAGGATGGTAGTTAGCTTGGCACTCCAACAAGTTGGCAAACAAGTGCACTTGGTTGGATGGTTGGATTGTTGGTTGGCATGGAAGCAAAATGAATGGTGGCATTTCTCTCGGTCAGCACATCTGTGGCATGGAGGAACTTGCAGTCGACAAGGTAAGTGGCTTCAGCTCCTTCAGGTTGGCAATAATAATGGATGCAAGCTCTCGTGCGTGGGCTGCAAGCTTATGCGGCATAGCAAGATAATGGTTCTCCAGCCCCTTCAGAGCATGGGTAAGTAATGTAATTTGCAGGTTTCTCCTCAGGTCGGCAAGGCCCCTTGCACTTGGATGAAGTCGATCAGCAGGCTGATGTTGTGGCAAAGCTCCAAGTGCTGATGTTGCGGTAATGGCCCCAAGTTGCTGATGTTGGTCAACAAGCAAGATGTGTTGGCTCCTCTTTAGTTGGCAAGCAATGATGATGTGCGGTTGATCCCTAATGCGTGAGTTCAGCTGGTCAGCAAGGGCATGTGTGTGAGTTCCATTCAGTCAAACGTTGCAACAAGGACTTTTGCATGAGCTCCTCAAAGTAGTGGTTCGGTAAGATGACTTGAGTGATCAATGTTACGGCAACCAGGATTATGCAGCAGACTTGTGGAAAGGCAAGGCATGTTGATGCTAGAAGAGGCTTGATTGGCAGTTCACCATTGGCACATGTCGTCGAGCTGGGTGACACGGACTAGCAACAAGATGCGAAGGGAAACAAGATGCGGCAGCAACCTGGGTCGGTCAGTACTCCTTTGATATGGGGGAAATCTCGGTCATCCACCCTCTTTGGTGCAGATGCAACCCACCGTCGGCAAGGCGATATGAGCACTGGAGAGGGTCGGTAGGCAATGTAGATAGTGCAGCTCTTCAGCAGTCGACAACACCCTTTGTTTAGGGTCGACAGGCAGCTTTGCTAGGGTCGACAACTGGATGCGGCTATGGGATCCTTCGGTCGGCGACTTCGGATGGTATGAAAATTAGCTTCGGTCGACTCCTCCTCCTTCTTTGCTACAATTTGACTCTCCCTCTTCAAGTGGCTCGATGATGGTTCTCCAAGCTTGGTGATGCGGCAATGAGGAGATTAGCTTGCGTCCTATGGGATATTGATGAAGATGATGGCTAGGCTTTTGGCAATGAAGCTTGGCTCCTCTTTGTTGCGGCTAGGAGATGTAGTTTATTTTGGCTAGTGGCTCATGGCTTGGGGAAGGAGATGATCCCTCGCTTGCGGCTTAGGAGAGGTAGGAGTTGATGCTAGAGGCTTGCGGGATGTAGTTGAACTTGGCTTGGTTGATTGCCGTAAGATGATGTTAATGCTAGGGGTTTGGCCTGAATTCCTCTCCTTTCTCTTTTGGTATGGCCGCAATTTTGCAATCCCTTTGATGATGGCTTAAATAGGTTAGGCTAGGGTATGTGCAACTGGGTCTTTGGAGCATGTGGATGGATGGTGCAAGGATATGGAGAATCCCTTGAATCTTGGAGCAAGGATTTGTATCCAACAAGGAATAAGAATATGATGGGAATAGAGATTTAGTGAGGATTTGTTTGCAACCACAATGGATTAGGAATTCAAATTGAATCCTAACTGATATGAACTAATCTAAGAGAATCTCTCATTATCATCCCACCAAAGTTGACCAAGTCCAAATTGGATTTGTGTAGCCATTAATCTCCATCAAGTTGACTTAGTCATCTCTTCAAAGATTTACCGCTTTGCCATTCCTGAAACACACTTAGCACACACGTTAAATAGTTCGTAGACGTTTTTCATCATTAAACTAGAGATCTTAGATCGTTGCATCCAATAGCCACAACCTTACTGTTGTCTCATTGAGACATGTTGTCCAATGTGGATGTGTTTGTCCTTGTAAGGACATGTTGTACACATTGTACTTGTTGTCTCGTTTAAAACGTGTTAGTGGATCTCTTGTCCATATGTGGGCGTGCTACTGGATGTAGGGGAAGTGCCCTGGACCAAGATAAATATTATTGTTTGTGATTGTTTGTGTTTGTGCTTATTGTGAACTTGCATTTTCTTCCTCTACTCTATTCTATTATTGCAAGTTATTATTGCTGATTAAGTTATAATTAGGTAACTCTAGTTTATAACTTATGTATAATTTTCTAGAGAGATTTTATTATTTCAAGAACACCATTCACACACCCCTTTTAGTGTTCTATTTGCCATCCCAGGATCCCAACACGTGGTATCAAAGCTTAGTTAAAGGATGTCGTCAACAAACATCAACACTAACCTTGTAGGCCAAAATCGTCCAGCGAAAGAAATACAATAATGAGGAGAAGAACAATTGTGAATCTGGATCTGAAGTGGTAAGGAAAGAATATCGGTGCCAAGCACGAGCGAAAGAAATACAATAGAATTTTTCGAAGTTTGACGTCAGTCCACCTTTGCTTATCTGGTCAAACTACGGGACATGTAAGAATCAGATCAAGATCTATTGCAAGTCCATCTCTTATGACTTGTGGACCATGGTAGTGAACCAGTATATCGAACCAATAAAGCTGGAAAATGAATGGACAAAAATCGAGAATGAGAAGGATGCATTGAACTCCAAAGCGATGAACACACTCTATTGTGCCATTGACAACATGGAGAGCACCGGGTGTCTCGCGCAACAACACCCATGAGATGTGGAAAATTCTTGAGGTAACCCACGAAGGTAACACAAAAGTTAAAACTTCTAAGACTTCTCTCTATGTTTGTAGGTATGAATCTTTTGAGATGGAACCGGGAGAATCAATTTTGGATATGCACCTTCACTTCACGGATATCATAAACACTCTTATGGGACTTGGCAAAAGCTACTCATAAAGTAACCATGTGACCAAGCTTCTTTAATCTCACACACCCGAATGGAAAAGGAAGGTCACGGCCATTGAGGAAGGTAACGATGTTTCCAAACTCACTTTGGAGGATCTAATTGGCAACCTCAGGACATACAAACACCACTTGCAACAATGAAAGGATAAGGATCAATCAAAGAGTTGAACCCATTTTATTTGGGTATCCATGTGCTTAATGCTTATCTTATCAATATCCTAGATTAATTAATCCCATGGATCCAAAGAAAAGGGTACCAAGATATTTATTTGATTTTCAGGTACTCAATTATGATGGGAGTGGTAGCTAGCTCCCAATGGACTTCAGGTATATGCATGGTTTAAGGGGGAGGCCAAATTGATGTGATGCATATTTTTAGGAGGAGCTTGTGCAAAGGATTGTTAGAAAAATATTATTTTATGCATAATTTTTCATCACATGGTATACTTTTAAACACTTGGCATTTCACCTACACGCATTTTTGGGTAGAGTTTATATGCCAAGTGGATCACTAATTTAGGGGGAGAGGATTTTTACATATTGAGTGGCAATATATTTTCTTGCTACGGGAAGAGATAATTATTCTATTTTGATTATGCCAAAAGGAGATATGGTAGGATAAATATCACACAATTCATGAATTTTATATTTTATGCAATATGTTGACATCATCAAAAGGGGGAGAATGTTGGATTTTGATTCACCCCATGTTAGTTTTGATGATGTGCTACATATTTGGTACTAATATCTTCTTGGGTGTATATGTATAGATAATGTGCTTTCATGATTAAATAATACAAATCAAGGATAATTAGAGACAATAAAGACTATGGAGATCAAAGGCAACCAAGACAATGGATGATGAAGAGCAAATTGCATCAAATTATTAACGTAACATTTTTATTTTGATGTAATTATTATTTTATGTCCTGGAAGCAAGTTAAAGTCTTTATTAAAGCTCTCACACACTTATGAAAACTTATAAAATGTTTTAAAAATATTTTGAAAATCATTTCCTAAGTTTTTAGAGTCGAATTATTTGTATTAGTTAGAAGTCGGCTACCATTAGTGTAAGAGTCGGCTACCATTAGTGTAGGAGTCGACTATTATACTCATCTGGCTATTACCTGGACACTGGAAGTGGTTAGGAGTTGACACCTTTATACAAAGTAGTCAACTATCACCTTTGGTAGTTAACTACTTTGTGTATAGTAGTCGACTACCAGTGCCCAGTCAGCCTATAACGGTCGAATTTTTGCTCGTTTTTCTAACCTTTGGATGGGATCTTTAGTCGCATAATTGGGGGTTATATATAGGGGGTTGTTGTTGAAGTTATTTCCAAGTTAATTGATCAATTTTTCAAGAGAAAAAGAGTTCTAAAAGAGAAAAGATTTTAAGCAACAAACATTCCTCTTGGCCAAAAGTTTTCAAAAGTTTCCAATCTTTCATGGCCAAAATTCTAGGTCTCAAAGAGCTTCATTTTCTCATCATTTAAACAACACAAGAGCTTCAACATTTTGCTATAGGTAAAAATAGGTAACAAAAGTTTGTAAGTATTTCTTTCTCACATCTTGTGTGATGTGTTTTCTCTCATTAAGAGGTGTTATCTCATTTAGACGTGTTGTCCATTGTGGACACATTTGTCCTTGTAAAGACATGTTGTACTCTTTTTCTTATTTAAGACGTGTTTGTGGACCCCTTGTCTCTATGTGGGCGTGTTGCTAGATGTAGGAGAAGTGCCCCGAATCAGAAGAAATATTGTTGTTTGCAATTGTCTGTGTGTTTGCGCTTATTGTGAACTTGCATTTGCATCTACTATTCTATTATATTATTGCAAATTTACTATTATTGATTAAGTTATAATTACATGACTCTAATTAATAGCTTAGGTAGAATTTTCTAGAGAGATTTTAATATTTCAAGAACACCATTCACCTCCTCTAGTGTTCTATTTGCCATCGACAGGATCCCAACACTTACACGGTAGAAGAATGGTGTTAAACAAGGTGCTCCACTAAGACATTGACCTAAACCCACAAGTTATGTGATGTTGGATGCATTCAACATGCTATAAAAATGATCGTCTACCCAAATCCTCTTTGGGGCAAAGACCAGGAGCAACTTAAAATGTCTGCTGGCTCTAAGGTCTCTGGGTTGGGAGATTACAGACCAATATCATGCTGCAATGTAATATACAAAATTATTAGTAAAATAATCTGCAACAGACTGAAGATGGTAATCAATGAGCTGATCTCACCGAACCAGGCTGCATTTCTCCAGGGGCGTCTACTATCAGATTGCTACAGCGTTAACAGAGGAGCCTGGATTTCCGAATGTACTTTCTCAGTGCTAGGCAGAAGCCTCCCTTTCCTGATTTGTTGTGCAGCATTGCGTTGGAATTCTAATTATTTTGTATTGTTTTGCCTCTAATAAAATTTTATCATTTACCCGTCAAAAAAAAACATGCTATAAAAATGAATAGTTTGATGCATTGCATGCATAACTAGTTCAAGTGGTACATTAACAAGCATATCACGCTACTCAGCAACTGGCATGAGACATACTCATACTATGCTTCTCCTATCAACCATTCCACCACAACAACCCCGGATCAACCTCTTGATCCTAATTGTCTAGCCACTAACCTAGGTGGATAAGGCATTCCAAGTATACAACCAATTATTCCAACCAAATGACTAGACCTTCGATACCCCACGTAGGTGTGGAGCGTTATGACACATCGCTGAAGCTAATACAGGAGAGACTCGATATGGTAGAGAAGGGAAAGAAGAAGAAGACGGTAGATATTAGCATCCACCACTGTGAACCACTCTACACGAATAATATATTGGAATCCCCCTACCAAATGACTTCTACATTCCAAAGCTCATGCGGTATGACTGTGCAGGAGACCCGGTGTAGCATGTTCATCAATACAGAGATATCATGCGGCTCTATGAGCTCAATAATGTAATCAAATGTCATGCATTCTCGAGCACATTATTGAAGGAGACCCACGACTGATTTAGAACCTTCAAGCCCGACATCATTTCTAGCTTTCACGAGCTTGATGAATTCTTTATCCAGCAGTTCATTGCAGTAATGAGGAGGAAATGATCCTTTATTCACTTGGTCAGCATACACCATCAAATGTCAAAACATGTCACAAATTTCTTGCATGAAAGAAAATAGTTTAATCCATAGCAATAGAGTTGTCCTGTTTATTTCTTTATTTTTATTTAGTTTTACTTTTGATTTCTGGCGTTCATTATGTTGGGATATTGAGTCACACCCCGTATAGTTTTGATGATACGAAAAACATATTATCTAATATATATGAGTGAAGGTATAAGATCTTAAAGAAAATTAAAAAGAAGCGCTCAAGGCTAGAGGTGAGTTTAACTAGGCCATGGATCAAAGGAAGCTAAACAAGGAGCTTGGAGAGTCCAAGTTACATCATGGACTGTAAAGTTAATTTTTTATGTAATTTTCTTTTTCCTTGTATTAGCATGTTAAAGCATTGGTGGAAGCTCTCTCTCTCTCTCTCTCTCTCTCTCTCTCTCTCTCTCTCTCTCTCTCTCTCTCTCTCTCTCTCTCTCTCTGAAACTCACAAAAATGTTTAAAAATATTTTACCAGTCATTTCTTAAGTTTTTAGAGTCGTGTCAATGTATCTGTAAACTGGTCAACCGGTACTAGTTCTGGAGTCGACCAGTGAACTTGCTGACTCTCGGAATTCTTTGAATCATGCAAGGAGTTGACTCATGTTATCTAAGGAGTCGACTAGTGAACCATTAGGTGACCAGTGTATAACAGGAGTCAACTAGTGCTGTGACAGTCAAATTTATAGCCTTTCTCCCTATTGGAGGGGGTGTTTTGGTTAATCTGCCCCCATCAGATTTATATAGGGGTTGTTCATGGATTTTTTATAAACTTGAATGATCATTTTTCTTGAGCTAAAAAGATTTTTTTTAAAGTGAAATAGCTTTTAAGAAATACCCTTTCTTTTGGCCTATATTTTAAAGTTCTTCAATTCTTTCTTGGCCAAGTTTTCTTTATCTCAAAGAGTCTTATATATTTTCAATATCATTTGAAGATTAACCACTATAGCCATTATACATCTACACAAGAACTTCAAGCAAGGCTATAAGTAATTGTATCAGCTTCATTGTAAGTGGAAATCCTCAAAGTGTGAGGTAGTGAGTTGGAAATCCTATTAGGAAGAGGTGATTTATAGTTGTACTATTTGTTACAATAGTGGAACTAGCCAAATGGGACTTGGGTACTGAAGTAGAGTACAGTGTACCTAAACAAGGGTAATTTCTGAGTTTACGCTTGTTCCAGTTTTCTGTGTTGTTGTCATGCCCCGCTTCCCATTGTACTTGGAAGCGAGAGCGTGAGCGGGTCCGCGTGTGCATAAAGCAAAGAAGTACTTTTTTCCTTCTTCTTTGAATTAAGCACAATAAGCGTCTGTGATTTAATCATCACAGGTTCTTACATGCAAACTCAGAATAATATAGAATCTCATTATTACAAACTCAATGTCCAGAATACATGTACACAAATAAGGCCTAGCATGGCCATTAGGAACAAATACATGAAATGAAAATACACCTAAATAAGATTACAACAACAATTATTAAATTATAGCGGTGTTGCAAGGGCATGCCATTCCTCAGCAAAAGATCTCTGCGTCTGGGTACTCCTAATCAACTTGCGCAGTCTCAAGGTATACTCCTCTGTCTCAAACCTGGCGTATATTTCACAAGATAAAAGATAAGGAAATATACGTCAGCGAGGGTCGCTCGGCAAGCTTTAAAATGTTAGAAAAATGGACCCTCGACAAGATAGTATTATATATGTAGTTTGCAATACTTTGAAGGCGAGAACAACATAATATGATCGCAGTTAAGGAAAAGTATGGCAGCGTAAGAAAACGTGCGAGCATGGAAAAGTGTAATGTACAAAGTAAAGTGTTGTGAGCATGACAAGGTGTAGTGAACATGGTAAGAGAGTAGATAGCATATTACACAATTTATGATAGCAACAGCAGAAATTTAAATGGTGTGTCATTCAATCTCTTAATCTAGTCACAAGCCCAATGTCTGAGGGCGAAAGAAACTACAATTACACCCAAACCAACAGGAGCTACCCGTAGTTCTGTACTTACCGACCCCATCCGGACGACTGTCAAATTTATCTGTGGGGTGAAATCCAGTATTCTGACCTCTACTACAATGGACTACCCTACCCAAATGTGTCATTGTGCATCCGTATAGTTCACTGTAAGCCTCATGGCCAAATATTCCTTAGATGCCCCGAGGGCCCAATATCACAATTTATCAGTGGTAGAAAATCCGAAGATTAGATGACACGAATAATAGTACAACATGCAATAAGAGCATTATAAGGGTATTTTAACATTGCAACAACATTACATAGCAACAAAAACCACTGAAGGTAGACGTGATAAGTTTATTATGAGGGAATTACTTTTCAGATGTCACTTATAATTTTTCTGAATTTTCAAAACAAGAATAGTAATTTTTCTAGGGTTTAAAAGCAGTAAAAGCCATTTTGAGAAATTAGAGAGTTAAAATCCCTAAACATACAAAAATCCATATCTCACAATCCACTCGTCAAATATTTATATGTTTGTTGCCAAAATTTTCCTTGTGATGAGTACTTTTAAGTCACGCGTGTTTCAGAGAGGCGTTCACGTGAAAATTGCTCCAAAATGATTTAAATACGTGTTTAGTAGTAATTACGCGCGACTTCAAAAATTCATAGAAAATAATATACTTGCTTGATTGGAGCGATTTTGGTGTCCACGTGATCGTATGAAAGGTACAAATTTATCCGCGTTAATGGATTCGCGACATCAAGCTAACAGAATTTTACTTTATTAAAAACTAACATATGTATATACTGTTTATAAATAAACATGTATATACTAACATACATACATACATCAATTATACATTTGACAACGTTTTTTGAATTCTAGGGCTGACTAGGACAAGATAAAGAGTGGCTGGGATTTGTTCTTGGAAAATCAATGGTTGAGATTGGATTTTGTGAAAATTTTAGTGGAAAAACTTAAATTTGATTTGAAAAGCGTCTTGGGAACCAAAACTTTGAAATTAGAAGTGTCTTGGGAAATATTGCGGAGATTAAATTTAGGGGGGAAGTGCCTTGGGAACCTAAACTTCGAAATTAGAAGTGCCTTGGGAAAGATTGTGAATATTAAATTTTGGGGAAAAGTGTCTTGGAAACATAAACTTTGAAATTAGAAGTACATTGGGAAAGATTGTAGAGATGCATGATCCATTAAATTAAACAAAATATAAAATTTAGAGTAAAACAAATTAGCGGAACAACAAATTAGCGTAAAAATATCCTGAGGTTTGTTGTTCCGAAGGCGCCAGCTAAATTTTTTTACGCAAATTTGTTGTTCCAGTGGCAAATTTGTTGTTCCGATGGCAAATTTGTTGTACCGCGCCGAAGGCGCCTGTGCCGAATTTGTTGTTCCGCACCGAAGGCGCCCGTGCCGCTAAATATTTTTACGCTAATTTATTGTTCTGTTAAATTTTGGCTGTGGAAATAATTTTTCGGGAAATAAAGATTTTGCGGGGGAAATCTTAAATGAACCGTGCTCGCGGGCACGTGTTATGACTAGTACATACATATATATACATACATACATACATACATACATACATACATACATACATACATACATATATATATATATATATATATATATATATATATATATATACACACATATATATACTAACATATACATATACTAACATATATATATTTTTTGTTGAGTAGGTGTATCTTTATTCGTATCAAAATAATACGAAACAATACAAAATGTTTCCATATGCAGCTAGGGGGTATCAGCGAGAGGGGGGAGAGGACACAAGCGTCGTCACCTGCTACAAGTTAATACATATACTAACATATATAAACTAACTATCATATACATACATACATACATATACATACATACATACATACATATATATTAACAAATATATAACTAACATTAACATATATAATATATATATAAACTTACATATATATATTAATACACTAACTGTTATTTATATAATCGACTGTTCACATGTAATAAATTACTCACAGTTTCCTCTTCAAAGCTCGATGCCGGTTGCGTTGCTTGCAGGGGTCGTGGCTTTGGATAGTGACGGCCGGCGTTGGTCGACGGTCCAGGCGGTCATCAGGTGGCTGCGAGGTGGCTGAGTGTGACAGCAGCGGCTGGATTCACCGTAGAGAGGTGGCAGAGGGAAGCAGCAGTAACCCACGCTGCTGTGGGGTCGTTGTCAGGCACGGTGCTACGACAAACAGGGTTCGGCGACGAGGAGGCGGAAGGTGAGGGTTAGAGGGAGAGCTCGAGGGTTGGTGTGACTTCGTGGCAGCATTCCACATCGTCGGAGTCGTGGTGGCTATGAAAGAGACGAATAGGCTGCTAGGTTGGGGTGGTTGCCACCGAGGGTTTGTAGGGGGAGGAGGAAAGTCGGATGGAGTTGTTGGTGGTGTTGGAGGATGGCCAGGCGGTGGTGGCTGATTTGGCGCCGAAGCTGTGGGTCAAGAAGAGGAAGGAGATGGATTGCGGATGTGGAGGTGCTGCTGTCGGTTTGAAGGTCGCCAGAGGTTGAAGGCGAAGGCGACTTTGGTTAAGGGTTTGCGGGGGGATGAGGGAATTCGATGGTGGATGGTAAAGGGGAGAGATGAGGTTACCGGTGGAGTTTAAGGAGGCCACGGGGTTGTGTTGGGTGGGGCGAATTTGTGGGGAGGTGGTAGAGGAGGTGGTGGTCGGGCTTTTGCTTGGTGGTGGCAGTGTAAGGTTGAAGGGGGTTGGGTTTAGGGTTGCGGTGGTGCAATCAGTGGCAGGAGGATGGTTGGAGGGGCTGATGTGGATGGTGGGGTCGCTGGAGGTGTGCAGGCGGTGACATGATGCTGAGAAGAAAGTGACAGAAAGAAGAGAGGTGGGGACGATGCCTTCGTCCGTCAGTGGTGTACGAGGGAGAAGAAGATGTCGGAGGGTCCTTGGTGTTGGCAAGAGGAAGACGGTGTCATGGCTTTTGAATGAGAAGGTAGAGAGGCTGTGCATGCGATTTGCATGGGTTTGTTAGGATCATATGGGATTTGTGTGCGTGAGTTACATTATAGGAGAGATTTGGGGAGAGGTTACGGGATAATTAGTTGCTAATATTAATGGAGTTTTATTTAAGATTCATTAGGGTTAGTTATGTTTAGGGAAATCTTTTAGTTAGGATAATTAGATGTAAGAGGATCCAGTTAATTAGGATTGGATTAGGAGAATCAATTTAATTTATATTTTAAGAGGATAATTTTGGTTAGGATATTAGATCTAGGGGGATCAATTTAGATTAGGAAAATTGATTCAGTTAATATTTGATTAGAAAATCGATATAGTTTAGATATTTAAATATATTAGAATTAAAACAATTTAGTTAGAAAATATTCTAACTATCACGATTAATCTAGTTAGGAAAATTAAGCTATTAAGATTTCATCCCTTGACTGCACATCATCCAACAAAATCGTAATAATAATAATAGTAGCATGATCAGAATGTCGTGTGGAATTCGAGCTACGGAAGATAATAATAAGATCATAAGACAAATATTCAAGTAAATTAATCAATAGAAATACGTACGGAATACATACGTACAGAAACAGGCCATTACAGTTGTGATATTAAGTCTTGCTTGTGTTATTTTTGTTCTGTATTCTTTAGCAAGTTATAATTCTTGTTGATTAAATTTAAATTAGATAACACTAATTGTAAACTTAGGTAGAATTTTTTAGAAGGCTTTTATTATTACATATACACTATTCATCCACCTCTGGTGTCTACTTGCCATCTATAAGGATCCCAACACGTCGTATCATAACCTAGTTTGAAGGATGGCGTCAACAAACAACAATACATATCTTGAAGGCTAATCCACTTCTCGATCACCGTTACTTACTGGATAAAAATGTTGGATCTCTTGGAATACCAAATACACTGGGGGGTAAATAGTATATATCAAGACGAAATTGCAAAATTAAAAGTAACTAAAAAATTGCAATAAGAGTGCGGAAGTACATAACACAATCCAGAGAATAGCAAACATAAACACAAAGATTTATCCTGGTTCAGATCCTTGTGATCCTACGTCCAGTCCTCTACCCCGTAGAGATTTTTAATCCACTATAACACTTGCTACTCTCAAGCAATCAACATACAAAGATGCCAACACCCCCCATGTTGCAAACTTGTACAATCTCTTCAACAAGAGATTCACCAAATAAAAGAGAAAGAGTAAAGAAACAATATCACATATAGCCTTGATAATGTAGAAATTATATCGCAAGGAAGGTAATGAAATCTCCAAGGTTATTAATGTGAGTTTGTGGTAGAACACACTTGGAAATTAGACTTTCTAATGAGGAAAATTTTCTGCAAATGTTTCTCAAAGAAATCTGAAAATCAATTTTCTTTTAGAGTGAGAAAGAACACTTAAGAATGAGAGCGCGTATGAATGATTTCGTGTGTGTAGGCAGAGGTCTTGGTGTCTATTTATAGGCCAAAGGGGTAGTTTTTGACCGTGTGACAACTGCCCAAAATTTCAAGAAAATCTGAACCGTTGTTATCAAAATTGGTCGACTAGTAGATAGGATTTGTCGACTAATTCTTGCTGCTAATTTGAAATTTGACTGTTGAACTAGCCTTTGACAAAAGGACAAAAAGGAACTGACAAAAATGACATAAACGGTCAAATTTTTGTCTGTTTGTGGTGGTTGAAACTATCCTTAGTCAATTATAGAAACTGATTGATTAATTAAAAATTAATCAAAGAATAAAACGGTCAGATAACTGTCAGAAAATGTAACTGTCTGGTATAATTATTCTGATAACGGATTGGTCGACTAATCAACCTTATTGGTCGACTAAAAATTTTGAAAATCTGAAACTTAGGAAAATGTTAAAAGAAGATCCTAATGACTAAGAAATAGGTCAGACAAAATTTCAGAATTTTCTAAATTTTGTGAAGTGTTATTGGTCAACTATGAGAAGGGATTGGTCGACTAATTTTGGCTTTGACTTGATTTTTTTAGGACGGACCCTAAAGGACTAAGATAGATCATTATCAAGGATTTTTTACATCTAAGTATATGCAAGAAAGAAAATGAAGATTAATCACTTTTCAAAAGATACAAAATTTCATCGTTATGATTTGGCTTGTGTTTGATGCTTCTTGCAATATGTTGTCTTCGATGATTATCTTATCTGAGAGGATCTTTATGCATAAATAAAGTTAGTATACGCAAATATAAATGTTTGTATCATCAAAATCTTATGAGGAGTTGTGAGTTTCCAACACAAACTATGTGATTTGGAAGAACCGCATCAAGATCTATTACAAATCCATCTTCTACGACTTGTGAACCATAGTGGAGAACCCATGTGTAGAACCAACAAACTCGAAAACTGAATGGACCAAAGCTAAGAAAGAGCGATATGCGTTGAATACTACAGCAATGAACAAACTCTATTGTGCCATCGATAACACAGAGAGCAACTGATTGTTTCATACAACCACTGCCCATGAAATTTGTAAGATTCTCGAGGAAACCCACAAAGGTAACACTAAAGTTAAAACTTGAAAAATATCTCTTTATGTTTGTAGGTACGAAGATTTTGAAATACATCCAGGAGAATCAATTGTGAAGATGTACACTCGCTTTTAGTAAATCACCAACACTCTCGTGAGCCTGGGCAAGAACCATCCTCAAAGCGACCATGTTACCAAGATTATCCAATCTCTCACAACCGAGTGGGAGAGGAAGGTCACAGATACAGAGGAAGGGAACAACCTTTCCAAGCTCACCTTTGAAGACTTAATTGGTAACCTAATAGCATACGAGCTTTGGCTACAATAAAGGAAAGACAAAGAACAAGCCAAGAAAAATTTCATTGCACTCAAAGTCACCTCGGAGACGAATGACTCTAGAGACGAAGTGGAGGATCAAATAACTCTCATCTCAAAGGGTTTCAGAAAAATTCTCAAGGATTGTAAATCACGAAACAAAAATATAGATTATTTAATGAATCTCCTGTATGTTTTGGTTGTAATAAGGCAGTGCATTTGAAGAGGGATTACACACTTGCAAAGAAAAGGGGAAAGAGCATAGAAAAGGTCAAGAAGCCAAAGAAGAAACCTTTTCCACTTGGGATCATGATTCAAATGAGTCATCTGATGATTCCTCATCCGAAGAGAAAGAAGAAGATATGAGAGATGGAGACTACATGTGCTTCATGGTTATGGATAACAATGTGGTAAACTTTGACTCACACTCTAGCAATAGTGATAGCAATGATGACGCGTGTGATTGGGAGGAAGAGTATCATAAGTTATATGCTGAATATGAGAAAAACTTAAGAGAACTCTTGACTCTTAAGAAAAAGTATAAAACTTGTAATACAAATTCTTCTATTCTTAAATTAAAAAGATTAGAGAAGAAAATTTAAAATTGAGTAGTAAGAATATTGAATTAGTGGAAAAGAATAGATTGCTTAGTGATGAGTATACAGACTTAAGTGATATGTTAAGTGACCTAGAAAAGACCATGTCCACCATTAAGGCTAGACAATGTATAAAGGTGGATAGGTTTTGTAAGGGTAAAGAAAAGCTAGGTCATTTGATTAGCTCGCAAAGACCCTTAAGTAACAAATTTGGCTTAGGATATATCAAGACCAATGAAAAAGCTAGGGCTACTCATCATCATGATAGAGTTCATAAAGCTAAAAATGGATTTATCAAAGTTTGGTTACATAAGAGAGGAACTATCTAAATGAAGGATGAATACATCTATAGTTTTATGAACAATGTTCATTATAATAGAAATTATAGATTTTCTTGTGATTGAAAGTCTAAACCAAAATGGATTTGGTTATTTGTTGATTGGTAATAGTTTCTATTGCTAATCCCATGGACCTAAACATAAAAAGGATACCAAGAACATTATTTATTTTCAGGTACTCATATTAGATGGGATTAGAAGCTATCTCTCAAATTGCAAACAAATACACATGTTTTCAAGGAGAAATTCAAAAATAATGAGTAGTTTTATAGGGGAAGACCATACATGGTATTTTCACATTACACATAACACTTGATGCATATCTCTCATTTGATAGCATGCTTTTACATTTGGTATCATGCATTCCCCATTATTAGAAAACACTTAGTATCTCACTTTACACTTGATTTAATATTGAGTCACAAACACTTTCTTTAGACTCATTTTGCATATATTTAAGGAGGGGAGATATTTGCATATGGGGAGAGACAATATCAATAGGGGAGAATATTTTTAAAGATTACTTGATTTTCAAAAGGGGGAGAGCACGTATTGCATATCCTTTTTAATGATTACAAAAGGGAGAGATATTATATTTCCATGCATAATTGCAACACCTACACTTGGTTTTTAAACTAACATGCTATGTTGCAGGAAGAGTAAGTATATATCTATATTATTATGTATGCATGTTTGTGATCATAAAAAAGTGAGAGAATGTTGGGATATTGAGTCACACACCATATAGTTTTGATGATGAGCAAAACATATCATCTAATATCTATGAGTGCATGTATAAGAGCTTAAGGCAAATTAAAACGAAATACTCACGCCTAAAATGGAGTTCAACTAGGCCATGGATCAAAAGAAGCTAAACAAGGAGCTTAGAGAGTCAAAGTTCTATCATGGTTGTATTGTAAAGTTTATTTTTGAGGTAATTTTCTTTTGACTTGTTTAGCTTGTTAAATACATGGTTGAAACACACACACACACAAACACACACAAACACACACACACACACACACACACACACACACACACACACACACATGAACTCACAAACATGTTTTAAAAATATTGTTGTAGTCATTTCCTAAGTTTTAGATCCGTGTCAATGTATCAGTAAACTAGTCAATCAGTACTGGAGTTAACCAGTGAACTTGCTGGCTCTCGAGATTCTCTGAATCCTGAAAAGGTCGACTAATGTTTTCCAAGAGGTCAACTAGTGAACCACTAGTCGACTAGTGGAATAACATTAGTCGACTAGTGCTGTGTCGGTAGCCTACAACGGTCAAATTACTAGTCGTTTTTTTCAATCCGTTGGAGATGTATTTTGGTTAATCTGCATCAACAAATTTATAAGCTATATATATGGGGTTGTTCATGGATTTATTATGAACTTAAATGATGATTTTTCTTAAGCTAAAAAGAGTTTTTAAGTGAAATTCATTTTAAGCAAAACACTTTCTTTTGGCCTATGATTTAAAGTTCTTGAATTCTTTTTGTCCAAGTTTTCTTGATATCAAAGAGTCTTATTTTCAATATTATTTGGAGATGAATCATTATAGCCACTACACATCTACACGAGAACTTTAAGTAAGACTATAGGTAATTATATCAACTTCATTGTAAGTGGAATCCTCAAAGCATGAGGTGGTGGGTTGGAAATCCTCTTGGGAAGAGGTGATTTATAGTTGTACTATTTACTATTATAGTGGAATTAGTCAAGTGGGACTTGGGTGCTGAGTAGGGTATAGGGTGTTGAGATATTGAGTCACACCCCGTGTAGTTTTGATGATGAGCAAAAATGTCATCTACCATCTATAAGTGTAGGTATAAGAACTTAAGGAAAATCAAGAGATACTCAAAAGGCTAGGAGTGAGTTCAACAAGTCCAAAGATCAAATGAAGCTAGACAATGAACTTAAAGTGTTGAGCTTACATCAATAGACTTCTATATAAAAATTTACTTTTTGATGTATATTTTTATTTCTCATCATAGCATGTTAAAGACTTGCCTGAAGCTCAAACACACTCAGGAACTCTTTAAAAATGTTTTTAAAATGTTTTGATATTAATTAGATAGCATATCATACTCTTTTTTGATACAAATAAGCGTATCAGAAAAGGACTCGACTCCCATATGTATATGAGTCGATTACTTAGCATATAGAGGTTCAAAAGACTTACTGGAAGTTGCCAATAGTTTACTCCTATTGACAGGGTAGTCGACTATTAGCCTAGTAGTCGACTACCAAATTAACATGAGTTGACTACCAGACGCTTGGTGGTCATATTTGACTTTCTCCTTGATTGACACGATTTTATCTTTTTAGAAACGTTGGAAAATGATTTGGATGATTTATTTTGTGCAGTATTCATCTCTATATATAGTGGGATTATTCAGATGTTTATACATGATTCATAAGATTAATTTTCGAAGACAAAAATTGTTTTAATCTCCAACAGTTTAGAAAAGTTCTTTTCCTCTTGACCAAAGTTTTCTTAGTCATCAATCATTTTCATAGGCCAAAACCATTGATCTTTCTGAGTCAAAATTCTTATATTTTGAGATCAAGCTTTCTCATATAGCTACACTATCACACAAGGGCTTTAAGCAAGGTTATAGGTACATGTATCTTCAAGCATGATAAGTATTCTCTCATTTGTGTTGTGAGAGAGAGAAATCATCATTGCAAGTGAGGTTGTGTGAAATCTTTGTTGTAGGCAAGGTGGGTTGTAAATCCTTATTTGATGTGAGGTGGATGTACTATTTATTATAATAGTGGATTAAAGTCCAACAGAGTTTTGGAGACTGGATTAGCCCTGGAGGGGTGAACCAGTATAAGACTATGTGTTTGCGATTGTGATCTCTTTAATTGTCTATTACTTGCATACTCTTTATTTCCATTGTGCTAGTCTATATTATTGCAAGTTTGCTAGTTGATTAAGATTAAAATTAGGTTATTCTATTTTAATCTTAGAAATAATTTTATAGAAACATTTTAATTTGCATAAACATTATTGACCCGCCCTCTAGTGTTTCTTCTTACCATCATAGTCGTAACATGTGGTACCAGAGCTTTGTATTGGATACAACATGTAGTTGGATATAACGATCGATGACTTCGTGTTTGGTGATAACAAACGTGTGTGAATGATTTAATGCATGTGCTAAGTATTTTCTGGAATGGCAAGCGTGTAAATACTCAAAGGGAGACTTGGTCAAAGAGATGGAGATTATAGCCACACATATTGGACTTGGTCAAATTATAATAAAGAGATGGAGAGAATCTTATTAGGTTGATTCAAATCAATTAGTGGGATGTGCTCAAATTCTATTCCAATTCAAACTTGGTAGTGTTCAAACGAAATCCCAATACAATCCATCTCAAATCTCAAACTCCTAAAATATTGGGATTTATCCTTTACGCAACACACCACCAAGCCTTCCCTACTTAAACCCCATCTCCAAGGCACCAAAAAAATAGGGAGGCCAAGGCGAAAAATGAATAGAGGTGCAGCTCTGGTCCTCTGGAGTTCATGCGGCAAGGAGAAACAAAAAACGAACCAGACTTTATAATACCCCAGCCGTAATCAACTTTGTTTCTCCAAGGAAATTTGATAGCCAATCAAATTAAGGAGTAGCAAAATTTGTTCCACTCATGCACATAAAGACCAAGCATTAAGGTGTGTTCATTTGTTCTATTGATTATTCAAAAGAGAACTGTTTTTGTATGCGTGCAGGGTCCACACAAAGCACAGCCAAGACGTCGACCAAAATCTCCATTGCTGCCGATGTTCAAGACACTTGCGGTCGATCAGTCCTCTTTTCGCTGCCATAACAAGAAGCCGCAATCATCTTCATCGATCTGTAGTGAACCCTGTGTTTCCGTCGACACCCTTGCTACCGTGAAGATCCTCGTTGTCACCGTGAGTCTCTGTGCTGCCGTGAAGTACACCTTGGTGTCGTGCCAGTGTCATTCCTCAAGTTACGACAGAGAGTCCCACAGAGCACGCCAAAAGCAGCAACATGCAATTGATATAATTGTGAAATTCACATTGCAAGCAGAGAGTTTTATGATTTCTAGTTTTGATTTTTATCTCCCCACTTATTCTATTTTAGTTTGCATGCACTTGATCTTTTAACTTCCCCCCTCCCACTTTCGTTTGGTGCTTGCAGGCATTTGTTGAAAAGGGAATTAAAAGAAGGAAAAAAACATGGTTGTGGAAATTAATTAAGGAAAGGTTTGTTTGGCCAAAAGTTTTAGAGGTTCAAATTCAGTGCGCAAGACCACTTCAAATTTGGGTTTGCGCAACTATCATTGGAGGGCCATATCATGAGATCCAGTAATCGGACCGAGACCATAATCCAAGGAGGATTGCCGCAACTTGAGTTTTAGATTGAGACGTGACGACTACACTTTGTCAGACTTAATCTGACCTGAGCTGATTAACAGAGAGAACCACACGGACACGAACTGAGTTTTCTGAACTCTTTACTCTTTATATTCGTGTAGTGAAACTTTACCATACTTGTGACACTTTTGGGGTCTTGTCTAGTTGGGGCTAGACAAGAGGGACTTGGCTAGTTGAGGCTAGCTAATAGAAAGCTTATACTAGGATTAGTTTTGTTTAGCACTTTGGGAGTGCGGTACGGAGATCCTGGTAAGCGTATAGGAGGTGCTCTAGCTTTTTATGGTTGTACATGTAACATTGTTAATCTAGTATCTGCTTTGGGGGCTGGAGTAGGTCGTGTGGACGACCGAACCAGGGTAAATCTGCTCGTGCATATTTGTGATTATTTTACTTACCCTGCTTATTACTATCTGTGCTGAATAACTGCATGTGATTGCTTGTGTGTTCACATCAATTTTTATTAGCCTATTCACCCCCCAAGGCATAGATCCAGATCCAACAAGTGGTATCAGAGCAGGTTAGAGGATCTAGGCTAGAATAACCATGAATATCTCTGATTCAGCATTTGCTGAAAGTCAGTCTATAGCTCGACCCCCTAAGTTTAATGGAGTAAACTTTGCATACTAGAAAGCGAGAATGAAAATTTATTTAGTGTCTGTAGACTATGATGTGTGGGATATTATTGAAAATGGATATAAAACCCCCATTATTAAAATTGAAGACATTGAAATTATTAAACCAAAAGATAAATGGGATGCTGCTGATAAGAAACTTTATTCGTTGAATGGTAGAGCTATGAATGCACTTATTTGCTCTTTGGATAAAGCTGAATTTAATCGTATCTCACAATGTTTAACTGCGTGGGAAATATGGCATACGCTGGAGGTGACGCATGAGGGAACATCACAAGTGAAGGAATCCAGACTCGCTTTGTTGAGTACAGAATATGAGAGCTTCCGCATGCTTCCATCAGAATCCATTAAAGAGATGTTTGCGAGGTTCACTGACATCGTTTACAAGTCCAGCTCCCTTGGTAAGCCATACTCTAGTCTTGAGCATGGGAGAAAGATCTTGAGAGTGCTGCCGAGCTCGTTCCATCCTAAAGTCACAACCATTTAAGAAGCTAAAGATCTATCAAAGATGAGAGTGTGGGACTTGATAGGTAACTTGATTTCACACGAGCTTGAGCTGTAAAGCATCGAAGAAAGAGAAAAACCAGAGGTAAAGGCTCCAAAACCACTAGCTCTTCAAGCTAGCGAAAATGAAGCTGATAATGAGGAGCAAGCACTAATGGTCAGAAACTTCAGAAAATACATCAAGACCAAGCAAGGAAGAGCAGAAATGGCACCGAGGTTTAATCTCTCTAATAACTCTAATCATGCTAGAAATTCCTCTGAACAAATTGCTGCTAAAAAAGTGATATGTTTTAAATGTAGGAACAAGGGACATCGTATAAAGGACTACCCACAAGAAACGAATAACATCGCAGAAAAGAAAGGAAAAGCTCTAAAGTTAACGTGGGATGACGATAGCGAAGTTGAGATTGAGGGGACTACTCACACCTCCCGCTACTTGATGGAAAAACATGATGCGGTAAAATCTGGTAGTTAAGATGAACTTCTGAATATTTGTAAGGTAATCCAAGATGAAATTATAGAGCTAGAATCCACCTTAGATGCCTATAGAAATGATAACTTTGAAATGAAACAAGAAAACTGTGACATGTCTAATGAAATTGATAATCTTAAAGAAAAACTTGTTGCATGTAATTCTACAATTGATTTGCTGAAAAAGGAAAAAGCTGACATGCCTGAAAATGTTGATTGTCTTTCTTGTCCCACTTTATTAAATGAAAATATCATGTATAAAGAAAAATTGATTAAGCTAGAAACGGAAAATAAATTGCCTATTGAAAATATGTGCATGCTAAATAATGAGCTTAAAATCAAAATGATTGATTTTGAAAAGAAAGAGAAGGAAAACAAGAAAGCTTTAATTAGTAAATGCACTTTGCTTGTGAATGAAAATACATCCTTGAAATCCAAAGTCATGAACCTAGAATTATCCATTAAGAAATTTTCTATTAGAACAATCTTTGGATACTATTCTTAAAAATCTACTATATGTCAATAATAGACGTGGACTTGGATATGGTTTGAAACATGCTGAAAAGACTAATTATAAGAGATTTCATAATGTGCCAACCAAAGTGAAAAATATCTATGCAAAGTGCTTTACATGTGCTAGTGTTGGTTATACTTCTCATTATTGCAAATATAGGAATATGAATATCAAATTCAAGAAAATTTGGGTTCCTAAAAATTTGATGACTAACATGAGTAAATCTTGTTGGATTCCAAGGTCACACATAACATCTTCCGTGTAGGTAAGATTGTGGTGGCAAGGAACTATGGATTGGACATCGCATTTATTAGTTCCTTTGCCAAGCGACAACGCGAAGGTATGACTTTTCTTATTTGAACATAATGCATACTTTCATAGCATTTTATTTGTGTACTTGACTTTTTTATTTTGTGTGCTAGTTTGTTTGCTTTCTAGCTTGTTTAGTTCCTTATAAAAAATAAAAAAATGAAAAATACAAAAAGAAAAAAAAATGGAGCTTAATGACTATCGTTTCTTTTGAATC
This sequence comes from Scilla litardierei, assembly GCA_030789695.1. Lineage (NCBI taxonomy): Eukaryota > Viridiplantae > Streptophyta > Magnoliopsida > Asparagales > Asparagaceae > Scilla > Scilla litardierei. The sequence continues at coordinate 122,560,879 of CM061134.1, forward strand.
ATTTAGGTAGTATAAATGAATGGTATTCATATCCATGTAGAAATTGTTGTTTATTGTTATAGCTGCATGTGCATGTTAGACTTTCTAAAATAGCCATGACATGTTCAATGATTTGAATAATATGATTTTTACACCTACACTTTCACTTCCATGAGCATTAAATTTTGTTGTAAATTTGGAGACATCTTTTATGAAATATTGGAAAGCTAATGTAGGATGAAAAATAACTGAAAATCTAAGAGATATGATGCGTCTTTCTTTGGATAAAAACTGAGCTCAAAAGAAATGAAAATGAAACCAAAAGAATGAAAAAAATGAAAATAGCTCCGTATGAAAAATGGATACAATCCTTGGCAATGTCACTACCCACGAGTATCCAAGTTATGATTTACGGGTAATCTTTAGCGTTGGTGTTTTACTCGTCAAGCAATGCCACCTCCACATCTAAGAGTCCTTATAGGCTATGTTTTTAGGTGTGGTACCTTGAACTCATTTTTAATGAGATGGAAAAAATCAATCCTAGATGATATCATGTATAAATGGAAAAGTGGATTGGTTTTGGTTGAATTTCTTAAAAGTTCTCCTCATGTGCTTCAATATTTAATCATCACACTTACACGTTGGTGTAGAAGTCTATGTTATAATTTTCATTGAATTTGAAGTGCTTATTCTACGAATGTCTACATGCAAGTGTTTGTTGTAATTTATAATACTCTCTTTTTGCATGTGGTATGAAATTGACTTCGTAAGTACACTTTTGATTATAACAAAAGGGGGAGAATATTTGGGAAAGATTTGTGATATCATGCATTAATGCTTACATGTTGAATATATGTTCAAGGGGGAGCATGAATAAAGGAGGAGCATGCATACATGCTTGTATGTTTGAACATGTTTGAACATCATTGTAGCATGCTTGTATGTTTGAACATCATTGTCTTACTTGTTGCATATTACATACATCCTCCATCATCACACTTCACACACATATATCACGATGATATTATTTGAATTGTTATTGCTCAAATCTTATATTGGTTTGTCATCATCAAAAAGGGGAGATTGTTGGATACAACGTGTAGTTGGATACAACGATCGATGACTTTGTGTTTGATGATAACAAACGTGTGTGAACGATTTAATGTATATGCTAAGTGTTTTCAGGAATGGCAAGCCTGTAAATACTTAAAGGGAGACTTGGTCAAAGAGATGGAGATTATAGCCACACATATTGGACATGGTCAGATTATGATAAAGAGATGGAGAGAATTTCGTTAGATTGATTCAAATCAATGAGTGGGATGTGCTTAAATCCTATTCCAATTCAAAATTGGTAGTGTTCAAGCGAAATCCCAATATAATCCATCTCAAATCTCGAACTCCTAAAATATTGGGATTCATCCTTTACGCAACACACCACCAAGCCTTCCCTACTTAAACCCCATCTTTAAGGCACCAAAAAATAGGGCGGCCAAGGCACAAAACGAAGAGAGGTGCGGCTCTGGTCCTCTGGAGTTCATGCAACAAGGAGAAACAAAAAAAGAACTCGAATCTATAATACCCCAGCCATAATTAACTTTGTTTCTCCAAGGAAATCTGATAGCCAATCAAATTAAGGAGTAGCAAAATTTGTTCCACTCACGCACACAAAGGCCAAGCATTGAGGTGTGTTATTTTGTTCTATTGATTATTCAAAAGAGAACTATTTTTGTATGCGTGCAGGGTCCACACAAAGCACAGCCAAGATGTCGACCAATCTCTCCATTGCTACCGAAGTTTAAGACACTTGCGGTCGATCAGTCCTCTGTTTGCTGCCGTAACAAGAAGCTGTAATCATCTTCATCGATATGCAGTCAACCCCGTGTTTCTGCCCACACCCTTGCTGCCGTGAAGATCCTTGTTGTCACTGTGAGTCTCCATGCTGCCATGAAGAACACCTTGGTGTCGTGCCCGTATCATTCCTCAAGTTATGGTAGAGAGTCCCACAGAGCACGCCAAAAGCAGCATCATGCAATTGATATAATTGTGAAATTCATGTTGCATGCATGTGATTTTTATGATTTCTAGTTTTGATTTTTATCTCCCCACTTATTCTATTTTAGTTTCCATGCACTTGATCTTTTAACCCCCCCCCCCCCCCCCCCCCCCCCCCCCCCCCCCCCCCCACTTTCGTTTGGTGCTTGCAGGCATTTGTTGAAAATGGAATTAGAAGAAGGGAAAAACATGGTAGTGGAAATTAATTAAGGAAAAGTTTGTGTGGCCAAAAGTTTTAGAGGTGCAAAGTCAGTGTGCAAGACCACTTCAGATTTAGGTTTGCGCAACTATCGTTGGAGGGCCATATCCTGAGATCCAGGAATCAGACCGGGACCATCATCCAAGGATGATTGCCGCAACTTGAGTTACAGATTGAGACGTGATGACTACACTTTGTCAGACTTGATCTGACCTGAGCTGATTGACAGAGACGACCATACAGACACGAACTGAGCTTTTCTGAACTCTTTACTCTTTATATTCGTGTAGTAGTGTATCGATCTTTGTAGGAGAAACTTTACCATACTTGTGACACTTTTATGGTCTTGTCTAGTTGGGGCTAGACAAGAGGGACTGGGCTAGTTGGGGCTAGCTAATAAAAAGCTTATACTAGGATTAGTTTTGTTTAGCACTTTGGGAGTGCGGTACGAAGAGCCTGGTAAGCATAGAGGAGGTGCTCTAGCTTTTTATCGTTATACCTGTTACATTATTAATCTAGTATCTGCTTTGGGGGCTGGAGTAGGTCGTGTGGACGACCAAACCAGGGTAAATTTGCTCGTGCATATCTGTGATTTTTTTACTTACCCTGCTTATTACTATCTGTGTTGAATAACTGCCTGTAATTGCTTGTGTGTTCGCAAGAATTTTCATTAGCATATTCACCCCCCTCTAGGCTTAGATCCAGATCCAACACTTTGTATGTGATGGCATCAACAGACAACAAGATTTTCGAAGATCAATCAACCGTTCACCCACTATTCCTCACCAGATCCAACTACGGGGGTTGGAAGATTATGATGAGGATGTACTTCCTATTTATATCGTATTATCTTTGAAAGATGGTGGAGAAAACCTAGTCAAAGCCAACCATAGAGAAAGATAAATGAACCGATGTGACAGTGCTAGATGCCAATATGATGTCAACACTTTATTATGCACTTGATACAACAGAGTATAACCGAATCTCTATGGCTAACTATGCAAATCAAATATGGAAAATACTTGAGGTAACACATGAAAGTAACAAGAAAGTTAAAATTTTAAAATCTTCTCTATATCTAGTATGTTTGAATAATTCATAATGAAGAATGGCGAATCCACAACGAACATGTATATGCAGTTCATCGAGATCAATTCGCTTGTGGGGCTAGGAAATAAGTATATATGATGAGTGGTTTATAAGTATATATTTCACGCTCATCTCACACGCTTTTAGTCTTATTTTATTCACCGTTTCATTCTATTTCATCTGCTTTTGTTTCCATTTTACTCTTTAGTTCCAATTTGTGTGTTTCAGGAAAAAAGAAAACAAATTCAGAATAATAGAGCGTGCAAAGTGCCAAAAATAATCAAAGAAGTGAAAGGTACGAGCAAGGCAAGAAGAGGGAATCAAAAGAAGAGGAATCTAGAGGAGATGCCACAAGAAGCACACAAGCCCTGCAAAGACTGAAGATCTGCTCTCAACCCTATGGTCTGTAATGCCATGCGTAGCTACTGCACAAGTACTAGAGGGGGGGTGAATAGTACTTTAAAATAATCAAGAGTATTATTCCTAATTATTGTGCAAACACACAAACAACAATGCAGAATAACTACAAACAACAAGAATTACAAAATGCAAACAAAGTATGTAACGGGTTCGGATCCACCCAAGTCTCCCCGACTTGTTCCCGGTGATCCTACGTCCCAACCACCCGGATCCCCTCCGGATACTTGAGTTAGAAACCACTAACCTAAGATTATCACTATGAAATTCTTGTAGAAAAATATCTACAAGACCAAATCATACACAAATGACATGTGACTCCCACAACCCGGGATCACACCCTTTCTCTCACAACCGAGAGAAACACTTGCAATAACAAAGTAAATGAAACAATGAAATACTTACCAACAAAATCCTATGCCTTGAGTAAACTTACCAATATTAGGGCAAGAAGGATTTTGAGGAAGAAGATGACACCAAACCCTAGCTCCACCAAGATAACCAGCAATAGGTGCCTAGGGAGAGATTGGTGACCTTGGATCAAGCTCTTAGCTTGAGAGGCTCACAATGGAGAGAATCTCTCTTGAGGAATTAGGGCTCAAGAAGTTGAAGGAGAGATTCTTGTGAGAAGAGAGAGCTTTGGAATAGAGTTGAATGGCTCCTCTTTGATTTCTCTAAACCTCTAGAATATCAGCCTTGAATACTAGGAAAGAACCTCTCTAAGTATATATAGGATAGAGGAAAGAGAGAGAAGAAATTCGAGCAATAAATGCTCCAACGGCTCTTTTCTTAAGAAGCTTAATCGGTCTAAGAAGGATCACTGACCGATTAGTTTCTCAACTAGTCGGTCGGTGATTCTTCTTGGACCGACTAAGAGGATGACAGCCAAGAATATAAAGTTCAGGTCGATAGAACTAGTCGGTCTAAGAAGACTTGCCAACCGACTAGTTTCACAACTAGTCGGTCGGTGAGTGTTCTTTGACCGACTAAGAGATGAAATACGATAGGCTGTCTACAAGGAGAACTAGTCGGTCTAAGAACAAATCCTAACCGATTAGTTTCTCAACTAGTCGGTCGATGATTGTTCTTAGACCGACTAACGATAAACAGTAGCTCAGGTTGTGAAATGAAAGACATAACTAGTCGGTCGAAGAAGGATTCCTAACCGACTAGTTTGACAACTAGTCGGTCGGTGAACCTTCTTGGACCGACTAATTGGTCAACAATGAATGAGCTGAAATGGAGTAGGATATCTAGTCGGTTCATGAAGGATTACCGACCGACTAGATTGCCATCTAGTCGGTTGGTTCTTCTTCTTGAACCAACTAAAATGCACTAGAACTCGCGAAGAGAAGCGCGAAGCTTCGGGAAAGTGTCTATGGGCTTCTATGATAATCCTAGCTCTAATAATGCAAGACTTACTCAAGGCTTAACATTCTATACGATGAAGCTAGACAACATTAAATAAAACATGACGAACCGTCTTCAAAGCTTCAATCCGAATCTCTTGACTTCACTAATGCTCCTAGAGCTTCAACAAAGCTTCAGGCACACGATCACATGCTTTAAGAAGTCTTGAGATCTCGCTTTTAATATACGTTGAATATTGGTGAAGATCTCCATAACTGTGCTCACAAAGAGTTACTTCACGATATTTATGTTTGTTCATCATCAAAACCAAATCCGGGGAGTCAATACTCAACATTCTCTCCCTTTTTGGTGAAGACAAACCAACATAAATAATAATCAATAATAATAATTCAAATGAATTTTACTTACTCCACCTGCATTGATGACACGTTAGTTCCGCATTCAATACTGATCAAACGCATCAAGCAGACGAGGAAAGTATAAAATGTGAACTCAAACATCGAAATTTAGGATCTAAATCCATTTTTATATCTTGACTCCCCCAGAATCTAACCAAATTAGATTCACGATAAAATGCTTTGAATTATCATTAAGCACATCGTCATTATTAATTTCTCCCCCTTTGGCATTACCAAAAAGAGCAGGAGGAGATCAACGACAACAACAATGGCTAAAAATAAAAGCACGAGAGTCTAAGAATATGACCATGGTCCAAATGACACCAATGGAAAATACCAAATATAAAATACCGAAGAAAATCAAGGCGTGCCAACGAGACCATAGTCGAAAATCGAAAAATGAAATCATCAAAACTCAAAGCAATTGAGTTATGGAACATACTCTTCAATATCAACATTCTTAATGAATTTAGTGCATGGAAAACAATTTTATGTTTTCATAGAAACAATTTCTATTAAATCAATATAATCGTCGAGCGATGAAATCAATATCAGAGACATAAATCCAATGTGCACAAGAAAAAGATGCACACATCATACAACACCAAATGTCACAACATCGATCGAAAAGGATCACAAAGAATAAGCATTCCAAATCTAAGTGAAGTGTGCGATGTGAGGTGACAAGGTGATTAAACCAATATGCAATCAAAAACATGCAACAGTGTTATGCCAAAAATAGAGAGTAACATCATAAAACTTATGGCATACACAAATCTAGTACTAGCATGCATTCCAAAAGAGATACTCACCAAATGAGTCAATAATAAGCATGGAATGCCATGAGCATGAGAGAGATAAGAATTATAACACAAGCTCAAAACAAGCATCAAGATATGCATGAGATAGTCTAAAATACAAAGAGACATCTACATGCATTCAACACATATGGAAACCAAATGTAAGAATATACTTACAACATTAAGCTCCCCCTACTTTGGTGCATCACTAAAGCACCATCAACTCCATTTGAATGAAGAACTTTGCAAAACCAAGGAGTTGGTAGGGTTAGTTTCCCACGGGCTTGAACCTAGAAAACATAAATCTTCGAGCTAGAAATAGATTTGTTGCTCCTTCTCTTATTCTTGAGTACCTGAAGATAAAAATATCCTTCCATGGTACCCAAGGACATTGGGTCCTAAGAGATTAGACCTTTGGAAGCCAAGTCCAATTGGACTTAGACTTCCCAATGAAATCATCATTATGCACGACATTCATAAAATATGAATTCATGTAAGCTTGTTTTTCATGCATGCTTGTGTCCTTCGGACTCCAAATAGTGAAGATTTTAGGAGCCCTATTCCTATTGGAGCATGCATACGTTGTTGATGTCTACGTGATGCATGTCGTGGATAAGCATATGACATATGATGAAACGGTGCATGATGATAATCATTCATATAGTAATGAGGATGAACATATGCATGTGGAGGAACACATGCATGAGTGTGTCTCACATGGTGTACACGTGCTCGTGGATGTGGAGCATAAAAATCATCATACTTGTGAACACGTGGAGTATGAGGTGTGTTCCTACGTGGCATGGTATACATGAAAGCATGACCCTTCTTTGGAGGTCCACCCAAAGTGGGTTTCTTTCCAAATGGGGGTATGTACCTAGCGGAAGCACCATTGGTAGAAGAACTACCCATGAAGTGTTTACTCCCACTAGTTGAGGCATCGGAAGTTGGCCTAACAAAGGTGGCAGACGATTTGGACGAGTCTCCCATCTTATACCCCAAGCCAATGTGATGATTAGTCGGAAGTAAGTCATTTAGGATATTATCCAAATGGCCCTTACCTTTATTGAATTCATGAATTCGGCCTAATGTGCACTCATACTTCTCGGTGAGAGAATGCATAGAAGCATCCAAGGTGGACACTTGCGATGTGAGTGCACAAACACGTGACTTGAGATTCTTATTCTCAATACTCAAAGTTGAGTTTTGAGACGTCAAATCCGCCACCACATGTTCATTTGAATCCTCAACATGAACATGCTCAAGTTGAGATTTGAGATTTACAATCTCACTTCTCAACCCTTCAACAACGGTGTCGTTGTTGATGATGATAGGCTTAGGCGAGGCTTGGAGACTAGTTAGCTCATTTTTAGTCTTAATAAATCTATTAGCCAATTTAGAAAACTTATACCAAAGTTGTTCGTTGGCTAATCTAAGTTCATCCATAGTTACCTCTTCGCCTTCATCCTCGCTTTCATCAGAGGAGGTTTCTTGATCATGTTATTCTCTTCCCATGAAGCACATGTGTGCTTTCTCCACTTTTTCATCATCCGACTCTCCACTTGAGGAGTCATCTTCGGAGTCGGTGAAAGTGCTGACAAGCCCTTTCTTGTACCCTTTCTTGTACTTTCTCGACTTGTCGTACTTGGATGCCTTCCACTTCTCCTTGTGTTTGTTGATAGGACAATCCGGCTTGATGTGTCCTGGTTTGTTGCATTTATAACACATAGGAGCGGAGGCATTAGTCGAAATAAATTTAGAATTATTCTTGATCTTACCTTTTCGGAAGAATCGGTCGAACTTCTTTGCCAAATCGGCCAAATCTTCTATGTCCAACTCGTCTTCCAATTCTTCATCATCGGTAGATGTAGATGGAGCGGCCTTGAATGCAATCGTCTTTTTCTTTGACACGTCTTGCTCCAAGTAAGACTTCATCTTTTCTTGCATCTTGATCTTACTGTCCTTGCGTACCTCATAAGACAACAAGGTACCCATTAGTTGTACGACAGTATATTTATTCATGTCGTTACCTTCCTCGATGACGAAGGTATGCTTTTCCCAACAAGAAGGAAGTCCGTCAATAATCTTCGCGACTTTCTCCTTTTGGGTATAGTTCTTCCCAAGGGCTTCCAACTCGTTTAATATGTCCACGAAGCAAGCATAGTACTCCTTCATACTTTCACCTTGTTCCATGTGAAATAACTCGAACTCTTTGTTAGCAACAACGAGTTTAAAGTCTTTTACCGTACTCGTTCCTTCGTGCAAGATGAGGAGTTGGTTCCATATTTGATATGCACTCTTACATGTGCATATCTTGTTGAAGTCTTCGGGCTCCAACGCACATTGCAAGGCATTCATTGCCTTGGCATTGTTCACCTGAGCGGTGACCTCCGCGGTAGTCCACTTCGCGAAATCTTATTCGGTGGGCTCGACATACTCCGTCATCGTGGCTCTCCATAGTGAAGTGCTCTGGAGGAACGTTTCCATCCGGCATTTCCAGTACCTGTAATTGGTACCGTTGAAGAAGGGAGGCCTAGTTGAGGAGTGTCCTTCCATCTCTGAAGAAGCTCCTTCACGATTCTTGAAGACGCTGTAGTCGTTGTTTGTCATAGCTATGAACTTGGCTTTGATACCAAATGTAATACCCTACGTAGCTACTGCACAAGTACTAGAGGGGGGTGAATAGTACTTTAAAATAATCAAGAGTATTATTCCTAATTATTGTGCAAACACACAAACAACAATGCGGAATAACTACAAACAACAAGAATTACACAATGCAAACAAAGTATGTAACAGGTTCGGATCCACCTAAGTCTCCCCGACTTGTTCCCGGTGATTCTACGTCCCAACCACCCGGATCCCCTCCGGATACTTGAGTTAGAAACCACTAACCCAAGATTTCCACTATGAAATTCTTGTAGAAAAACCTCTACAAGACCGAATCATACACAAATGACATGTGACTCCCACAACCCGGGATCACACCCTTTCTCTCACAACCGAGAGAAACACTTGCAATAACAAAGTAAATGAAACAATGAAATACTTACCAACAAAATCATATGCCTTGAGTAAACTTACCAATATTAGGGCAAGAAAGATTTTGAGGAAGAAGATGACACCAAACCCTAGCTCCACCAAGATACCCAGCAATAGGTGCCTAGGGAGAGATTGGTGACCTTGGATCAAGCTCTTAGCTTGAGAGGCTCACAATGGAGAGAATCTCTCTTGAGGAATTAGGGCTCAAGAAGTTGAGGGAGAGATTCTTGTGAGAAGAGAGAGCTTTGGAATAGAGTGGCTCCTCTTTGATTTCTCTAAACCTCTAGAATATCAGCCTTGAATACTAGGAAAGAACCTCTCCAAGTATATATAGGATAGAGGAAAGAGAGAGAAGAAATTTGAGCAATAAATGCTCCAACGGCTCTTTTCTGAAGCAGCTTAATCGGTATAAGAAGGATCACTGACCGATTAGTTTCTCAACTAGTCGGTCGGTGATTCTTCTTGGACTGACTAAGAGGATGACAGCCAAGAATATAAAGTTCAGGTCGATAGAACTAGTCGGTCTAAGAAGACTTGCCAACCGACTAGTTTCACAACTAGTCGGTCGGTGAGTGTTCTTTGACCGACTAAGAGATGAAATACGATAGGCTGTCTACAAGGAGAACTAGTCGGTCTAAGAACAAATCCTAACCGATTAGTTTCTCAACTAGTCGGTCGATGATTGGTCTTAGACCGACTAACGATAAACAGTAGCTCAGGCTGTGAAATGAAAGACATAACTAGTCGGTTGAAGAAGGATTCCTAACCGACTAGTTTGACAACTAGTCGGTCGGTGAACCTTCTTGGACCGACTAATTGGTCAACAATGAATGAGCTGAAATGGAGTAGGATATCTAGTCGGTTCATGAAGGATTACCGACCGACTAGATTGCCATCTAGTCGGTTGGTTCTTCTTCTTGAACCAACTAAGATGCACTAGAAGCCGCGAAGAGAAGCGCAAAGCTTCGGGAAAGTTTCTATGGGCTTCTATGATAATCCTAGCTCTAATAATGTAAGACCTACTCAAGGCTTAACATTCTATACGATGAAGCTAGACAACATTAAATAAAACATGACGAACCGTCTTCAAAGCTTCAATCTGAATCTCTTGACTTCACTAATGCTCCTAGAGCTTCAACGAAGCTTCAGGCACACGATCACGTGCTTTGAGAAGTCTTGAGACGTCGCTTTTGATATACGTTGAATATTGGCGACGATCTACATAACTGCGATCACAAAGAGTTAGTTCACGATATTTATGTTTGTGCATCATCAAAACCAAATCTGGGGAGTCAATACTCAACATGGTCATCTTCACTCCTTATTTTTATTTCGAAGAGTGTCTCTTCCCGATTCCAACGCCACATCATTTGCTCAAATACGAGTTTTGTAGATTTTTCTAGATTTTCTGGAGTGCAGCTTGGTGCAGAATTCTGCAATGCTAAAATTCCACACGGTTGTATAGGATTTACATACGGTCATATTAATGGTTTTTCAGCAATTTGAGCCATTGTACGGCCGTATTAAGACTAGATATTCCCCTTTCAAGCGCCAATTCCACACGGCCATTTGGATTAATCCAAATGGCTGCATAACTAGCCAGAAATCTTGGAGAATTGGGGGAGAGTCTGCAGGATCGACACGGCCATTTCAAATCTTTGAAAAGGCCGCATTGAATCTCCTTTCAATAGCGCCAAAGTTTCACACGACCGTATGAATTTAATCCATACGACCGTGTCACTTCCTCCTATAGCCAAAGCAAAAGCGACATCAGCATGCAAGATTTCGATGCGGCCTTGTGGTTTAACCACACGGAAGTTTCAAAGCAGGTTTAGACGCGACCTGAATGGACTTAGGGTTCGTATATAAGCTGGAGGGCACCGTCCTTTTGGGCAGCCGAGTCTTTAGGCCCATTTTAGCCGCATTTATTGTTCTATTGTAGTTTTTTAGTTTTAGTTTAGATTTAAATAGGATTTTTGGAGCTTCCTCTTGATTTTGTAAATGGGATTGACAATCCTCCTTGCGGATGAATGAGATAAGCCTTCTACTTCATGTTTTCTTAATGTTATTGATGTTGTTTTGTTATTTGTTGATGTTCTTATCTGTGGTTATCCATTTTGATCCTTGTTTCCTTGTTATTGTTGTTGTTCTATGCATTTCCGGCTCATATTCTTCGTTAAATCCCGTAATCCATGTTCCATTCTCTCGAGTAACGTAGCTAATTACAACCCCTTTATCGAGCTGGTACTCAATCAATCTGCCTCCTTGCAGACGCCCCGTGAAGCACTACGACGACGTCGTGTGCTTGTTGTTTATAAATTCAAAACAATAACAACTTTTGGGCACCGTTTCCAAGGAGGCACAATTTGATTGATATTAATTAGATTTAGGGTTATCTAGACTACATTTTATTCAAAAATTTATAAAAATCTTAATAAACAAAATTCCCCCCCCCTCCCCACCATTATCAATTTGTGTTATTCCTTGTACCACTGACGCGCTTTTCTTAACCAAGATTTTTGTTGGCAAGTGGATTATATATCAAATGAATGCCCGATGGTTCGTGCATTGGAAATTTTGATGCCTACACACCATACGGTGCTTAGATGGGGGGTACGAGAATTTTCTACAGGTTGTCGCAATTTGTGAAGCAAGTGGGATGCAGGGACATACGGCCATCCATTGTCAATTCAATGTACAACCCTACAACCCACACTCATATACCCACAACATGTACCAAGAACCCCCCCATCCGTTTCCCCAAATTTACACACCCCCTCCTCCACCAAAATCGAGCCTTGAAATATTTTTGGAAAACTCACTTGCAACGCAAACCTAATGGACTCCACCACCACCACCTTTACCCCTTCCACCGTCGAAATCTAGCCTTGAATTATTATTAGAGAACCATATTTAAACCAAGGCCAGATGGCTCCATCACTTTCAATTCCACCACTACCCCATCCACCGTTGAAGTGTGACCTTGAGTTGTTAGTGGAGAGTTCCTTTGAATACCAAGGCCTGGCGATTCCATCACCCTCACTTCCATTTCAAAAATCTATCCTTGAGTTATTGGTGGAGAATTCCATAGTAACCCAAGACCAGATGGATTCACCATTTCCAGTCCCGCCTACCACTTCTACTTTTGGGGATGAAGCAGCTGTGTCTCACACATCATCGATAGCCTGCACCACAGAAGGTAACTCGTATGGTTCACAATTTGAAAATTTTGATATGAATCGCTTTTCCCATGCAGGCACCACTCTTGAGACACACACCACCGAGGCTCACATCCATCGCCATACACCATACAGCTTCAAAACTTGCTCTTGTCTGATGTGATCTCCCGTGAAATAGTGCTTCAGTCTTTGTCTATTGACCTTAAAAGAATCCCCTTTTTTCGATCACTTCGACTAAGCCGTAAGGAAAAACTCGTATGATTTTGAATGGTCCAGACCATCTTGATCGTAGCTTTCCTGGGAATAGCTTTAGCCTTGAATTGAAGAGGAGAACCATGTCGCCCTCTTTGAACTCCCTCCTTATGATGCGTTTGTCGTGCCACCATTTTGTTTTTTCCTTGTAAATGCAGAATTCTCGTAGGCATTAAGTCTAAATTCATCCAACTCATTCAGCTGTATAAGGCGGCGTTCTTTTGCACTCCTGTTATCAAAGTTTAAGTGTTTTATTGCCCAATAAGATTAGTGCTCTAATTCTACTGGAAGATGACACGCCTTTCCATAGATTAGGTGATATGGGCATTTTCCAATTGGGGTCTTGTAGGCGGTCCGATAAGCCCATAGGGCATCATCCAATTTCAGTGCCCAATCTCTCCTCAAACTCGCTACGGTCTTCTTCAAGATACTCTTTATTTCTCTGTTGGAGATCTCCACTTGGTCGCTTGTCTGAGGATGATAGGCAAGTCCGACACGATGGTGTATCCCATATTTTCTCAAAAGGGCCTCAAACTTGTTTTCGATGAAGTGCTTTCCACCAACGCTAATGACAACTCTCGTGATTCCAAATCTGGGAAATATGTTTCTCTTGAAAAACTTGGCGCCTACTCGAGCATCATTAGTCGGTGAGGCTATAGCTTCAACCCGTTTAGAGACGTAGTCTACTGCAACCAGTATATATTTGTTTCCTAGACTAGACGGAAATGGTCCCATAAAATTTATCCCACAAACATCAAACACTTAAATTTCTAGGATAATATTTAATGGCATTTCATTCCTTCTGGAGATGTTACCCACCCTCTGACTCTGTCGCATCCCTTTATAAAGAAATTTGCATCCTTGAAAAACGTGGGTCAATAGAACCCACGTTGGAGGATTTTTGTCGATGTCTTCATCGTGCTTGCGTGCCCTCCGCATTACTGACTGTGACAATGTGATATGATGGATGCCACTTCACTCTTCAAAATGCATCTCTTAATGACCCTGTCATTGTATGTTCTGTAAAGGAGTAAATCGTCCCAAAAGTAGCTTCAGATGTCGTGCAAGAATCTCTTGCACTACTGCGTAGTTATACTGTATGGCATGATGCCACAGGCTAGGTAATTCACGATGTCTGCAAATAGAGGGGTTTCGGTTATAGTGACGACGAACAGGTGATCATCTGGGAAGGAGTCATCTATTGGTAGGGAGGGGTTTCGATCCTCATAAATAAGGCTTGATAGGTGGTCAGTGACTACATTCTCGGTGCCCTTCTTATCCTTGATCTCTAGATCAAATTCTTGAAGTAGAAGGATCCATCTAATCAGACACGGCTTGGCATCCTTCTTATTCAGCTAGTATCTCAGAGCGGCATGGTCGGTATGGACTATAACCTTTAAACCCACAAGGTATGATCTGAACTTTTCAATGGCAAAGATAACGGCAAGTAGCTCTTTCTCCGTTGAAGTGTAATTCCTTTGGGCTTCATCCAGGGTCTTACATGTATAATATATGGCATGAAGCTTGTTGTCTTTTCTCTGCCCCAGAACTTCCACTACTGCAACGTCACTTGCATCACACATCAGGTCGAACGGTAAACTCCAATCGGGGGGTTGGATTATTGGTGCCGAGATGAGTTCTTTCTTTATCCTGTTAAAAGCTACATGGTAATCATCAGAAAACATGAAAGGAGTATCTTTAGCTAATAGCTCAGTTAGGGGTCGTGCGATCTTGGAAAAATCCTTAATGAAGCGGCAATAAAATCCTGCATGTCTAAGTAAACTCTAATTCCTCTCACATTCGCAGGGGGTGGAAATCCCTCGATGACCTCTATCTTAGATTTGTCAACTTCTATTCCACGGGATGAGATTATGTGCCCTAGACATGAAATGACATTTTTCCCAGTTTAGGACCAGGTTAACATCTTGGCATCTTTTGAGTACCCTAACCAAGTTCTCTAAAGATGTACTGAAGCATGTTCCATAGACGGAGAAATTGTCCATGAACACCTCCATGATTTTCTCTACAAAGTTAGAGAATGTAGCGGTCATGCACCTTTGGAATGTCGCAGGTGCATTGCATAGTCCAAATGGCATTCGTCGGTATGCGAAGGTGCTGTAAGGACATGTGAATGTAGTCTTTTCCGAGTCGTCAGGATTGATGGGTATTTGGAAAAAATCCTGAATACCCATCTAAGAAGCAGAAATGTGAGTGCTTAGCTAGTTGCTCAAGCATTTGATCGATGAAAGGAAGGGGTAGTGGTCTTTTCGGGTCGCTTTATTGAGCTTCATATGATCAATGCACATCCGCCACCAGGTGACGAACCTATTAGGGATAAGCTCATTTTATCATTTTTTTAACCATTGTCATCCCTCCCTTCTTTGGTACCACTTGAACCGGGCTAACCCACTTGCTATCAGAGATATGGTAGATTATTCCTACTTCAAGCAGTTTCAAAACTTCCTTCTTGACCACCTCTTTCACATTAGGGTTAAGTCGCCTTTGAGGCTCAATAGAGGTGGTGCTCTCATCCTCAAGAAGGATCCTATGCATGTATCGACCAGGGCTAAGACCCATTATGTCATCAATGGTGTACCATATGACATTTCTATACTTTTTAAGAATGGCTATGAAATCATCAAGTTCGGTACTAATCAATGAGGCATTAACGATGACTGTGTATGAGGAGTTCTCCCTAAAAATGCGTATTTTAAGTAAAGGGGAAGAGGTTTGAGCTCTACCTAATGAGGCTTTATGTCCTCTACATCTGTTACCTCAGGTCATGGCGTGTCTCTTGAAGGTTCAATGTCCTGGCATTGCAAAATCTCTTGAAGTGCTTCCGATAACCCGACCTCATTCCCATGGTCCACCTGGATAAATCTGTCCTGGCAAGGGGCTTGGTGATCTTAATGACCCGTAGCTCCTGAAGTTGAGGCTTCTTCTAATGAAGACATGAATGTGCTTATCCAGTAGCATGTTTTAATGATCTGCGGTGCCTCCTCTTGGAATGCAATGGGTTCATGTCTGATATCAAGTTTTCCAGATGGAGCATGATATTCGTTTCTATTGGGGCAAGCTGCAGCTGAACTATCCATCAAGAGCATCTCTATTGGCGTCAATTGTAGGAAAGAATAATATGCGCACACTTGCGAGTCTTGAATAGGGGAAGTAGAATAGTCCGTCCAATGGTGGTGAGACGTATGAGTGAATGGATCATAGGGATAAATTCCAAAGTGATGTTGGTCATATATGTGCTCTTGCATGTGATAAATCACATGGCTCACTGACACGGTTGGATTGAAGGAAGCTGCTCCCATCCTTGGTTGGAACCTACGCTCACCAAAAATATAAGAAAAGTAGAAAAGTGAATATGTGGTAAAGAAATACGTAGTATATCAACAAAGAATAAAATCGATATCAAGCCATGCCCTCCCGACAACGAAGCCAAAAGCTTGTTCTTGATCGTGAATGCTTTAATATAATAGTACCGCAAGCGCATGGTGTCATGTAGTGCTATACGTGTCGAACACAGGGAGGTGTTTGTTGAGTATCCATTTTCTTCTTAGTTCGAAATCTATGCTATCGACTAATGGTCAAAGGGAGAAATAAAAGGTGAAATCAGATAATAAAAGCTCTAGGGCTTAGGGTATCCCCACCATTGAGCTATGGTTAGAGTTAAATTATAAATCAATCGATTGTTTGATTCATTGAGATTCAGGAGAGGTCGTCTAACCTAAAGGCATTCTCATATCCCCCACTCTTGTGATGCACGATAGGATAGTCCCTTATGTTATCCCAACCCCCCGCTCTCGCGATGCTATGATAGGACTACGCTAACCTATATCGAAGTCGACTCTTATCCATACATCGGTATATGTTAGGTGCATTACGTCCGACGAATGTCTCCAATCTTCATCCATGCCACTCTCGTCGGGGATTTGGACATATATTAGGAGGGCTCTAATCGGCACCCAACTCTCGCCGGTCGTACCGATAGTATGGGTCATTGTAGAATTGAAAACCCTAGATTGGTCTCGACTC
Source organism: Scilla litardierei (assembly GCA_030789695.1). Classification (NCBI taxonomy): domain Eukaryota; kingdom Viridiplantae; phylum Streptophyta; class Magnoliopsida; order Asparagales; family Asparagaceae; genus Scilla; species Scilla litardierei. Next base: position 122,577,701 of record CM061134.1, read on the forward strand.
TCATCGGTGACCAATCTAATTATCCATAAGGGATGATAGCAATCTACAATGACAATTAGCATCTTATTATACCACAAATCAGCAATTAACCAACAATCAACCAATTAATTCATCTAACCCATGACCCAATTTCAATGGGGTTCAACCCATTGCCATAAATAGGATACTACTCACTACCCATGTTAGAAGATGCAATCAATAGCATGGATTCAATCATCTTGGCCTTGGATTCAAGAAATAAGCTTAATATTACCCACTCCACAATTTGCAAACACAAAGATAACGAATTCTATTAAAAAACTATAATCCAAAACAATAGTGACAAAAGAGTAAAACAAAAGATAGTAGAAAAACAAGGAAGAAATACACCTAAATATTCTCTAAAAAGCTCTGAAAACAAGGAATAAAAGCTGTTTTCTTTGCAGATGGGGAAGAAAGGCTTTTATACAATCCCAAAGAGAAGATTTTAGCCCCTAACTAACTCCGACGGTGCCCTCAAATTGCCCTAAATGGCCAATTCGACGCGACCGCGTCGTTTTCGACGTGATCACATCGCATAGAAAATGAAATGGGGGCTGAAATTGCTACATCGACGCGACCGTGTCAATAAGGACGTGGCCGTGTCGAATGAGGATTAGGCGCTGTTTGGTCTTCGAAACGATCGCGTGGAGCGACCGTTTGGGCTTCAGCTTTCTTGTATTATGCAGCCGCATGGATGAACAAGTCGAACGACAGCGTCGAATGAATTCTTCTCTTCTTCTTTCTACGACAATGCAGTCGTTTGGAGATCGTTTGCGCGGCCGCGTCGAGTTGGATTTCACGCATGTTTTCTTCATCGATGCGGCCGTGTGGAAGTGTGACGCACGGCCGTGTGGAATTGAGGTTGAGCTGCTAGGCTGTGTGACGATGCGGCCGTGTGTATTACACTTTCTTCTCTGCTCCCCCTTTTTCACACTTTGGGCCCACACTTCTGCTTTGTTCACCCTTTTGCGTCTTTTTCACATTTTATGGTCCCGATTTGATATGTATTTCCTACAGAGCACAAAATGGTCCATAAAAGCAAAATGGAAACAAAAGCAGGGAAAACGAAAGAAAATGGTGAAAGAAATAACGTAAAACGTGCATGGAAAAGGGGTTAAAAATATATACAAAAACACTTATCAAATACAATATACTATACAGACTCCCAATCTATAATCCAATACATTCATCTCATATACACATATGCACAATCACTAATAGGACTACAATATGAACACTAATAAGGACACAAGCCAATACTAGCACAAAATCAATATGTAGACCACAATGTATTCAATATGCTAATACAATCGACAGAAATAGTAATATACAGGCACAACACATATTGTAGTACACCCAACTATTGCATTCATATGTATACCAATATATCTCTACATGCATCCAAATATAAGACAATGTCATAATACAATCATACAAATATAAAGTCATACAGTGACCTCCCGCCCGTTTGACACCCAAACCGGGACAGGGATACTAGAATTAGAATTTATAAACCGCAAGCGCACTGTGTCGAAGTGTGGCTTGGGGGTCGATCACGGGGAGGCGTGTGTTGTACTTGTAAACATTCAGGGACCGGATCACCCGGTGGATGAGGTAGCCTATTCTCTAGTTGGTTGTCACGATAGTAATCTAATGGAAAAGATGCAAGAGGTAAAAAGGTAACCTAGGACTTTGGCTTCCGCCCTAATCATGGGTTCTCAATATTACGGTCTAAGGATAGGAATTCGACCGAATGCTAGGTTTTGGCGGTGAGACGTTGCCTCTAAAAGTGGTACCTAGCGTCCCATGGGCCCGATATTCCGGTCAATGCCCAGGATGATACGCTAGGTCTACCCGGATTCGGACGATGGGTATTCCCATGTCCAACACCATCCAACTCCGGGAGCACTAAGTTCGCAACGATTGCTCCTGACATTTCATCCAAGCCATTCCTACATGCAAAGACTCAATGTCTACGCTAAGGGGGTGAGCTATGGCTAGAAACTCAAACTCCTGTTTTATTTCCTCTTGGCCCGATGGTCAAAGGCGGTCTTTCTCCCGCCGATGACAATGAAACGTCCCTGCGTAACTATCAAAATCCCTAGATCCAATCAGATCCCTAGTCCTATGGCCGTTCTAGGAAGAACCCACGAAGGGGCTTCCACCAATGTCCCAGATTGAAGAACTACTCACTATACATGGTATGAAATGCAATAAAACAGGATATAGCTATAAGAATGGAAATCATGCGATTGTTTACCTTAGCAACTTGAAGTATAAACGCAATATCAGAATATAAGAATTATCAAAGAACTTACAATTAGAGTTTAATTCAGAGCAGCCAAAAATCCCTAAAAACAGCTTAAAATGGGGATTGCGTTTCTGGAAAAACCTAGCCCTATTTATACAAGTGGGCAAGATGCCAGGAAATATTCTCACAAAAAGACAAAAATAGACATTCACCCGATCGGTTGAAACTTCACCCGATCGGGTGAGACGACTGGAAATTGTGTCTTCAGCTTCTGATAAATCTCACCCGATCACTGAACCGATCGGGTGAGTCTTTGACCTCTTGAGCATGGGAAGTAGCAGCTACAGGTGACCCGATCAGTTGACAAGTCAACTGACCGGGTGAGCTTTGGCCTTCAAAAATGTGTTCTGTTTTACATCCACCCAATCACTGAACCGATCGGGTGGATCTGTCTCTTCCTCGGGATTGATACAGCCGCATGAAACGATCGGGTGGCTGTTCTACCCGATCAGTTAAGGGCTGATACATAGTTTTTCCTTGACGAATGGCTCTCGGGATCTCGTGCGACACCTCCCGTTGCTCCGGGGACTCATGATGTTGGCTGTATATGTCCCCTGCACTAGCAATGTCCTGCAAATGCATACAAACACAGCGAAAGTAAAAAGGAACTAAAAACACAACGGAACGGATACGAAACAACGAAAAACGAAGGGAAACGACGAGGAAGACGTGCATGAATATATAAAATATAAACTCATGTCAAAATCCCCCAAGCTGAACCCTTCATCGTCCTCGAGGGAGACGAGTGAGAACAGAAGCCCGGAGGGAGAAAACAGATGGAGAGAAACAGAAAAAGAAAAGGAAATCCTAGATTACCCGTCAGAGCCAACGGAAACAAACACATCACACTAAGTAAGCATGCGAGAAGCATAACACTAAGCCCATGAATACGAGTTCTTGCTAGTGTCGTGGGTTCACGCGGTGAAGCGCGAGTGAGTACGGTGGTGAGCTAGCCAACGGTGTAACTATCTAAATCATGTAATGAAGCTCCATATACACTTATCCATGGAATGACCCAAATATCGAATCAATTCGAGTTAGCGGTGAATAATAGTTCAAGCATGCATGAGAATAGAGTAAGAATAGAAACATGTCATATATCAGGGACTCTACCGCTAGAAACTAGGAAATCGCCGCACGATTGCCAAGATGATTGCTAGAAAGCTCTTATACCAAGTGTGTTCAAAAACAAAAGGGGTTGAGTAGGTTTGCAGTAGAGCACTTGGTGCAAATTCTCGCCTTCCCTTTATTCACGGCGGTAGGAGTAATTTTTACAACAGAATTTTTTTTGGGTTTTGGATTTTTGTGTGTGTGTGTGTGTATATATATATATATATAGGCTATACACATTCTTTCTTTTCTCCTCTCTTCTCCCTTTTTTCTCTTTTTTTAGAAGTAGGAAAATGCGCATTCTCCAAAAGCAGGAGAACGATGCGCTGGTATGTGGCAAAATTGTGTACTCTCCCAGGTGGGAGTTAAGTACACAACGAGGGGATTTGCACCAAGTAAAACAAAAAAGGATTCGAATTCTAAACACTTGGCAAAAGGCATTTTTTCGCAGATCAGAGCGTAAGCAACATAGGTTATCCTAATCCTATTGGTAGAGTCCCGACACATGCAATTTGAAGTGTGTGTGTGTGTGTGTGTGTGTGTGTGTGTGTGTGTGTGTGTGTGTGTGATTCATGCATAATGAAGCAGAACGTAGAAGCAATCTATCGCATATTCAGAATTGAAGCATGATGGTCTAGTGGTCATCCATGGATGGGCATATAAAACCAAATCACGACCTAGAAGCACACCAACTAGCTAGTCACAACACACAACTCAACACAAAAGGCAAAGTGAACCCACGGAGCATAAAATGCAATAGAACTCGGCTTCCAAGGGTTAGTGAGGATAGTTATTGTTGCTTAGCTATGTGTGTGTGTGGTTTAGTGGCAGTTTCATCATGCGGGGTCATCTCTAGGAGAGGGAGAATAAAAGGATGGAAAAAAAGGAAAACACGACGGAAACGACTCAAAAACGACGAAAAAGACACGACTGACGCACATAGTGCGATTCCCCCAAGATGAACGTTGAATTTCCCTCAATGCAATAGGATGAAGTGCGGGAGGGCAACGAAAGATGTGAGGGTAGTACGCACATGACACAGACAAAGAAACGGAAAAACACGAAAAACACAGAAAACGAGACGTAGAAAAATAAAGAAATTAAAGACCAAAACCAACTAGACAAAAGACATATACACAAACACACAAAACAAGCACACGACAAACAAATGACACGACCACAAGCACAGGAAAATCAGTCCAAGCTGCTATCGGAGGAATTATAGAGAGATGGTGAAGTGGGAGGTGATTATTGGACGAAAGATGATTGTGAGGACGATGGAGAAGGTGTGCCGACAGGAGAAGGAGGGGCAACAGGCTGGATCACAGGTGGATCGAGATTGATCGGTGGATTGTGGTGGATTGGGATGGTACCAGGCGAACCGACGTATGGTTTCCAATCGGGAGGATCCAAGGGTGGAAGATTTACTAGTGTAGTATACCATGGATCGGGATAGAATTCCCATGGTAAATGGGAGGTGCGAATGGGGATTCGCTCAAGAGATGATGGTGGGAGGATGACAAAAGGAATATTGGCAGGCCCATAAAGATAAACTGCACATTCGCGACCAAAATGAGTGAGCATTCCAATATCGATCAAGTAGTCACGATCGATGCAGGTCCGACCTGGTAAAATTTGGAGGTCAGATGGTAGCCTCAAAACATGACTGACAATTAGAGTGATAATCCCACCACAGCAAATAGATCCGGAGGTTGCACGGCTAATAGATAAAAGCTCATAGATTATCCAATGGGCGGTGTTGATGGGTAATGGGTCATGTCCACGGATCCTGTCGTGAGACATGGCATATAGAAAGAAAAGCTTGTCTCTAGACACCGTGGTAATATCTACGCAGGAAAAGATGGTGTTGGCAAAGAGACAATGGGCGTAGCAGTAACACATGTGTATAATGTCAAGCGCCTCCGTTGGAAAGGTGGGATAGCGGGAGAATCGTTGCCAAACGCCATCGTCCCGGAATTAGGAATAGATATCAGACTGATCATGAGTAGAACATTCAACATAATGATCGGGGTGAGGGAAATTCCGTGAATTATTTAGCTCGGTAAAAGTCATAGTAAAGTCGGCATTAAAGGCGCGGAAAGCGAATCCCCAATCGTACACTTTGAGCGAAGAAAAGAACTCGAGGGTGAGTTTCTGATGGGTTGGGGCATAAGCACTGATCGCTCCGGGATGTGACCCAAAAGAACGGTTGTAGTTTTACTGCAAGTGCACGGTGTAGCAGCGAGCGGGATATCGAACACAGGGAGGACGAATGACCGTGCTTGTTCCAATCAACCTGGCTATTTAAGAGAGAAATTTGCCTTTGGCGATCCTGTCACAATCGTCAGACAAAAATGCGGAAATATCAAATCAAATAAAGAACGTCTAGGGAATGGGGAATCCCCGCTACTCACCGTATTTCATAAATGCGGTTTATCGGTATCAAAATTGCTTGAATGAGAATTTGGATGAACTAGTTGCAACTGAATGTAGAACCAAGCTCACGCTCTCGCGCTGTTGCCGGTCTATAGCTATCCTAGGTTTGGGTCCAATCTCTTGCAAACCCTAGCCTAGGAAAGCTAGCATTAGGATCAACATCATCGTCCAATCGCGCACCGAGCCCAATCTCTTGCAAACTCGGTCCACGACCTAGATTGGGATAGTTCCTACCCGTCCAATCTCTTGCAAATGAGTATCGGCATGGAATTGCAACCGGAAATCCTAGTATCGGTCCAATCTCTTGCAAACCGATACTTCGAAAATCTGACTCCAACCCAATTCAGATTTCTAGGGTTTCCTATCAAATTGGGATCCAATCTCTTGCAAATCCCAACTGATATGAATACCTAGCCATCCGTAGTAAATTGATCCCAATTTAATCCCTAATAACAATTCTAGCACAATTTCTACCAATTTATCACAAATATGAAAATGGGCTTGTAGGGTTCATCCCCACGCCCCAAGACGTGGAGACTACTCACAAATCATAGCAAGATCACAAAAATAATCGTTGAAATAAGCAATGGAATTCATCACAATATTGAGATAAGCAATAAAAATAGAATTTTTAAGGAAAAGAGATGCATACCAATGGAGTTCTTCAATTAATCCAACAAAATTCCAATCTTTGTCTCCTCTCCAATCTCAAGAATAAAGCTAAAAAACTAATCTAAAAAGCTGCAAAAAATCTAAGAGATAGGCTCTCTAAACTAGGGTAAAAACAGGGTTTAAATAGCCCTCAAAATCGTCCAAAAACTGTGACCAAAATACCCCTGCACAGCCTGTTTTCCGCAGTTTTCGCTACAGGCAGCGCATCGCACTCGGCCGAGTGACAAAAGTCGCTCGGCCGAGTGAGAAACCCTGTAATTTTCCAGTAAGTCGGGGCCTTCAGGGGTCTCTACTTCGGGGGCGGCTCGGCCGAGTGGGTTGTCGTCACTCGGCCGATGGCTTCATAGTACTCGGGCGGACGGGATTAACCACTCGGCCGAGTGGGTCTTCTGAAGTTCAGGCAGCCGAAAAACAGTAACTTGGATGTTTTGGAAAGGCTTCGTCTGGGCGCCACTCGGGCGGACGGGGTCTCGTCACTCGGCCGATGTGGTCTTCAGTGCTCGGCCGAGTGCACACATAAATCGCGTCTGTTCTGGTCGGCCGAGCAGTGTCTCGCTGGTCGGCCGAGTGGCTCCTCCACTCGGCCGAGTGGGACACAAAAAATGCCCAATCTGCTTATTTTGACCTCCTCGTCGCTCCTGCGACGTCTGTTCTTCTTCCGCTCCTCTTCAACAGCAAAATACCCCTCGGGGAGGTTGTCGGTGACCCTCTGGAGTAAGCGCATCTCGAGATCACTCCAAATCGCGCCAAATCACCTGAAATGTGACAAAAACAACAAATCGTGAAAAGCATCGCAATATCGTCGATATATCGTGAAAAACATGATTTGGGCGATCTAAATGGCATGCAAACATGCGGAAAAAAGGTGTAAAATAAGGAGTGATCAAAATCCCCCAAGCTTGCCTCTTACTCGTCCTCGAGGAAGATAAGTAAATGGCTAACCCGGTGGAATTTGGAAAACGAAAATGGCGAAAAAAAAATGAAAAAATGAAAAACGGAGAAGAATGGAAACCGAAATGAAAATAAAGAAGAGAGAGAGAGAAGCGAAGAGGTAGGCTACTAGATCATTTTCTCAGGACGGGGGTTTCACTTACTCATATAGCATGCACCGAATGAAAAACTCATGTCAAAAGATTTTATTCTGATATCATGGTATAATAGTGCGAATAGAAACGGAAAACCCACGAACTACGATATAATCATGAAAAACGGAATAATTCTAAAATTAACATCGTCTGAATCATTTAAAGCGGTATACAAATCACAGATCACACACTTTTCAATTGAATGCTTTCTATCAGGAGTATAAGAGTATCACACAATAGAATAGAGAGAATAGAAAAGTATGGATTTCATGAAATGAACGCTAGGCTTAGATTCCTGGATTTCGTAAAGCTAGAAATAATCTCACCGAGTATAGAATATTACTTAGCCTAGGTTGTCGTGCAACGTCAAGTAGTCACTCTCTCACACATCAATGGATCCCCTCCCCCAAGCTTATCTATAAGCGTGGTGGCATAAAAAATATTCACATCCCCATTTTTATATAGCTCCAAATGTAATAAGAAGAAAGAAGAAAGGAAGAAAGTGAGATGGGATCTTTTATTGAGGATTTTTCCTCTTTTCTTCTTTTTTTTAATATAGCATATATACACAACGATCCCAACTCAAAGAGAGATAATGGTATACAAGAATATTCTTCTCTCTTTTATTATTATTATTTTTTTGAATAAGAAAATTGGAGCTAGGAATTAATAGCGGGGGAAATGCCATATAATAGAATCGCTAAGGGGAGATTCACCAATGATTTTAAAAGTAGAGAAATGATGTTCAAGATTTGTGGAGAAAGAAATATATATAACTCTCGGTTCACTCTATAAGACATGCACGACAACTTCAGCAGGGTACTCTAATCTACTCAGTCTCGATCACAAAAAAGCTAACTAATCCAGATTTATCATAGCTAACATCATTCAATCATCCTGAAGTGAAGTGTACAATTCATGCATATAGAAGTGATATAGGAAAAAGAAATCAGTACTCCAGATATAAGCATTCAATGCGTGAATCTTGGTGTGTTTTCTGTGATAGCATACATATGAATATTCAGACTCAACTAATAATAGAACTTCATCCGTTTTCATGTGGCAAAAGTGTGGGTTACTATCTCTAGATGCAAGGCAAGTCATAGCATATGATATCAGAAATAAAGTCTAAGACATGACAAATATAGCATGCATATAGAGTAAGCTAAATCCAACGTCATCATCATCACAGAAAAGTCATCTCTAGCATGAGATGAAAAAGAAATAAAGATAAAGGGAAAAAAAGAACTATTTATAATGCGGCACACAGAAAAAATAAGAAAAACGTGATGCATGGCAAAACAAAAGAAAAATGATAAAAGATAAGTGCAAAAGCGAAGAATGGTGTGAAAAACTAAAAATAAAGGTGGCAAATCGAAAAAGAACGTGAGAACTCACTCCCCCAAGCTAAATGGCACAGTGTCCTCAATGTGCAAAGTGTGGCACACCGAGAGACAAGAAATGGGAGGGGCAAGTGAGGATGCATGCATGGAAAAGTGAAAATAAAAAGGAAAATAAAGATATGAAAATATGATGCGGACATGATGCGGACATGATGCATGCGCAGATAGGAGTGATACAGATATATAAGTGGCACTAAAAACTCTCCCTCTCTCCCAAAAAAGATATATAAAGATATGATCTAAAAGAGAATCCCAAAATAAGTGAGGGGAGGGGGGGTGGAAAAAAGGCATCAGGACCCAGCAGAAACGGGCAGCACAACGGCAAAGGAATCGATGGCATCAAGGGTGCCTAGGAAGGTGGTGCTGCACCGTCTCCGTCCTGAGGCGGAGGTGGTGGTGGTGGCTGGACAGGCCGCTGAGCGGGTGTGGGTGTGGAAGTGGTAGCAGGTCAGGTGTGTGTGGAAGTGTGGGCGGGAACCTGCTGGGTGGGTGGGGGTACGCGCAGGAGACGCTCCAGAACCTGGGTGAGACAGTAATGGATCTGGGGGATCAGGTCAAAGCGACCAGCCATCGCAGAGACGGTGGCGGACAGGGTCCTAAGGTCGCTTCGAAGGCCACTCACCGCCCCCTCTAGAGCACGAATGCTATGAAGTACAGTGTCGGGGGGAGGTGGTGCAGAGGGACGCACCGGTCGGGGCTGTGCAGGGCGTGGCTGGCGAACTCGGGTCACGTATGTGACTGGCTCAGCGGGGAAGGGAACAAAAGGTGCTGCGCCTGCGAATGTGGGCCTGGCCTCAGTGTGAGGCCGGGGCACCGGCTGGTGGGAAGTGGAGGCAGCAGCAACGAAAGAAGAGTGCAAAAATGGCAGCGAGGTGGCCGGAGAGGTCAGTGGCACAGAAGTGTGGACAGACGCCACGACACTCTCGGAAAATACAGCAGAGGTGGGGACAGCGGTGACTACCGCTGGGGTGGAAGTGTGTGGACCAAAAGGTGCAACCCCAGAGGAGATCATGCTAGCCATGGTCTCCACGACCGCGGCAAACGAGGGCTCTCCACTCTCAACAAAGGTCGACGGGCGCTCGGGGAGTGCGGAGCAAAGAGGCTCGACGGACAGAGGGCCAGTGGTGGTGGTGGGAGTGGTGGTGACAGCCTCGGAAGTGGTGGAAGTGGTGGAAGTGGGCTCAGCTGAGGTGCTCTCGACACCGACAGAGGTGTCAAGAGCAGCGGAAACGTCAGGTATGGGCTGAGGGGCCACAGGGTCTACAGGGGCAGCAGGCTCGACAGGGGCAACGGGGTCGACAGGGGCAGCGTGGGGCTGCTCGGCCTCGTCGGCCTCGAGCACGTAAGAAGCGGGGATGAGAACATCCATCGCAAGGAGCCAGTCAACGTGGGCCGGTACAATCAGAGTCCGAGCAGGGCTCAGGAGAATCATGTAATCGGCCCCGTAAGGGCCGTGCAACCAGACCCAGTGACGCTCACCGTGCAGACGAAGCATCTTCATCCGGGTCATAACATCTATAGACAGAGAAGTGGGGCCCGGGACGCATCGCAAGTCGTCGGGGAAGTCCTCGCCGGTCATAAGAGCAAGCAATGTGATCAGGCCGCCGCAGCATATCGGTGAGCGAGCGCCCACCGATACGATGATGCGGTCCAAAAACCAAGCCGCGATATCGATCACGACGGCGGGGACAAGCTCATCGCCATCCCTAGATAGAGCTCTGGGACGTGTCATCGCGTAGAGCATATAGAGCTCTGGCGTAGACATCGTGCCCGGCTCATATCTGGCCAAAAAGGTCGTCGCCATAAGGCGTTGAGCAATGCGGAGGCAGGGATGGACAATGGCTGAGGCCTTGGCCCTACTAGGGTCAAAGGCAGCGTGAAGACCCGTAATCCGGGCCCAGAAGGCACCGGCGTCGAAGGAAGGTGGGGGGATATGGGTGGGGCCGTAACCGCGATCGGCACCGGGGACAGCGGGCCACGAGAAAAACGCTCTCATCATATCGAGAGTGACCTGGCACTCTCGATCCATGAACCGAAACGAGCATCCCTCGTCGGTCCGGGCGATCGAACTCAGAACCTCAAGTGTCGGGCGGGTAAACGTATCCGCCGACACCTGGAAGAAATCTCGCCAGCCCACGTTGTCGTACAACGTGAGCATCCCCTCTAGTACCCCCAGGCGTCCTAGGTCAGCGAGGTGTGCAAACCTGGAGGGTACGATCGAGCGCTGGGAGATACGGTCGAAGACGGCGCGGTGTGCGTCGTCTCGGAACGTAATCCCGAGCGGCCCGACCAGTGGAGCCGGAGGTAGTGGCTTTGCAGCGGCAGGGAGAGGCTGTGCGGGCTGTGGGTGCACTGCAGGCTGGGCGGGGTGTGCGGGGCCTGCAGGCTGTGCTGGGTGAACGGCATGTGTGGGAGACGGTGGAGGAGAGTCCTCCAACTCGTGGGAGGGGCCGGCATCATCCGACCGCTTCCGCTTGGCGGAAGCTCTCTTCGACTGCGGCCGTGTCCGGGGCGGCATATCGGCCCCGAGCACGCCGAAAGTGTAAAAAGTACGGTGTGTGTAAAAGAGTGGAAGGAGTATACCCAGACACGCCGTGAGTGCTCAGCAGTGGAAGCGTGCGAAGTCAGCGCCTCCACGAAGCTCAAATCAGTCCCGAGAAGCTCCCCTGGGCTCCCCTAAGCTCCCAAAAACAACCTGCGCGTGAAATGGAGATATCAGCGGGTAATAATCAAAATGTATGGAGCATTAGGGGTATCATAGATAGATATAGGAATTGATTTGGGTTTGGGGGTCGTTTAACACATGGATCCTCAAAAAATACTCAAAAAGAGGAGAAAAAGGCGAAATAGGGGGTACCGGAGGTGGCCGGAGACACGGCCGCCGGCGGCGACTCAGGCGAAGTGCGGCGAGTGGTCGGCCGGCGGTGGCTGGCCGAGCGGCAGCGTGGCAACGGCGGTCGGGTGAGTAAGGGGTGCGAGCGGGCGAGGGAAGCTGAAAGGTCGGGGGGGCGCGATCGGTTTCAGCGTTTCGAAAAACGTGTCCCCCTCGACCCCTTTATAGCAGAAGTTACGACTCGGCCGAGTGACTAGGTCACTCGGCCGAGTGGAATCAATGGAAATTCCCCCCCCCCCGCTTACGCATCGGTCGAGTGGCCTTGCCAGCCTCGGCCGAGTGGAGTAAGTCCATTCGGCCGAGTGGCTCAAGCACTCGGCAAGACTCGCCCTAGGAGCGTATCCGATTTACTCGGCCGAGTGAATATATATACTCGGCCGAGTAGCAGTTATATTGGAATCAGGAAAATAAACAGAGAGTTGGGTACAGCAGACTTCCCTCGTTCGTGAGCGGCTCGGCCGGACGAACTTGTGTACTCGGTCGAGTGACTAGTATGCTCGGCCGAGTGAGCCTTGTGTTCTGCTGTTTGTCTTCGTTTGGGCTCTAAACTCCGTCTTTCTTCCTCCAGTCGATTCCATCTTCCTCCTAAGCGTCGAGCGCCTTCTTGGGGCGCTCCTCGTCGTCTCGTTCATCCTCCTCGTGATGGATCTACCTATCTCCTCTCCTGTCAAGAAAAATAGGACCCGTTATCACAAAATTTTTGGGCGAACGACTCAAAACACTAAAAATTTCTAAAACGAAAATAAAGAAAAAGTGAAAATAAAGCAAAAATCGTCGGGTTGCCTTCCGACAAGCGCTCGTTTAAGGTCGTGAGCTCGACCCCCTATAATTTTCAATCAATGCGGGATGTTTGGTGCATATGAGATGCACCCATCAAACTTTCCGGGGAGCGCGCTTGGATTTGGACGTGGCGGCGTGTTCTCCCTCGGTGGTCTCCCATCTCGAATAGTGTTTGGGGGAGGCTCCCCCAAGCTAGCATTTGCTCCGGTCAACAGCTTTACCGGTGACGCCGATCTCCGTACCGGAGGAGCTTTCCTTGGAGACTTTAATTTCGAGAGCTTACAGAGCTCTCGAATCCTTGCGACATCAGCGTCGCCTTCATCATTTTTAGCGGAGAGGTCGGGGGAATCATCTATCTTCTCATTTTGGCTTAAATCCGGGCCTTCCTCGAAATCTTCGTCGAAAAGAGCGCCAATTGAGTGGGGGATCGCCTCCTCTATCACCTCATCAAGGAGGTCCATGTAGTCAAGTTCCTCGTGGTAAGGCATGTGCTTCATAGCCTTAGGAATGTGAAGCTCCACCTCGATGTTGCCGACATTTAAAGTTAGGGTACCTTCGCGCACGTCGACAATCACTCCGGCGGTGGCGAGGAACGGGCGTCCAAGTATCAATGAAGTATCTCCCTCCTCCTTAACGTCCATGATCACGAAGTCACATGGCAAGCATATTCCCCCCGGGACTTGTAGCGGGATGTCTTCGGCGATCCCCACCGGCCTTGTTATCCGTCCATCGGCTAATTGGATGCGCATGTCGGTGGGTTTCAACTTTGTCCCGGTGTTTAGCCTTAAGAACATGGAGAGAGGCATGAGGCTCACACTAGCCCCTAGATCAACCAACGCCTTTTGAAGAGGGACGCCGCCCAAGGTGCAAGGAATCTGAAAACTCCCCGGATCTTTAAATTTGGCCGGCTCCTTTTCTCTCTTGGTAAACCAAGAGCCCTCCTCGGCTAGCATGATCTTCTCCTTCCTCTTTCTCCCCGAAATCAAGTCCTTCAAGAATTTAGCATATGTGGGGATCTCCACGATGGCGTCGAGGAAGGGAATGTTAAGGCTAACTCCTCTAAGATACTCGAGAAACTTCGCTAGCCTTCTCTCCATTTTCGCTCTAGCAAGCCTTTGGGGAAATGGGACCGGTGGCATGAAGCGCCTTTCCTCAATCAATTGTTCCGCTCTAGATTTCTCCTTGTCTTGTGGCTCCTTCTCCTTTTCAACTTCAACTATCGGCTCAATTGGCTCCAAGCTTTCCTCCACGGGCTCCTCGGTAGGAATCATGGCGGGGGTGGTGTCCTTCCCGCCTCTAGTAGTAACGGTAACTACGGCATTGATGTGACCGGTGTTGCCCCGTGGGTTTTGCTCGGGTTACGCCGGCAATCGTTGAGTGTTCCGATTGAGCAACGCCAATTGCTCCGATATTTGAGCCACAACGGTATTAAGGGAGTCTTGCCCCGCCTTCAAGGTAGCATTTACCTTATTTTGCTCGACCATGAACGCCTCCACTCTAGCTTCGAAGTCGGATCGTTGTTGAGCTTGTGGAGGGTTTTGATTTTGATTCCTCCACCCTTGATTGTATCCGGGCGGCCTATATGGTGGAACTTGTTGCTTCGGTTGAAAGTTTTGTTGAGTAGGCCCCCTCGATGGATAGTTTTGTTGTTGGGGTGGTGGTGGTCGGGCTTGTTGAGGTGGTGGTTGTGGCGGGTTCAAAGCTCCTTCATTGTTGGCGTAAGAGAATCCGGGATGATTTCTTGCGGCCGGATTGGCCCAATATCCTTGGTTCCCCGCGACATATTGTACTTGCTCCAAGGATCCTTCTCCTTGCTCTCCTCCCACGTACATGGCTTGAGATTGGTCTTGCCAATCACACATTTGGTTCGTTGGAGCGGAGGTAGAAGGGGCTCCTTGGGGCTCCGTGATAAACTTCTCCAATCTCTCCACTACCTTGTGGAGAGAATCAAACTTGCTCGTAAGCTCCGCTATGGCCTTCACCTCGTAGATGCTAGTTGGTTTTAAGGAGGACGTAGAGTGTCCTCGCTCATCGCCCCATTGTTGATTATTTGAGGCCATCTCCTCAATTAGGGCCATAGCTTCCTCGGGAGTCTTTGACAAGATAGCACCATTCGCCGCGGCATCAATAATTTGTTTGGTCCCCGGTTGGAGACCATTGTAGAAGCTATGAACTAACTCCCATTCTTCAATGCTATGATGCGGGCATTGATGCTGCAAATCCTTAAAACGCTCCCAAGCTTCATAGAGCGTCTCCTGTGGTCCTTGCTTGAAGGACATGAGAGCGCTCCGGATCTTCACCGTCTTGGATGGCGGATAGAACTTGTCAATGAATGCACTCGCCAACTCGTCCCAAGTGGTGAAGACACCCTCAGCTTGCGTCCTCAACCAGTATAGTGCCTTGTCCTTTAGCGTGAAAGGGAAGAGACGCAGTCTGATGGCATCGATGGAGACCCCCGGCATCTGAAATGTGGCACACTTCGACAAGAATAATTGGATGTGGTAGTGGGGGTTCTCATGGGCGTTCCCATGAAATGGGTCTTGTTGCATCAAAACCACCAATCCAGTCTTTAGCTCGAAGTTCTTGTCAGCCGCTAACTCCGGCATGGCAATGGATGAGGTAGTAGAAGAAGTCTTAGGCCGAAGCCTATCACTAATAGAAATTAGCCTCGCCATCCTTGCCGCCAATTGTTCAGGAGTTTCCGGGTTGGTCATAAACCGCCCTTCCGTATTTTGTCTCCTTTCCGCTCTAAGTCTCCGCGCGGTACGTTCGATCTCGGGATCAAATAAGATAGCTGCAGGGTCCGCCGTAGATCTCGTGTACATGCACAGGGGAAACAGAGTTTCAAAGAAATGATTAGTACCGTGGAAGGGTTAGGTAAGAAATAAGAAATAAAAATAATGATAATAATAATAATAAAAGAAATAGCTAGGGTGAGAAAGAATCAAACGCAATCGCCTCCCTGGCAACGGCGCCAAAAACTTGATCGCTCCGGGATGTGACCCAAAAGAACGGTTGTAGTTTTACCGCAAGTGCACGGTGTAGCAGCGAGCGGGATATCGAACACAGGGAGGACGAATGACCGTGCTTGTTCCAATCAACCTGGCTATTTAAGAGAGAAATTTGCCTTTGGCGATCCTGTCACAATCGTCAGACAAAAAAGCGGAAATATCAAATCAAATAAAGAACGTCTAGGGAATGGGGAATCCCCGCTACTCACCGTATTTCATAAATGCGGTTTATCGGTATCAAAATTGCTTGAATGAGAATTTGGATGAACTAGTTGCAACTGAATGTAGAACCAAGCTCACGCTCTCGTGCTGTTGCCGGTCTATAGCTATCAAAGGGTTTGGGTCCAATCTCTTGCAAACCCTAGCCTAGGAAAGCTAGCATTAGGATCAACATCATCGTCCAATCGTGCACCGAGCCCAATCTCTTGCAAACTCGGTCCACGACCTAGATTGGGATAGTTCCTACCCGTCCAATCTCTTGCAAACGAGTATCGGCTGGAATTGCAACCGGAAATCCTAGTATCGGTCCAATCTCTTGCAAACCGATACTTCGAAAATCCGACTCCAACCCAATTCGGATTTCTAGGGTTTCCTATCAAATTGGGATCCAATCTCTTTCAAATCCCAATTGATATGAATACCTAGCCATCCGTAGTAAATTGATCCCAATCTAATCCCTAATAACAATTCTAGCACAATTTCTACCAATTTATCACAAATATGAAAATGGGCTTGTAGGGTTCATCCCCACGCCCCAAGACGTGGAGACTACTCACAAATCATAGCAAGATCACAAAAATAATCGTTGAAATAAGCAATGGAATTCATCACAATATTGAGATAAGCAATAAAAATAGAATTTTTAAGGAAAAGAGATGCAAACCAATGGAGTTCTTCAATTAATCCAACAAAATTCCAATCTTTGTCTCCTCTCCAATCTCAAGAATAAAGCTAAAAAAACTAATCTAAAAAGCTGCAAAAAATCTAAGAGAGAGGCTCTCTAAACTAGGGTAAAAACAGGGTTTAAATAGCCCTCAAAATCGTCCAAAAACTGTGACCAAAATACCCCTGCACAGCCTGTTTTCCGCAGTTTTCGCTACAGGCAGCGCATCGCACTCGGCCGAGTGACAAAAGTCGCTCGGCCGAGTGACAAACCCTGTAATTTTCCAGTAAGTCGGGGCCTTCAGGGGTCTCTACTTCGGGGGCGGCTCGGCCGAGTGGGTTGTCGTCACTCGGCCGATGGCTTCATAGTACTCGGGCGGACGGGATTAACCACTCGGCCGAGTGGGTCTTCTTGAAGTTCAGGCAGCCGAAAAACAGTAACTTGGATGTTTTGGAAAGGCTTCGTCTGGGCGCCACTCGGGCGGACGGGGTCTCGTCACTCGGCCGATGTGGTCTTCAGTGCTCGGCCGAGTGCACACATAAATCGCGTCTGTTCTGGTCGGCCGAGCAGTGTCTCGCTGGTCGGCCGAGTGGCTCCTCCACTCGTCCGAGTGGGACACAAAAAATGCCCAATCTGCTTATTTTGACCTCCTCGTCGCTCCTGCGACGTCTGTTCTTCTTCCGCTCCTCTTCAACAGCAAAATACCCCTCGGGGAGGTCGTCGGTGACCCTCTGGAGTAAGCGCATCTCGAGATCACTCCAAATCGCACCAAATCACCTTAAATGCGACAAAAACAACAAATCGTGAAAAGCATCGCAATATCGTCGATATATCGTGAAAAACATGATTTGGGCGATCTAAATGGCATGCAAACATGCGGAAAAAAGGTGTAAAATAAGTAGTGATCAAGCACGAAGTAGGAAATTGCACCCAATGCAGTCGAAAAGTTTATTGACGCCCCTAAAAAGTCCTAAAGATTCGAGCGTGGGGCAATCAGCGAAAATGGTAGGACGCATGGGGCAAGAAAGAATGGCGTGTAGACGTGCAGATTGTTCCTCAGATGATGGATTAATGCCAAGGAATGATGGGGGAAAAGGGCCGTGTAGGTAGTGTCTGTGTGACGATGATGCAGGTTCTTTTCCCTTCCTAGACATGGTAATGACATAGGAGAAGAAAAATAATGTGGGGGATGATGTCTAGGAGGATGATAAAGCATATGTAGGAGGCAGACGCAAAATCAAGACATTACAGATGAGAAGAGAAATATTAAGCTTGGCAAGAAGTTACCGAGCAATGATGCGACTCCAAGCTAGATGCATCCCTCTAGATGCCCTGGCAAAATACGGAGAGCCCGCCGCCTCATTTCTTAGATGGAACGGTTGGGTTTTTTGGGTTTGGGAAAATATGGGTTTGTAGGGTTAAGGTTTTTGGGGAATTTGGATGTTGGGCTTAATAGTAGGAGATAGGGAAGTAGATGGTGTTCGTGGTATTGGGTAATGGTTGTGGGTTGATTTGGTTTCAAGAAACTGCTGGTGGAAGGCAAATTTGGGGTTTGGGTGTTGGGTTCTCCTTTTTTCTTCGAAATGGGTCGTGTAGGGAATATGGTTGGCTTTATTAGGATGTAGCGATCCGATCGGGTGAACTCCCACCCGATCGGGTCATTGCATCGGGTGTGTTCCAATTGAGAAATGAAGCTACAGGTCACCCGATCGGGTGGGAGTTCACCCAATCGGGTCACCGACTCTCAGAAAGTTCACCTCGTTACTGGAAAATATGACCCGATCAACCACCCGCTCGCCGGCTGTGTCACTCGATCAGGTGATCCAATTGCTTGATTATCAGATACTGGAGTAGTTTCAACCGGACATCAACCTGATCATGACAGTATCACCCGATTGGGTGATTCTTCCATAGAACCAAAGCTGTTCCTGCACAATCCTGCACAATCCTGCACAAAATTTCAAAATTCGCTAAGTTTCGAAACAAGGACCCCCTGAGCTGTAAATTTATACTAATATGTACCAATCAATCTTATTGAAAGCGAGTAAAGGGTTAGAACATGGGTTGCCTCCCATGAAGCGCTTGGTTATAGTCGACAGTTCGACTCCTCAATTTTTGTTCAATGCGGATCCCGAGGATTTGCAGCGGAGCTGTCGGTCGTCGAGTTTTTGACCGGAGAAATTTCGGGCTCGCTGATCGTATAGTGCTTTAAGCGCTGCCCATTGACCTTAAAGGGTTCTTCTCTTCTCGTGATCTCAATGGCTCCATGTGGGAAGACCTTGGTGACTCGGAAGGGTCCCGACCACCTAGACTTGAGATTTCCAGAAAAAAGCATCAGTCTTGATTTGAATGGGAGAACTAAGTCTCCTTCATTGAATTATTTCTTCAAGATACGCCTGTCGTGCCACCGCTTCAATTTCTCTTTGTAGATTCGGGCATTTTCGTATGCGTTGAGCCGGATCTCATCAAGTTCATTTAGTTGGAGTTGTCGGTGGATCCCTACCTCTTTGGCATTGAAGTTCAGATGCCTGATAGCCCAAAATGCCTTATGCTCCAATTCCACAGGCAAATGACATGCCTTCCCGTAAACAAGTCGATAAGGGGTCGTGCTGATCGGAGTATTAAATGCAGTGCTGTAGGCCCAAAGCGCATCTGAAAGCTTGGATGACCAATCCTTCCTAGAGCTAGCTACTGTCTTCTCTAGGATGCTCTTTATCTCCCGGTTCGAGACTTCCACCTGACCACTAGTCTGCGGATGATAAGTACGCTCGATTCGGTGCTGCACTCTGTACTTCTTCAAAAGGGCTTCAAATTTCTTCTCTATGAAGTGGCTCCCTCCATCGCTAATTAGGACTCGAGGCACACCGAATCTCGGGAAGATATTGTTTTTCAAGAATTTGGCCACTACCCGGGAATCATTGGTGGGGCTGACCGGCGCCCCGGCTCGGCACGAACGGGGGCGCAGAAATCTAAATATTTGTAACCGCAAGCGCACGGTGTTGTAGTGTGGCTTGGGGGTCGAACACAGGGATACGAGGATGTGCTTGTGTCAAAGAGGACCAAAATCACCCCATGGGCGAGCTAGCCCAGATCGAATGATGGGTTGTCACGGTAAAGGAAAGCGAGGTATAAACAATATGAAAATAAAACCCGGGACTTTGGTTTCCACCCCAACGAGTGACTCTCGCCGATACAGCCTACGGGTAGGATGGCGATCGGAATTAGGGTCTAATGGTGAGACGTTGCCTCTAAAAGTGGTACCGACATCCCATGGACCCGATATTCCGGTCGGTGCCCAGGATGATATGCCGGACTTCCCAGGTTCGATCAGTGGGCACTCCCGTGTCCATTAACACTGATCGACTCTGGGAGCACTAAGCTTGCAACGATAACTCCCAACGTCTTATCCTGCCGCTCCCGCGCGCTAGGATTCGGCGTCTACGCTAAGGGTGTGAGCTATGGCTAGGGAGTCAACCGCCAAGTTTATTCCCCCTTGGCCCGACGGTCAAAGGCGGTCTTTTTCCCGCCGATGACAATAAAACACCCCGCGTAACCGTTAGATTCCTAATCCCTATCGATTTCCTAACCCTATGGACGCATCGGGAAGAGCCCCCAAAGGGGTTTCCGCCAAAACCCCGGATTAGGGAACTACTCACAAATATTCATTAAAAAGCGATCTAAATGAAAATGAACCGTCAAAATCATAATCAGATAATAGGAATGCAAAGGTAGTAAAGCAATTAAGATAATACTAAAGTTTTACAAAGATCCAAAAAATTACAAAAACTGGGAAATTACAGCCGTCACAAAATGAAGAAAACAGTAAAAAATAACCAACTCCCGAATCTGGGAAACCTAGGGTTCTATTTATAGAAAACGACATCACCCGATCGGTTGACAAGTCAACCGGTCGGGTGAGCCGCTTCACAAAATCACAGCGCATTGCAGAGGTTTCACCCGGTCAGTATGAACCGGTCGGTTGGAATTTGGTGCGGTCGGTTGGATCTTGGTGCCGACCGGTTGGATCTTGGTGCGGGCCGGGTGAGGAGACCGGTTGGAGCTTCGAGTCTTAGCTGTTGAAATTCAGCTACAGGTGAACCGATCGGGTTAAGGTCACCCGATCGGTTGGAAATCAGCTTCGAATTTCCAGAGACTTTGAGCTTTTGACCCTGTCGCTGAACCGACCGGGTGACTTCTCGTGAGCTCCAAGCTGCGCCCGGGTGGTGCACGCGTGCATCACCCGATCGGTTGGAGATGACCAACCGACCGGGTGAGGGGCTGAAAGATGTAATCTTCGTCGTTTGACCCCCTGGATCACGCGTGACTCCTCCCGTTGCTCCGGGGACACATGATATCATCGTTTTACGCCCCAAATACCAGCAAACTCCTGCAAAACACGGAAAACACGGAAAAGTGAAAGAAAACAAGAAAACACAAGAAAACACGAGAAAATGAATAAAAGACGGCGGTAAAATACGGAAAAACACGGAAGAAAACGTGCGTAAATATATGAAATATAAACGCACGTCAGGGGCTAGTTGTCACCTCCACCCACTTGAATACATAGTCCATGGCCACCAAGATGTACTGGTTACCATAGGAAGAGGGAAACGTCCCCATGAAGTAGATTCCCTAAACATCAAAGATCTCAACTTCCAGGATGTAATGCTGTGGCATTTCGTTTCTCTTAGATATGATTCTCGTCCTTTGGCACTTGTCACATGCCTGGACATATGCATAAGTGTCCTTGAAAAGAGTCGGCCAATAGAATCCACTTTGGAGAATCTTCACCGTAGTCTTATAAGAACTTTCATGGCCTCCGCATTATTGATCATGGCAATGAGAAATTATGGAGGTCGCCTCTGTTTCAGGAATACACCTCCGTATCATCCCATCATTGCAAGTCTTGTATATATAAGGGTCATCCCAATAGAATTTTCGAACTTCGTGAAAGAACTTCTTCTTTTGCTGATAACTTACATTGTGGGGTACAATGGCACACATGAGATAGTTGGCGATGTCGGCATACCACGGAGTCGAAACAGAAGAAATAGAGAAAAGATGCTCATTAGGAAGTGAGTCATCAATAGGAGTGGCATCCAGGTCGAAGGTAGATAACCTAGATAGATGGTCGGCGACGACATTCTCCGCCCCTTTCTTGTCCTTGATTTCCAAGTTAAATTCTTGGAGGAGGAGAATCCACCTTATGAGGCACGGCTTGGCCTCCTTCTTGCTCAAAAGGTACTTGAGGGCGGCATGATCGGTATGCACGATAACCTTAGCACCCACAAGATACGATTGGAACTTATCCATGGCATGGATGACGGCTAGCAACTCCTTTTCTGTCGTCGTATAGTTCCTTTGAGCCTTGTCGAGGGTCTTGCTTGTATAATAAATGACGTGTAGATTTTTGTCTTTCCTTTTCCCTAAGACGGCCCCAACTGCATAGTCGCTAGCGTCGCACATCAATTCGAACGATAGACTCCAGTCGGGCAGCTGAATCACAGGTGCGAAAATAAGGGCTTGCTTCAAGAGGTGGAAAGCTTCCATACACTTGTCATCGAAGATGAAATGTGTGTCCTTCACAAGGAGCTGGGTCAAGGGACTAGAAATTTTAGAGAAATCCTTTATAAACCGGCGGTAGAATCATGCATGCCCTAAGAAACCACGGACTCCCTGAAGGGTAAGTGGAGGCGGAAGCTTTTCGTTGACATCGACCTTTGCTTTGTCCACCTCAATCCCTCTTGAAGAGATAATGTGCCCCAACATGACTCCTTCTTGTACCATAAAGTGGCACTTCACCCAATTTAGAACTAACCCTTTAGCTTGACATCTTTGCGGGACTTTAGCTAGGGTGTGGAGACATGAGTTGAACTCCATTCCATAAACGAAAAAATCATCCATGAAAACCTCCATTATGTCCTGGAAGAAATCAGAGAAAATTGCGGACATCAATCTTCAAAAGGTGGCCGGGGCGTTGCAAAGCCCAAACAGCATCCTCCTATAAGCATACGTCCCAAACGGACATGTAAAAGTGGTCTTTTCTTGGTCATCATGGTGGATGGGGATTTGCAGGAAGCCGGACTATCCATCCATGAAGCAAAAATAGTTGTGCTTGGCCAGTCTTTCAAGCATTTGATCAATAAAAGGGAGATGATAATGATCTTTCCTCGTGGCTTTGTTTAATTTCCGATAATCAATGCACATTCGATATCTGGTGACTGTCTTTGTAGGTATAAGCTCATTTTTCTCGTTATGAATGACCGTCATTCCTCCCTTCTTGGGCACAACATGTACCGGGCTAACCCAACGACTGTCGAAAATAGGATAGATAATCCCGGCCTGGAGAAGTCTAACAATCTCCTTCTTAAATACTTACATTATAATGAGGGTTCAATCTTCGTTGTGGCTCAATGGAAGTGGCTTGCTCATCTTCAAGCAATATCCTATGCGAGCAAAGCCCCAAGCGTACTCCCTTCAAGTCCTCAATCATATAGCCGAAAACATTCTTAAATCTCTTCAGAATATCAAGAAGTTTGGCCATCTGGTCTTTGGGTAGCGAGGAGTTCACAATGATCGGCTACGTCGAATCCTTCCCCAAATATTCATACCTCAATCCTGGAGGTAACTCCTTCATCTCGACTTCGTGTGGTCCCGACACATATTTTTCAAACTGTGCATCCTCCAATGAAAGAGCCTCTTTCTGGGTCTCCGGGAAGCCAACATCTGGATCTTCACTTTCAACTGTGGGTCCGCGGGGTGAAGCCTTGCAAGGTGGTGAGGAGACCATGGAGGAAGGCTCTGGTTCCATCTCAAGTGTATGATAACTATCGGGCAAAAAAGCTTCAACATGAAAGCAAGTCTCAATAGTAGATAGCTCTCCACCACTACCTCCAATTCCATCATTGTCCCAAACTCCAGGGTGCTCTGTAGAGGACTGTAAGTAAAGGATAGATTCCTTCTCACGTCAGTTGACAAGTCCTGCCAGATAATCCTTCAGACAAATCTCTCTATCAATGCGTAGATCACCCTCATTGAAATCGGTATTGTGTATGCCAATAAGCACCGCATCATCAGAAGGGGAAAAAAATATCGTGTCGGAATGCTGCTGAATATCATGATTCCTCTTTTGATTGTCCACTGCAGCCGACAGGAAGGATTAGATGCTCGGGGTGCTTAGAGATTCTACGAGACACTGGACAAAATAGCTGGCGTGGTGTGCATGTGCCCAAATATCATTTGAAACGGCACACGACATTCTTGCTACAGGGTAGAAAACATGTAAGAAAAGGAGAGAAAGAGGACTACAACAATAGAGAACACGTTAATAGCACAAGTCGTAGGAATGGAGAGATAAGAATGTCGACGGCTGTATGGAGACATAGTCTACCAACCCTCTACAACGAATATGTACAATATGTCCATGCAAAATTAAAAAGGGTGTAGAATGTGAAAATGATCACAGGGTAAGGATGTGAGCTAGTCTCAAGGATAACAAGATCCTAAGTGTAACAAGCACATTACCTCCCCGGCAACGGCGACATAAGGCTTGACCTCCCGCCTGTTTGACATGCAAATCGGGACGGGATACTAGAATTAGAATTTATAAACCGCCAGCGCATGGTGTCGAAGTGTGGCTTGGGGGTCGATCACGGGGAGGCGTGTGTTGTACTTGTAAACATTCAGGGACCGGATCACCCGATGGATGAGGTAGCCTATTCTCTGGTTGGTTGTCATGATAGTAATCTAATGGAAAAGATGTAAGAGGTAAAAAGGTAACCTAGGACTTTGGCTTCCGCCCTAATCATGGGTTCTCACTATTACGGTCTAATGATAGGAATTCGACCGAATGCTAGGGTTTGGCGGTGAGACGTTGCCTCTAGAAGTAGTACCTAGCGTCCCATGGGCCCGATATTCCGATCGATGCCCAGGATGATATGATAGGTCTACCCGGCTTCGGACGGTAGGCATTCCCATGTCCAACACCATCCGACTCTGGGAGCACTAAGTTTGCAACGATTACTCCCGACATTTCATCCAAGTCGTTCCCACGTGCAAGGACTCAATGTCTACGCTAGGAGGTGAGCTGTGACTAGAGAATCAAACTCCTGTTTTATTTCCTCTTGGCCCGACGGTCAAAGGCGGTCTTTCTCCCGCCGATGACAATGAAACGCCCCCGCATAACCATCAAAATCCCTAGATCCAATCCAATCCCTAGTCATATGGCCGTTCTAGGAAGAACCCACGAAGGGGCTTCCACCAATGTCACAGATTGAAGAACTACTCACTATACATGGTATGAAATGCAATAAAACGGGATATAGCCATAAGAATGGAAATCATGCGATTGTTTACCCTAGCAAATAGAAGTACAAACGCAATTCAGAATATAAGAACGATCAAAGAACTTACAATTAGAGTTTAATTCAGAGCAGCCAAAAATCCCTAAAAACAGCTTAAAATGGGGATTGCGTTTCTGGGAAAACCTAGCCCTATTTATACAAGTGGGCAAGATACCAGGGAATATTCCCACAAAAAGACAAAAATAGACATTCATCCGATCGGTTGAAACTTCACCCGATAGGGTGAGACGACGGGAAATTGTGTCTTCAGCTTCTGATAAATCTCACCCGATCACTGAACCGATCGGGTGAGTCTTCGACTTCTTGAGCATGGGAAGTAGCAGCTACATGTGGCCCAATCAGTTGACAAGTCAACCGACCGGGTGAGTTTTGGCCTTCAAAACTGCGTTCTGTTTTACATCCACCCAATCACTGAACCGATCGGAGGGATCTGTCTCTTCCTCAGGACTGATACAGCCGCATGAACCGATCGGGTGGCTATTCTACCCATTCGTTTGAGAGCTGATACATGGTTTTTCCTTGACGAATGGCTCTCGGGATCTCGTGCGACACCTCTGGTTGCTCCGGGGACTCATGATGTTGGTTGTATATGTCCCATGCGCTAACAATATCCTGCAAATGCACACAAACACAATGAAAGTAAAAAGGAACTAAAAAACACAAAGGAACGGATACGAAACAACGAAAAACGACGGGAAACGACGGAGAAGACGTGTGTGAATGTATAAAATATAAACGCACGTCAACATGTATGATAGAATTCTATATAACTAGAATAACACTACACCAATCATACAAGCAGATAACACGCGAATATCCATACAAACAAGGCACTCCTATATGTCACATACGACTACATGACGTGTGTTTATATTTTATATATTCACACATGTCTTCTTCGTGTTTTTCTGTCGTTTTCCGTTGTTTTATATCCGTTCTTTTGTGTTTTTTGTATCTTTTCACTTTCTCAGTTTTTTTGTGTGAATGCGGGAGATTGCCAACATCGGGGACATATAATGAAGATATCATGAGCCCCCGGAGCAGCCGGAGGAGTCACGCGCGATCCAGAGGGCCAAACGACGAAGAAATCCACATTTCAGCCCTCAACCGATCGGTTGGACACAGCCAACCGATCGGTTGATGACGTGTATCTCACCCGGACAAAGGCTGAAGTGAAGAGTAGCTCAACCGATCGGTTCGTTGATCGTGTGAAATCGATAGAACTCTCTGTCTTTTTGGGGATATTTCCAACCGATCGATTGACACCTGATGCTGCATCTCTCAAATCGACGACCCGATGGCACCACCCGCTCTCCTCAGCGCCCGGTTGAAGCTTCTGAAGCCGTTAGCAAAAGCGCTAAGCAGCTCAACCGATCGGTTGATGCTTCAACTTGAGCTCAATTTCTATATATAGTTGACCTAGGGTTGCTGAAAACGGATCCGGTTATTTTTTCTGTCTTTTTTGTATTGCGACGGCTGGAATTTTATCTGTTTTTGTAAGTGTTCTGATTACTTTGAAACTTTAATATTTTCTTAATACCATTGCTAGTATCTCATTTCAATTGTTTGATCATGATTTCTACCGTTGATTTTTTTTAGATTGTGTTTTAGCTATGAATTGTGAGTAGCTCCCAAATCTGGGATTTTGGTGGAAACCCCTTCGTGGGTTCTCCCTAATGCGTCCATAGGACTAGGATTTTGATAGGGGTTAGGAATTTAGATGGTTACGCTGGGTGTTTCATCTTCATTGGCGGGAAAAAGACCGTCTTTGACCGTCGGGCCAAGGGGGAATAAACTTGGCGGTTGACTCCCTAGCCACAGCTCACGCCCTTAGCATAGACATTGAATCCTAGCGCGTGAGAACGGCAGGATGAGATGTTGGGAGTACTTGTTGCGAGCTTAGTGCTCCCGGAGTCGGTCGGTGTTAATGGACATGGGAATGCCCACCGACCGAACCCGGGTAGTTCTAGCGTATCATCCTGGGCACCGACCGGAATATCGGGCCCATGGGACGTTAGGTATCACTCTTAGAGGCAACGTCTCATCACTAAACCCTAAATCCTATCGTATTCCTTTCCGTCAGTCGTAATAGTGAGAACACATGATAGGGTGGAAACCGGAGTCCTAGGTTTCCTTTTATATCGTTTATCCTTCGTATCTATATTCTTTGACAACCATCGATCGTTCGGGCTAGCTCACCCATCGAGTGAACCGGTTCCTCTCTGACACAAGCACAACACACGCCTCCCTGTGTTCGACCCCCAAGCCACACTACAACACCGTGCGCTTGCGGTATAAATATTTAAATCTGGTATCCCCAATCCTATTGCACTTGTATGCTTAAATCTAGGGGACGTCACTACATACAAATACACATCACATACATACATTGTAGTAAATGCAGACCACTACACTACACAATTGTACCTACACATCCAACATACAACTACACCTACGCATACAAGATCCACATACACAAATGCACAATTACACAAATGCACAAATACACAAGATCCACTACACCGCAAAAATATACTTTAACACCCATACTACTATAATGTACATCCATACACACAACCACCATATCTACAACTAGTAGATGATACAACTACAAATACATCCACAAATACCATACAACCCCCTACTAGTACATATATCTCCACTATAAGCATATCGCTACACACTAAGATTCATATAGTACATGTTATACAAACCATATAGCCACACCCGTAAATATACGCTTACATCTAGATACACATACACATACACCAAGACATACAAGGTTACATACAAAAACATACCCCCCATAATATATACCCATATCCATTATCTACACACATACCTCTATATACCACCTATACAAACAAGCCTGAGAGTATGTACACATATAAAGCCAAGTACACCAACCTACAAATACATACCAACTGCACCTATAAACACAGTAGTATGCACCGTAGAGCGTCATCCAAAGGTGGCAATCTATACACCTTGAAACAAAGTCCATCCTTGGCCTCCTAAAGTTAGGGCTCTACACCAATGATGACTTAATTTAGATTCTAGGATAACTACCCACCTTAGGACACTATTGTCCCTATAGAACATTACATGTACTATCTTACGCATGCCGCAATGTGGTGACATGCATGGACCACCAAGTGTAACGCCCCGCTCCCCAGGATACCCAGAAATTACGAATCTGTCTCACGTATCCCTAGAGCAGCAAGTGTTACAAAGAAAGAGAAAGGAAGAGATAGTACTAAAAGAATATGCAGGTCACTACACACATGCTGGAAAGTACAAGTAATGCTCCAACACAGAAAAGACAACACAAGAGAATAATATGCACATAAAACATCATTCATTTTATTACAATATTACAAAGAGTACAACATACATCATCATCTGTAGGGGTACAAAGGGAACAAAAGGGAAATCCCAGAAAACCCACATAGGAAAAATATGACCCCACCCAGTACAACTCACTCTCTAAACTACTCCTAAGAACCAACTGTGCAAGGTCACCCTTTAAGGGTTCTATCTCTGAATAATTTCCTGGTCCAGTCCAGCTCAGTTTGCCCTGCTCCTAAACCTGGAAAAGGTAAATGGGACACGTCAATGCGTGACCTAGTAGGATAATCTAATTACGTTAAGTATGGTCCGTCTCAGAACTATTCTTCCTAGTAAGGTCATGTCACCAACTATAAACATGTCAACTTTTAACGTATAAGAAACGAATACAAGCACTGTAAGGAAACATACTGAGTTGAATTGCATAAAAAAAGTGAGCATCACCAGAAAAGATGAAAAGTAAAGGTTGCAGAATTAAATAAGCGTAAAGTAAAGACATACAATTACAGATATTTATATGATGCATATGAAATGATTATGAATGCAAATGCAACACCTAAGGTATCCCATCTATACTAGCGTGCCTACAAGTGCATATCTCCACTGTTGCACCACAATGGATTCAAGAGGTGGCCCCGGTGATTTCCCCCCAACTCCTACCGTGACACTTTGCTCCATTGTGTAGATGGAGGTGTAGATAGTATATGATGAGTAAATCTATATGTAAGGCATACTATCTGTGTAATGAAGTACCGTGTGTTGTATATAAATATGTGCTAGTATATGCCTTGTTTACATTTGAGCGTATATGGAAGACTATATGATTGAATGTAAAGTTTAAGGGTAGATACTGAACTATATTTAAGGAATGTAAGAAGATATAATTGTATATGGGTATCTAATGGGTGTTTATCTATATGAAGTATATGTGTGTATAAATATTGGAGTATAAATAAATTCATGTTATGTATGTGTTGGTATATGGAAGTTTGCTTGTAAGTCTAAGTGGAAGTATATTTGAATGAATAAGAGTATATGATGATATACATAAGAATAATTATATGTGTA
Organism: Scilla litardierei; assembly: GCA_030789695.1. Classification (NCBI taxonomy): domain Eukaryota; kingdom Viridiplantae; phylum Streptophyta; class Magnoliopsida; order Asparagales; family Asparagaceae; genus Scilla; species Scilla litardierei. Next base: position 122,607,085 of record CM061134.1, read on the forward strand.
TGTATATTATAAATGTGGTTGTGTGAGTTGATATAGTAAGATATGTATATATAGGTATAGCTACATTTGGATATGGATTATAAGTAGTGTGTGAAACATATTGGCTTACTAAATGGTGTGTGTGTGTGTGTGTGTGTGTGTGTGTGTGTGTGTGTGTGTACATAAGTGGGTATGACTAGTTTTGCAATGTTGGTGTACTAATATGTTTATATACATTGTGTGAAGATATGTGTATGATATGAAGACAGGGATGTATGTGTAACGGGTGAATAAGATTTATATGTCAATGGATATGTCTTATGTATACATGTGTGTGTATATATATAATGTATTGGGCTATGTCTTTGCTATAGTAAATATGTAGTGTTGAGTATGCTGTATTGAATATATTCCATCTAATATAAATGAATAGTTTTCAACTTGTATATGTGTATACTTGTGTGGGTATATAAATGGATAAATATAGAACTACATATATAAATATTGGATATGGGTATATATGTATATATCTTTATTTATAGAGTGAGTGTGTATTGGTATGTTGGTATACTATATATATGACCTAATATATGGGATGTATGGAGAAGTCTTAACATTCGACATATGTATTGATATATGATCATACATTATTGTAAGTAATGTATAGTTGTATATATATTGGGTGCTAATTATGTTATTATGATCTTGGGTTAAGATAGATGTATACGTATATAGTAGGGAATAAGTATTAATATTGTCTCTTAATTTAAGTGTATTGCCTTGCTATGTAATTCTTTATGTTATAGGTATCAGTAAGATATACTGTGGTTGAGCAGTATATGTGTATGTGTGTATGATAGGTCTATATTCTAGTATACATCTATAAGTATGGTGCATGTATGTGGTATTGGCGTATATATGTAACATAAACGTCGTGTTGTTTGTATTGTTGGAAGCAACGATCTAGGATCTTTAGTTTGATGATGACAAATGTGTGTGTTAGTACTTAACGTGTGTGCTAAGTGTGTTTCAGGGATGGCAAGGACGTAAATTCTTCAAAGTGATGACTAAGCCAATTGTTGGAGAAATTGCTAAACACAAAGCAATTGGACCTAATCATAGAGCTATACACATAGCAAAGATGACTTGGTCAAGATGAAGAGATGGGATGAGATATCATATCAAATCAATTGTGGAGATTTGTTCAAACCTAAATCATATTCAAACTCCTAATCAAATCCCATATTGATTGGGTCAAATATCTACGCGGTTAACAAATCTCTATCCCTTTCAAAATCCTACCAACTCCTATATAAACCTCTCTTCGTGAAGAGGGAAGCATGCGGCAAGAACATCAAAGGGGAACAAAAATTATTGCGGCCAAAACAAAAAGAATACGGCAAAAGCAAAAACCCTACTCTATAAACATCATAGCCGCAAGTTTGTAGCCGCAAGTTTATTTCTCCAATCAAAATTCATCATTGCCGTAACTTGTGATTCACCAAGGCCATATAATTCATCTTCATTGCCGTGAGCAACATTAAGGAACACCAAGCTTAACCTTTCATCTTGAAGCAAAACTAAGCTCCAAGCCGTACTCCATCTCACACAAACCAACACCCAGCTCTTCCTTACCGTGACCACCTATTGACGAAGCCATCGTCATCTTCGTTCAAAGACCGAGCCGTGGAGATCAAAATCTTAGGCTGGAGATATATTGGGTTGCCATTGAGGAAGATGGAGACTCAAGGTGTTGTCGTCGACCCATCATCAGAGAAGATCAAGCCTGAGAACCTTGCTGACGAGTCGCCACCGCCATGAAGAAGCTGTCGTCGGAGCCATTGTCACTGAAGTTGAAAGAGGCGCAGTCAGAGTCATCGCTGCCCTTGTTGACGTCGTCACCTCACCAAGCTGTCGTCGTCGCACATTGAAGCCCCCGCCGTCGTAGAAGATCAACAAAGTCGAAGCGTCGAGTCGCCGTCGTTTGTTGAGGAGCCATCGACGTGGACGAGTCGCTGCCATTGAGAAGGAGCATGAACCCTGCCATTGAGGAGGCCGCTCTTGCCACCGGAGTTTGCTCCGACGAGAAGTTCGAAGCCCCGGAGTACGCTCGTGGAAGTCGAAGCTGAAGCTACCATCGCCAAAGTTGGACTTACCGTCGTTGAAGTCGAAGAAGACCTGAACCCTCGCTGCATATGCTCTCGCTGTCGACGAAGAAGTGGAGAACCTTCGCAGCTGCCGCTCAAACATCAAATATCTTCATCCTTAACAGTGCGCAGCAGCGAAGTCGAAGATCATTATCGCCAACGCTTTGGGTTTCCACTGCACGAAGGCCGCCGTTGTGTTGCTCGAAGAAGCAGCACGTCAAAGCTGGTTGCCGCCGTCCCCGTCCTTGAAGCAGTCGCCATGAAGAGCTCCGCTGCATGCCCTAGTCGAGATCAAGTCGGAAGCGGCTGATGTGGGTAGAGGATCACGTGAAAAACGAAGAGAGAAAGCGAAACCTTGCTGCTGACGTAGATTATTGAGGTTTGCTGTGTGCACACACACCGAAGAGTATTTAAGTTGAACTGAAATTGCTTTGTGCTCAGACCAGAGTGCTATTTGAGACAGATTGAGATCCAGGAGTCGGATCGAGACACCGTTTGCGTCAGACTGGAGCTGACGACATGCTGACTGACAGATACGACTTCACGGATATGAACTGAGCATTTCTAAACCCTTTACTCTTTATATTTCGTGTCTTAGTGTAACGTTCTCTGCAGGGGAAACTTTTACCATATTTTGTGACTATTTTGGACTTGTCTAGTTGGGGCTAGACAAGAGTGTCTTGACGTGTTGTCGCAGTCAAGATATGCATTTACTAGGTTGATAGGGTTCTGCACTTTGTTGAGTGTGGTACAGTCTAGGTGGGGAGTTGGAGGTAGGACCCCATTGTAGGTGTACAGAAGGAACTTATTAATGCTAGTATTTGCTTGGGGCTGGATGTAGGTCGTTGATGCAATCGAACCAGGGTAAATCTGTGCGTACTCTGTGATTGCCTCTTATTTACTCTGCTTGTGATTTTAACTGCGTGTAATTTCTTATGGGTTGCGCGAGAATATTTTTATAAACCTATTCACCCCCTTAGGCTAGGATCCAGATCCAACAAGTGGTATCAGAGCAGGTTAGAGGATCTAGTCTAGTCTAGCTATCATGAAAACCCCAAAGTTAGTCTTTCCCCATGGCATGCCTATTGATCGTCCTCCTCTTTTTAGTGGCCATGATTATATATACTGGAAGACTAGGATGAAAACTTATTTACTATCTGTTGATGTTGATACCTGGTACATTATTGATAACAGATATTCTATGCCTGAAAGTAATCTGAATTTAAATGATAAAAATGTGTGTGCTATAAATGCTAGAGTAATGAATATCTTATTGTGTGGGTTGAGTAGAATAATATTTGACCGTATCTCACATTGCTCTTCTGCGTAGGATATATGGAGGGCTTTGAAAATTGCATATAGAAGTGAGAAATCCATCAGCTGTAATGAAGAGAATCAAAAGGGAAGAAACGCTCTTTTAAATAATTTTGATGCTTCTCTTTGTGACAATACTAAGCGTAAAGTTATTTGTTTTAAATGCATGAAGCAGGGACACTTCGCGAAACATTACCCACAAGAAGCATCTTGTGTCGGAGAGAAGAAAGGAAAAGCTGTAGTGCGAACGTGGGGCATTGATAGTGGAGATGAGCTCGAGGAGAATGAAGCACACTCCTCCCTCTGCTTGATGGCAAAACATAACGAGGTAAAATCTGGTAGTAAAGATGAACTTCTAATTATCTGTAAAGCAATGCAAGAGGAAATTGATGAGCTAGAACTCACGTTGAATGATTATATGAATGCAAGCTTTAAATTACAAAAAGAAAATTGTGACATTTCTGAAGAAGTTGACATCCTTAAAGAAAAACTTGATGAACGTGATTCTACCATTGCTATAATGAAAAAGGAAAAATCATAATTTAATGAAGAAGTTGCTTGTCTTTCTTGCCCTTCCTTCTTGAATGAAATTAGCATGCTTAAGTATGACTTATTAAGCTTGAAGCTGAAAAATATAATGTGATTAAAGAGCTTAATGATAAATTGTGCATGTTAAATAACGAACTTAACAGGAAAATGGTTGAATCTAAAAAGAAGGAAGAGGAAAACAAGAAAGCTTTTATAAGTAAATGTAATTTGCTTGTGGATGAGAATAAAATATTAAAATCCAAAGTTTCTAGTCTAGAATTGTCATTAAGAAAATTTTCAATTGGTAAACATTCGTTGGATACCATACTTGAAAATCAATTATATGGCAATAATAGAAGAAGACTTGGATTTGGTTTAAAAAACGTTGAAAGGCCCAAAGTTAAGAAATTCCACAATGTGCCTTCGATTGTGAAAAATATGCATGCAAAGTGCTTTACTTGTGATAGTGTTGGTCACACATCATATTATTGTAAGTTTAGGAACACAAATATAAAGTTCAAACAAGTGTGGGTTCCTAAAACTTTAATGGCTAACACTAGTGGACCTTATTGGATTTCAAGGTCACGCTTAACACCTTTCATGTATGTAAGGTGGAGATTTGGCGAGGAGCAATGAATTGAGAGTCTTATTCTTTTAGCTCCTTAGTCAAATAGCGACGTGAAGGTATATTTTTTTTCCATCTTTGCATTCATTGCATACCTTCGTAGATTTTGTGTGTGCTTGAATTAATTTTTGTTTGTGTGCTTGTTTGTTTGCTTTTTAGGTGTGTTTTAGTTCCTTATAAAATAAAAATAAAAAATTTGAAAAACCAAAAATAAAAAAAATGGTGCTTAATGAATACCTCTTTATGATTCATTATAAGTGGTATTTCTTGAATGTTCATTCATATCCTTTGTAGAAATCATTGTATTATTGTTATAGCTACATGCGCATGTTAGAATCTATTTTGTAGCCATGACATGCTTCATGAAATGATTAATTTGATTTCTACACCTACATACACACTTCCACAAATATTAAACTTTTAGTACTTTTGGAGATTCTTTTGATGAATATTGGAAAGTGAATGTAGGATGAATAAAACCTGCATTATCTAAGGGATATGATGTGTAGTGCCATGAATAAAAATTGAGCACAAAAGAATTGTAAAAGAAAAAATATACATGAAAATTGCTCCGTATGAAAAATGGATACAATTCATGGCAAGTACACTACCCACGAGTATCCAACATAAGCTTTATGGGTAATCTTTAGCGTTGGTGTATTTTACTCGTCAAGCAATGCCACCCTACATCTAAGAGTCCTTATAGGCTATGTTTTGGGGTTTGGTACCTTGAACTCATTTTTAATGAGGTGGGAAAAATCAATTGTCACGCCCCGCTTCCCTAAATAGGAGGCGAGACGTGAGAAGGTCTGCACAGACATGGAGCTGTGAAGCAACACGCCTGATAAGCGTCAAACTAACATATACAGGTCCCTGTAACCACGAGCAGAACAAGATAATAACACAAGGAGATACAGAAATAAAATCCCAAATCTCAGCAATGTCCAAACATAAAATTAAGTTCAACATCCAGAAAAGCCACCAGGCTAAAGGAAAGAGTCTAAAGGCCCAGAACAAGGCCAACAAGGACAAACATAAACAGAGTATTGGTACTACGCACCGACAACAAAACAGTCTAAAATGAAGAACACAAGGAGCCTCTACGACTGATCGCCCGTGTCCTCGTACTCCTCGATGAACGCGGGTTCTGACTCAGCATCAGCGAACACCACGTCCTCAGCAGCAACCTCAGGCACAGGATCTAACATATGTCACCCAAAAGAGTAAAGGGGCACATGTCAGCAAGTCTAAAAGACTTGGGCAAAGAAACTGAAAGAAAGGTAAACTAGCATCCTAGCGGTTATAGTATGCATGACATGGCAGTTATGGTAAGAGTGCACAAGTAAGTCAGGTGTAACAATAAGTACAAGAGGACAATTATCATGGCATGTCAAGAGTAGCCAAGCTACTAACAATCTCAATCTTCTCACTAGTCACGTTTTCAAGTTATTTGTAGATGTTTACGCCTTACAGCTGAACTGTTGCACATTCACACTGATTGGCCGCTTAACACTACCCCAGAACCCAGAGTTTACGCCTTACAACTGAAGTTGCTGATCGGACAGACTCCCAGTTGATTGGCCGCTTAACCCTTACCCCTCCCACACGTAAACAAGCTAGGGTCCCTGTACACGATGCTCAGTAAATGAGCCAGGGTTACCCCGCACAAGAGCTTGTTTTCAGGTTCATAATTTGGCGTAGGGTTGTGCCCGCTAAAAGCAGGTGCTTAGCCTCAATCAATTCACTAGGTGTAGCGGAGCTACGTAATCACGGGAACATTTAAAGAATGCAATGACATGACAATTAATTCACGTACCGTTAATTGGAATTAAACATGACATGGTAGTTTTATGCAACATGATAAATGACGGATCTAGCTTCGTCGTCAAGCTAGATCCTGAAATTGCGCCTAGGCGAGTATCATTTCGTCGCCTAGTCTCTTTTACGCCTACAACAAGCAAATGGCCTAAGACATGGCCTAAAACCCTAAGTGGCAAGTTTCACTTGCCTAGCACCAAGGATGACGATCAACGAGACACGTCACAAAATGTTAGCTACGGGGATGAGATCGCTGCCATGGCAAATCAATATTAGAACAACATCCAACCTAGTTTTATTAGGGTTTAACAAAAATCACAAAACGGGTTATGAGAACATTAAAGGATCGAACACTACCATATTGGAGCGGAAGAACGATACCGAGCAAGCACGGCAACGGAAGAACGATCCGGGAAACTAGGGCTCAGATCTGGAAATGGGGAGAAAATCTGGAGAAATGAGATTTTGGGGGTTTTGGGGGGTTTTTCCGGCGGCCTAGAGGTGATGGCTGGCCTAAATGGAGAGGGGGAGAGGCTCTTGAGGAGGGAGGAAGGCTAGGGGAAGATGGATGATGATTTGGGGAAGAAGGAGGCTCAGGAGAAATGAAGGAAGAAAGAAAAACGATTGGGGGGTTTAAATAGGCACAGCCGGCGGCTGGGCAAACCCTAGGTTTACGACAGCGATTAGTCGGTCAAAGAAGGGTTGTTGACCGACTAGTTCAACAACTAGTCGGTCGGTCGACCAACTGTGACCGACTAAAACCAAACAGTAACTCAGGTTGTCGAAATGGTCGAAGAATTAGTCGGTTAAAGAACAATGGCTGACCGACTAGTTTGTAACCTAGTCGGTCGGTGGTTGTTCTTAGACCGACTAACGATAAACAGTAACTTAGGTGAAATTCATCAAAGGAACTAGTCGGTCTGAGAGCAAGTTCTGACCGACTAGTTTCACATCTAGTCGGTCGGTGGTTGTTCTTAGACTGACTAAGAGTAAACAGTAACTCCTGTACATTAGATTCAATGAACTAGTCAGTTCCAGTAGAGTTCCTGACCGACTAGATCTCAATCTAGTCGGTCGGTCCCCCTTCTTGAACCAACTAACGTGCACGAAAAGTGCCGAATTGAAGCGCGAAGCTTCGGGATGATTCCTACGGCTTCTAAGATCAACCTATCTCTAAGATATGAGCGATACGAAGCTCGTCACGAACGACTTACTCCAAAACTCAACGATCTAAGGAAGAAGCTAGAAAATCACAACGAAACGAACGAAAACGAAAGCTACGGAGACGGAAACCACACATAAGGAGAAAATCCACCAAAACATATAATATAATATAGATAATCCGGATACATGAAAACCAGTCGTTACATCCTCCCCAACTTAAGAAAAATTCCGTCCTCGGAATTTCCCAACACTCACGTGTCCGGGAACAAAAGTGGGTAGCGCTCTCGCATCTCATCCTCGTTCTCCCAAGTAGACTCCCCCGGAGAGCCGTGTCGCCACATCACCCTCACAAGATTGACAACCTTGTTCCGGAGCGACTTCTAACGCCTGTCCAAAATCTGCACTGGCTGGTGGTCATACGTCATATCAGGGCGAACGGTAATCTCCGAGAAATCCACAGCATGAGATGGATCGCTAATGTATCGACGGAGCTGCGACACATGGAAAACATTGTGAACTCCTTCCAAAGACGGCGGCAAGGCTAAGCGGTAGGCTACCTCGCCAACCCTCTCCAGAATGTCAAACGGTCCAATGTATCGCGGGCTCAACTTCCCAAAGCGAATCACACCACGATTCGAGGAAATCTTCAAGAACACATGGTCGCCTGGCTGAAACTCTAAAGGACGGTGTTTAGCATCCGCCTAATGCTTAAAACGGTCCTGAGCAATCCTCAACCTCTCCCGAATGTTCCTGACAACATCCACAGCCTCCACAATCATCTCAGGTCCCAACAGCTCCCGATCACCAACGTCGTCCCAACTCAACGGCGAACGACATTTCCTCCCATACAGCGCGGCAAAAGGCGCCATGCCAATACTCGCCTGGAAGCTGTTGTTGTAGGAAAACTCTACCAGATGTAGATGGTCCTCTCACGAGCGCTTGAAATCCAACATGCACGCCCTCAGCATGTCCTCCAAGATCTGAATCGTCCTCTCGGACTGGCCATCTGTCTGCGGATGGTACGCCGTGCTGAAACTCAGACGCGTACCCAAACTCTTCTGCAAACTCTACCATAACTGAGATGTGAACCTCGTGTCTCTGTCCGACACGATACTCATGGGGACTCCGTGAAGTCGTACGATCTCCTGCATGATTCACGTTACGTCACTATCTAAACTAGGAAAAGGAAATAGAAACGGAGAGTAAAAGAATTTACCTCCATGTATCTCCTCGCTAGCGCCTCAGTGGACTGTCCTACTCGGAATGGAATAAAGTGCGCAGATTTGGTCAATCGATCTACTATCACCCAAATCACGTCATTTTGCTTCGGACTCTGAGGTAGTCCAGTCACGAAATCCATAGTGATGTGCTGCCACTTCCACTCCGGAATCGGAAGCGGTTGTAGCAACCTAGCCGTACGCTGATGCTCCGCCTTTACCTGCTGGTAAACCAAGCACTTGGCTACACTCCGAGCCACACTCCTCTTCATAACATGCCACCAATAGTTCAGACGAAGATCCTTGTACATCTTGGTCCCACCAGGATGCACAAAATACGGCGAACTGTGTGCCTCCACCAACAACTCCTCTCTGATAATCCCGGCTGGCACACACAACCTAGCTCCAAACCTCCGCGAGCCATCCTCATGAATCAAAAAGTCAGTCCGCAGACCGGCTTCCACCTGCTCTTGAATCTTAACCAGCTTCAGATCTCCAGCTTGGCCAGCCTTGATCCGATCCACGATCGTCGACTGTATCTGCATACACATCAACGAAGAAGCCTCCCCAGGAAGAACAATCTCAAATCCAGACTCGCAAAAATCCTGCTGTAATCTCCACTGCGAAGTCAACAACATCACCGTCAAAAGCCTACTCAGCGCATCAGGAACCACATTCACCTTGCCAGGGTGATATTGCAAGTCAATCTCGTAATCCTCCATGAACTCCAACCATCGACGCTGTCGCATGTTGAGCTCCTTCTGAGTAAAAATATACTTCAAGCTTTTGTGATCGGTGAAGATCTTCACTTTCTCACTCAGCAGGAAGTGCCTCCAAATCTTGAGCGCAAACACGACAGCATCCAACTCCAAGTCGTGCGTCGGGTAATTCTTCTCATGAGTCTTGAGCTGACGCAAAGCATACGCCACAACATGCCCGTGCTGATGCAAACACAATCGAGACCCTTGCCAGAAGCATCACAAAAGATCTCGAACCCTCCACTGCAATCAGGCACGACAAGAATAGGGGCAGTCGTCAATCTCTCCCTCAGAACGCCAAAGGAATTCTCACAATCACCCGACCAAACAAAAAGTACATCCTTCTGCGTCAATCTGGTCATCGGCTCAGTAATACGAGAAAAGTCCTTAATGAAGCACCGATAGTAACCAGCAAGCCCAAGGAAACTCCGGATCTCAGACGCTGACCGTGGAACAGGCCACTCTCTGATGGCCCTGATCTTCTCGGGATCCACTGAAATACCATCTCCAGTCACCACATGCCCGAGAAAAGCAACTCTGTCCAGCCAAAACTCGCACTTCAAAAACTTAGCATACAAACGATGCCTCCTCGGGATCTCCAACACTGTCCTCAAGTGCGACGCATGCTCCTCCTCCGACTTCGAATAGATCAGAATGTCGTCAATAAAGATAACTACAAACTTGTCTAAAAAGTCGTGGAAAACCAGATTCATCAGATTCATGAAAACTGTAGGCACATTGGTTACACCGAAAGGCATAACTACAAACTCATAGTGTACATACTTCGTCCTGAACGCTGTCTTCAGAACATCTTCCTTCTCCACCTTCAGCTGATGATAACCACTCCTCAGATCCAACTTCAAAAACACCCTCGAACCTCCAAGCTGATCAAAAATATCATCGATGCGAGGCAACGGGTATTTATTCTTGATGGTCACCGCATTCAGCTCCCGATAGTCCACGCACATGCGATGCGAACCATCCTTCTTCTTCACCAGCAGCACCGGTGCTCCCCACGGAGACACACTAGGATTGATACAACCCTTCTGCAAAAGCTCATCCAGTTGCTTCCGCAATTCCTCCAACTCAGCGGGTGCCATACGATATGGCGCCTTCGAAATCGGCTGCGCTTCCGGAACAAGATCAATAGAAAATTCCAGAGCTCGATCAGGTGGCAATCCAGACATCTCCTCAGGGAAGACGTCATCAAAGTCCCGCACAACCGCTGGCCTCTCCAGCTCCATCTGCATAGCCACAACCTCCACCGGCCTGGCCTGAAATCTGACAGGACCAAGCGAACTGCTACCTCGGCTGAACTCAAATACTGGATGTCCGGGAATCTCGAACACCACCTTCTTCCTCCGACAGTCGATCGTAGCATAGAAGCTCGCAAGCCAATCCATCCCAAGGACCGCATCATAGTTGATGATGTCGTGGACAATGAAAACAGCGTAAAGCTCATGTCCACAGACCATCAACGAGCAAGAATTGCAACCAAGATGCACCGAGACCACGCCATTCCCTGTAACGATATTCCAACTCTTCAGAAGAGTGGATGTCGACAAGGAATGCTTCTCCACGAAGCCCCGAGAAATAATGCACATCGATGCACCAGAGTCAAAGAGGACTCGTGCAGGAAATGTGCACACCAAAATCACACCTACAAACAGTCTAACAATCAAGCCCTATTCTAGCAAACAATCATGTGCAAGCAACCAGACATAATCTAACAAATAAAAATAACTAAGAAGAAACAGCTAGATTGAGGATTACCTGTGATAACCTCATCCACGGCCTCGCTCTCCACCTCGGTCATCAGAAAAGCCTGCCTCCTCGGCGGAAAAGCCTGCTGAAAAGCCTGCCTCTGTGGGACAAGAGCTGCTCCACGTCCAGCAGGAACAGGCACTCTCTGCTGCAACGGCTGTGCTGCAACAGGTGCCCTCCGCAACTGGTTCGCATGCCGACAATCCTTCGCGACATGAGAAGCATCACCACAAACCAAACACTGGCACAGAAATTTTCTACACTGATCCTTGATGTGGCCAGGCTTGCCGCAGAAATGGCAAGTCTTCTGATTAGGCCCTCCTGGCCTCTTGAACTGCACCGGATGATTAGGCTTGAAACCAGGCCTAACCATCGCCCTGGCCTGCTCCATAGGCCTCTTCCCAGCTCCAGCAACATGTCCCCTCCTCTGGCTCAGGTTCAGCTCCTGCCTCCTCGCAGCGACCAGAACCTTCTGATAAGAGTCCAGATCAGAGGAAGACACAAAACTCTGTAGCTCCAAAGCAAGTCCCTGCAGGAACCTCTGAGCCCTCTCATCAGCATCCTACACCATCTTCGGTGCGAACCGACTCAGCCTAGTGAACTCTTGGTGGTAATGATCCACCGTCAAGCTCCCTTGCTTCAGCTCAATAAAACGCTGCAGCATCTCCTTCCTAGCAGCCTTCGGAAAGAACTCCTCATCAAACCTGGACTTAAAGGTAGCCCAAGCTATCGGCTCCACCAGCATCTTCTCTTCCGCATCCCACCAGTTCCGAGCATTATCCTTGAGTTGTCTCTTCGCCAAATCAACCCATCCAACCTGGGGTGATCTTGGCCATCTTCAAGTTATCCTCTATGTTCCGAATCCACTCATCGACAGCTAGAGGACCCTCAGACCCATCAAAATAAGCGGGACTCAGCTCCCGAAATTGCTTCGCTCCCGGCTCGGAGCGAGGGGCATCCTGGACTGCCCGAGCACCCCGAACAACTGGAGCATTCTGGACTTGTAGGAGCACGCCCTGCTGCACCTGCATCATCTGAAGCATCATCCGCATCATCTCCCCATTGGTGGGCTCCCGCCCAGGCTCCTCGTCATGAGGGGGCGCGCTACCACCACCACGGGTAAATTGCATTCCTGCCATCTAATGACACAGAAAACGAAACAATTTAGACTCATAGCTTATGACTCGGATGTCGAACTTAGTTTATTGGACATTCTAATATTATTATCGTTATTTCGATAATTCGCAGTTACAATGAGAGGACCTGCATGGGCCACCAACAAAACCTGTCACGCCCCGCTTCCCTAAATTGGAGGCGAGACGTGAGAAGGTCCGCACAGACGTGGAGCTGTGAAGCCACACGCCTGATAAGCGTCAAACTAATATATGCAGGTCCCTGTAACCATGAGAAGAACAAGATAATAACACAAGGATATACAGAAATAAAATCCCAAATCTCATCAATGTCCAAACATAAAATTAAGTTCAACATCCAGAAAAGCCACCAGGCTAAAGGAAAGAGTCTAAAGGCCCAGAACAAGGCCAACAAGGAAAAACATAAACAGAGTATTGGTGCTACGCACCGACAACAAAACATTCTAAAACGAAGAACACAAGCAGCCTCTACGACTGATCGCCCGTGTCCTCGTACTCCTCGATGAACGCGGGTTCTGACTCTGCGTCAGCGAACACCACGTCCTCAGCAGCAACCTCAGGCTCAGGATCTAACATGTGTCACCCAAAAGAGTAAAGGGGCACATGTCAGCAAGTCTAAAAGACTTGGGCAAGGAAACTGAAAGAAAGGTAAACTAGCATCCTAGCAGTTATAGTATGCATGACATGGCAGTTATGGTAAGAGTGCACAAGTAAGTCATGGTGTAACAATAAGTGCAAGAGGACAATCATCATGGCATGTCAAGAGTAGCCAAGCTACTAACAATCTCAATCTTCTCACTAGTCACGTTTTCAAGTTATTTGTAGATGTTTACGCCTTACAGCTGAACTGTTGGACATTCACACTGATTGGCCGCTTAACACTACCCCAGAACCCGGAGTTTACGCCTTACAACTGAAGTTGCTGATCGGGCAGACTCCCAGTTGATTGGCCGCTTAACCCTTACCCCTCCCACACGTAAATAAGCCAGGGTCCCTGCACACGATGCTCAGTAAATGAGCCAGGGTTGCCCCGCACAAGAGCTTGTTTTCAGGTTCACAATTTGGCGTAGGGTTGTGCCCGCTAAAAGCAGGTGCTTAGCCTCAATCAATTCACTAGGTGTAGCGGAGCTACGCAATCACGGGAACATTTAAAGAATGCAATGACATGACAATTAATTCGCGTACCGTTAATTGGAATTAAACATGACATGGTAGTTTTATGCAACATGATAAATGACGGATTTAGCTTCGTCGTCAAGCTAGATCCTGAAATTGCGCCTAGGCGAGTATCATTTCGTCGCCTAGTCTCTTTTACGCCTACAAGCAAATGGCCTAAGACATGGCCTAAAACCCTAAGTGGCAAGTTTCACTTGCCTAGCACCAAGGATGACGATCAACGAGGCACGTCATAAAATGTTAGCTACGGGGATGAGATCGCTGCCATGGCAAATCAATAATAGAACAACATCCAACCTAGTTTTATTAGGGTTTAACAAAAATCACTAAACGGGTTATGAGAACATTAAAGGATCGAACACTACCGTATTAGAACGGAAGAACGATACCGAGCAAGCACGGCAACGGAAGAACGATCCGGGAAACTAGGGCTCAGATCTGGAAATGGGGAGAAAATCTGGAGAAATGAGATTTTGGGGTTTTTTGGGGGGTTTTTCCGGCGGCCTAGAGGTGATGGCCGGCCTAAATGGAGAGGGGGAGAGGCTCTTGAGGAGGGAGGAAGGCTAGGGGAAGATGGATGATGATTTGGGGAAGAAGGAGGCTCAGGAGAAATGAAGGAAGAAAGAAAAACGATTGGGGGGTTTAAATAGGCACAACCGGTGGCTGGGCAAACCCTAGGTTTACGACAGCGATTAGTCGGTCAAAGAAGGGTTGTTGACCGACTAGTTCAACAACTAGTCGGTCGGTCGACCAACTGTGACCGACTAAAACCAAACAGTAACTCAGGTTATCGAAATGGTCAAAGAATTAGTCGGTTAAAGAACAATGGCTGACCGACTAGTTTGCAACCTAGTCGGTCGGTGGTTGTTCTTGGACCGACTAACGATAAACAGTAACGTAGGTGAAATTCATCAAAGGAACTAGTCGGTTTGAGAGCAAGTTCTGACCGACTAGTTTCACATCTAGTCGGTCGGTGGTTGTTCTTAGACCGACTAAGAGTAAACAGTAACTCATGTACATTAGATTCAATGAACTAGTCGGTTCCAGTAGAGTTCCTGACCGACTAGATCTCAATCTAGTCGGTCGGTCCCCCTTCTTGAACCAACTAAAGTGCACGAAAAGTGCCGAATTGAAGCGCGAAGCTTCGGGATGATTCCTACGGCTTCTAAGATCAACCTATCTCTAAGATATGAGCGATACGAAGCTCGTCACGAACGACTTACTCCAAAACTCAACGATCTAAGGAAGAAGCTAGAAAATCACAACGAAACGAACGAAAACGAAAGCTACGGAGACGGAAACCACACATAAGGAGAAAATCCACCAAAACATATAATATAATATAGATAATCCGGATACATGAAAACCAGTCGTTACATCCTCCCCAACTTAAGAAAAATTCCGTCCTCGGAATTTCCCAACACTCACGTGTCCGGGAACAAAAGTGGGTAGCGCTCTCGCATCTCATCCTCGTTCTCCCAAGTAGACTCCCCCGGAGAGCCGTGTCGCCACATCACCCTCACAAGATTGACAACCTTGTTCCGGAGCGACTTCTAACGCCTGTCCAAAATCTGCACTGGCTGGTGGTCATACGTCATATCAGGGCGAACGGTAATCTCCGAGAAATCCACAGCATGAGATGGATCGCTAATGTATCGACGGAGCTGCGACACATGGAAAACATTGTGAACTCCTTCCAAAGACGGCGGCAAGGCTAAGCGGTAGGCTACCTCGCCAACCCTCTCCAGAATGTCAAACGGTCCAATGTATCGCGGGCTCAACTTCCCAAAGCGAATCACACCACGATTCGAGGAAATCTTCAAGAACACATGGTCGCCTGGCTGAAACTCTAAAGGACGGCGTTTAGCATCCACCTAATGCTTAAAACGGTCCTGAGCAATCCTCAACCTCTCCCGAATGTTCCTGACAACATCCACAGCCTCCACAATCATCTCAGGTCCCAACAGCTCCCGATCACCAACGTCGTCCCAACTCAACGGCGAACGACATTTCCTCCCATACAGCGCGGCAAAAGGCGCCATGCCAATACTCGCCTGGAAGCTGTTGTTGTAGGAAAACTCTACCAGATGTAGATGGTCCTCTCACGAGCGCTTGAAATCCAACATGCACGCCCTCAGCATGTCCTCCAAGATCTGAATCGTCCTCTCGGACTGGCCATCTGTCTGCGGATGGTACGCCGTGCTGAAACTCAGACGCGTACCCAAACTCTTCTGCAAACTCTACCATAACTGAGATGTGAACCTCGTGTCTCTGTCCGACACGATACTCATGGGGACTCCGTGAAGTCGTACGATCTCCTGCACGATTCACGTTACGTCACTATCTAAACTAGGAAAAGGAAATAGAAACGGAGAGTAAAAGAATTTACCTCCATGTATCTCCTCGCTAGCGCCTCAGTGGACTGTCCTACTCGGAATGGAATAAAGTGCGCAGATTTGGTCAATCGATCTACTATCACCCAAATCGCGTCATTTTGCTTCGGACTCTGAGGTAGTCCAGTCACGAAATCCATAGTGATGTGCTGCCACTTCCACTCCGGAATCGGAAGCGGTTGTAGCAACCTAGCCGTACGCTGATGCTCCGCCTTTACCTGCTGGCAAACCAAGCACTTGGCTACACTCCGAGCCACACTCCTCTTCATAACATGCCACCAATAGTTCAGACGAAGATCCTTGTACATCTTGGTCCCACCAGGATGCACAGAATACGGCGAACTGTGTGCCTCCACCAACAACTCCTCTCTGATAATCCCGGCTGGCACACACAACCTAGCTCCAAACCTCAGCGAGCCATCCTCATGAATCAAAAAGTCAGTCCGCAGACCGGCTTCCACCTGCTCTTGAATCTTAACCAGCTTCAGATCTCCAGCTTGGCCAGCCTTGATCCGATCCACGATCGTCGACTGTATCTGCATACACATCAACGAAGAAGCCTCCCCAGGAAGAACAATCTCAAATCCAGACTCGCAAAAATCCTGCTGTAATCTCCACTGCGAAGTCAACAACATCACCGTCAAAAGCCTACTCAGCGCATCAGGAACCACATTCACCTTGCCAGGGTGATATTGCAAGTCAATCTCGTAATCCTCCATGAACTCCAACCATCGACACTGTCGCATGTTGAGCTCCTTCTGAGTAAAAATATACTTCAAGCTTTTGTGATCGGTGAAGATCTTCACTTTCTCACTCAGCAGGAAGTGCCTCCAAATCTTGAGCGCAAACACGACAGCATCCAACTCCAAGTCGTGCGTCGGGTAATTCTTCTCATGAGTCTTGAGCTGACGCAAAGCATACGCCACAACATGCCCGTGCTGATGCAAACACAATCGAGACCCTTGCCAGAAGCATCACAAAAGATCTCGAACCCTCCACTGCAATCAGGCACGACAAGAATAGGGGCAGTCGTCAATCTCTCCCTCAGAACGCCAAAGGAATTCTCACAATCACCCGACTAAACAAAAAGTACATCCTTCTGCGTCAATCTGGTCATCGGCTCAGCAATACGAGAAAAGTCCTTAATGAAGCGCCGATAGTAACCAGCAAGCCCAAGGAAACTCCGGATCTCAGACGCTGACCGTGGAACAGGCCACTCTCTGATGGCCCTGATCTTCTCGGGATCCACTGAAATACCATCTCCAGTCACCACATGCCCGAGAAAAGCAACTCTGTCCAGCCAAAACTCGCACTTCGAAAACTTAGCATACAAACGATGCCTCCTCGGGATCTCCAACACTGTCCTCAAGTGCGACGCATGCTCCTCCTCCGACTTCGAATAGATCAGAATGTCGTCAATAAAGATAACTACAAACTTGTCTAAAAAGTCGTAGAAAACCAGATTCATCAGATTCATGAAAACTGCGGGCACATTGGTTACACCGAAAGGCATAACTACAAACTCGTAGTGTCCATACTTCGTCCTGAACGCTGTCTTCAGAACATCTTCCTTCTCCACCTTCAGCTGATGATAACCACTCCTCAGATCCAACTTCGAAAACACCCTCGAACCTCCAAGCTGATCAAAAATATCATCGATGCGAGGCAACGGGTATTTATTCTTGATGGTCACCGCATTCAGCTCCCGATAGTCCACGCACATGCGATGCGAACCATCCTTCTTCTTCACCAGCAGCACCGGTGCTCCCCACGGAGACACACTAGGATTGATATAACCCTTCTGCAAAAGCTCATCCAGCTGCTTCCGCAATTCCTCCAACTCAGCGGGTGCCATACGATATGGCGCCTTCGAAATCGGCTGCGCTTCCGGAACAAGATCAATAGAAAATTCCAGAGCTCGATCAGGTGGCAATCCAGACATCTCCTCAGGGAAGACGTCATCAAAGTCCCGCACAACCGCTGGCCTCTCCAGCTCCATCTGCATAGCCACAACCTCCACCGGCCTGGCCTGAAATCTGACAGGACCAAGCGAACTGCTACCTCGGCTGAACTCAAATACTGGATGTCCGGGAATCTCGAACACCACCTTCTTCCTCCGACAGTTGATCGTAGCATAGAAGCTCGCAAGCCAATCCATCCCAAGGACCGCATCATAGTTGATGATGTCGTGGACAATGAAAACAGCGTAAAGCTCATGTCCACAGACCATCAACGAGCAAGAATTGCAACCAAGATGCACCGAGACCACGCCATTCCCTGTAACGATATTCCAACTCTTCAGAAGAGTGGATGTCGACAAGGAATGCTTCTCCACGAAGCCCCGAGAAATAATGCACATCGATGCACCAGAGTCAAAGAGGACTCGTGCAGGAAATGTGCACACCAAAATCACACCTACAAACAGTCTAACAATCAAGCCCTATTCTAGCAAACAATCATGTGCAAGCAACCAGACATAATCTAACAAATAAAAATAACTAAGAAGAAACAGCTAGATTGAGGATTACCTGTGATAACCTCATCCACGGCCTCGCTCTCCACCTCGGTCATCAGAAAAGCCTGCCTCCTCGGCGGAAAAGCCTGCTGAAAAGCCTGCCTCTGTGGGACAAGAGCTGCTCCACGTCCAGCAGGAACAGGCACTCTCTGCTGCAACGGCTGTGCTGCAACAGGTGCCCTCCGCAACTGGTTCGCATGCCGACAATCCTTCGCGACATAAGAAGCATCACCACAAACCAAACACTGGCACAGAAATTTTCTACACTGATCCTTGATGTGGCCAGGCTTGCCGCAGAAATGGCAAGTCTTCTGATTAGGCCCTCCTGGCCTCTTGAACTGCACCGGATGATTAGGCTTGAAACCAGGCCTAACCATCGCCCTGGCCTGCTCCATATGCCTCTTCCCAGCTCCAGCAACATGTCCCCTCCTCTGGCTCAGGTTCAGCTCCTGCCTCCTCGCAGCGACCAGAACCTTCTGATAAGAGTCCAAATCAGAGGAAGACACAAAACTCTGTAGCTCCAAAGCAAGTCCCTGCAGGAACCTCTGAGCCCTCTCATCAGCATCCTACACCATCTTCGGTGCGAACCGACTCAGCCTAGTGAACTCTTGGTGGTAATGATCCACCGTCAAGCTCCCTTGCTTCAGCTCAATAAAACGTTGCAGCATCTCCTTCCTAGCAGCCTTCGGAAAGAACTCCTCATCAAACCTGGACTTAAAGGTAGCCCAAGCTATCGGCTCCACCAGCATCTTCTCTTCCGCATCCCACCAGTTCCGAGCATTATCCTTGAGTTGTCTCTTCGCCAAATCAACCCATCCAGCTGGGGTGATCTTGGCCATCTTCAAGTTATCCTCTATGTTCCGAATCCACTCATCGACAGCTAGAGGACCCTCAGACCCATCAAAATAAGCGGGACTCAGCTCCCGAAATTGCTTCGCTCCCGGCTCGGAGCGAGGGGCATCCTGGACTGCCCGAGCACCCCGAACAACTGGAGCATTCTGGACTTGTAGGAGCACGCCCTGCTGCACCTGCATCATCTGAAGCATCATCCGCATCATCTCCCCATTGGTGGGCTCCCGCCCAGGCTCCTCGTCATGAGGGGGCGCGCTACCACCACCACGGGTAAATTGCATTCCTGCCATCTAATGACACAGAAAACGAAACAATTTAGACTCATAGCTTATGACTCGGATGTTGAACTTAGTTTATTGGACATTCTAATATTATTATCATTATTCCGATAATTCGCAGTTACAATGAGAGGACCTGCATGGGCCACCAACAAAACCTGTCACGCCCCGCTTCCCTAAATTGGAGGCGAGACGTGAGAAGGTCCGCACAGACGTGGAGCTGTGAAGCCACACGCCTGATAAGCGTCAAACTAATATATGCAGGTCCCTGTAACCATGAGAAGAACAAGATAATAACACAAGGATATACAGAAATAAAATCCCAAATCTCAGCAATGTCCAAACATAAAATTAAGTTCAACATCCAGAAAAGCCACCAGGCTAAAGGAAAGAGTCTAAAGGCCCAGAACAAGGCCAACAAGGAAAAACATAAACAGAGTATTGGTGCTACGCACCGACAACAAAACATTCTAAAACGAAGAACACAAGCAGCCTCTACGACTGATTGCCCGTGTCCTCGTACTCCTCGATGAACGCGGGTTCTGACTCTGCGTCAGCGAACACCACGTCCTCAGCAGCAACCTCAGGCTCAGGATCTAACATGTGTCACCCAAAAGAGTAAAGGGGCACATGTCAGCAAGTCTAAAAGACTTGGGAAAGGAAACTGAAAGAAAGGTAAACTAGCATCCTAGCAGTTATAGTATGCATGACATGGCAGTTATGGTAAGAGTGCACAAGTAAGTCATGGTGTAACAATAAGTGCAAGAGGACAATCATCATGGCATGTCAAGAGTAGCCAAGCTACTAACAATCTCAATCTTCTCACTAGTCACGTTTTCAAGTTATTTGTAGATGTTTACGCCTTACAGCTGAACTGTTGGACATTCACACTGATTGGCCGCTTAACACTACCCCAGAACCCGGAGTTTACGCCTTACAACTGAAGTTGCTGATCGGGCAGACTCCCAGTTGATTGGCCGCTTAACCCTTACCCCTCCCACATGTAAATAAGCCAGGGTCCCTGCACACGATGCTCAGTAAATGAGCCAGGGTTGCCCCGCACAAGAGCTTGTTTTCAGGTTCACAATTTGGCGTAGGGTTGTGCCCGCTAAAAGCAGGTGCTTAGCCTCAATCAATTCACTAGGTGTAGCGGAGCTACGCAATCACGGGAACATTTAAAGAATGCAATGACATGACAATTAATTCGCGTACCGTTAATTGGAATTAAACATGACATGGTAGT
Organism: Scilla litardierei; assembly: GCA_030789695.1. Classification (NCBI taxonomy): domain Eukaryota; kingdom Viridiplantae; phylum Streptophyta; class Magnoliopsida; order Asparagales; family Asparagaceae; genus Scilla; species Scilla litardierei. The sequence continues at coordinate 122,628,010 of CM061134.1, forward strand.
TTTATGCAACATGATAAATGACGGATCTAGCTTCGTCGTCAAGCTAGATCCTGAAATTGCGCCTAGGCGAGTATCATTTCATCGCCTAGTCTCTTTTACGCCTACAAGCAAATGGCCTAAGACATGGCCTAAAACCCTAAGTGGCAAGTTTCACTTGCCTAGCACCAAGGATGACGATCAACGAGGCACGTCATAAAATGTTAGCTACGGGGATGAGATCGCTGCCATGGCAAATCAATAATAGAACAACATCCAACCTAGTTTTATTAGGGTTTAACAAAAATCACAAAACGGGTTATGAGAACATTAAAGGATCGAACACTACCGTATTGGAACGGAAGAACGATACCGAGCAAGCACGGCAACGGAAGAATGATCCGGGAAACTAGGGCTTAGATCTGGAAATGTGGAGAAAATCTGGAGAAATGAGATTTTGGGGGTTTTTTGGGGGGTTTTTCCGGCGGCCTAGAGGTGATGGCCGGCCTAAATGGAGAGGGGGAGAGGCTCTTGAGGAGGGAGGAAGGCTAAGGGAAGATGGATGATGATTTGGGGAAGAAGGAGGCTCAGGAGAAATAAAGGAAGAAAGAAAAACGATTGGGGGGTTTAAATAGGCACAACCGGTGGCTGGGCAAACCCTAGGTTTACGACAGCGATTAGTCAGTCAAAGAAGGGTTGTTGACCGACTAGTTCAACAACTAGTCAGTCGGTTGACCAACTGTGACCGACTAAAACCAAACAGTAACTCAGGTTATCGAAATGGTCAAAGAATTAGTCTGTTAAAGAACAATGGCTGACCGACTAGTTTGCAACCTAGTCAGTCGGTGGTTGTTCTTGGACCGACTAACGATAAACAGTAACTTAGGTGAAATTCATCAAAGGAACTAGTCGGTTTGAGAGCAAGTTCCGACCGACTAGTTTCACATCTAGTCGGTCGGTGGTTGTTCTTAGACCGACTAAGAGTAAACAGTAACTCATGTACATTAGATTCAATGAACTAGTCGGTTCCAGTAGAGTTCCTGACCGACTAGATCTCAATCTAGTCGGTCGGTCCCCCTTCTTGAACCAACTAACATGCACTAAAAGTGCCGAATTGAAGCGCGAAGCTTCGGGATGATTCCTACGGCTTCTAAGATCAACCTATCTCTAAGATATGAGCGATACGAAGCTCGTCACGAACGACTTACTCCAAAACTCAATGATCTAAGGAAGAAGCTAGAAAATCACAACGAAACAAAGGAAAACGAAAGCTACGGAGACGGAAACCACACATAAGGTGAAAATCCACCAAAACATATAATATAATATAGATAATCCGGATACATGAAAACCAGTCGTTACATCAATCCTAGTGAAAATCATGTTAAGTGGATAATGTGGATTGGTTTTGGTTGATGTGCTAAATCGAAACTCCCTTTGTACTTTAATGTTTATATTATTACACTTACACATTGGTGGTGAAGTCAAAATTATGATTTTCTTTGAACTTGAACTGTCTACTTTGTAGGAAATACATGCAAGTGCTAACTATACTCAATAATACTTTATTTTTGCATGTGATATTTGGTGACTTCATTAGCCCACTTTTGATGATAACAAAGGGGGAGAAAACAAAAGAAAGATTTGGATTTGGTATTATTTGAAGGGGGAGTTTGGTATTGTTTGATGAAGGGGGAGATTGGAAATAGGGGGAGCATGCTTATTCCATTCCTATATTGTGTGCATGCTTATGTCTCATCGTAACGTCTCATTGTATTACTCATGTGCATTACACCCTTCATCACACCTCCCACACGTGCATCTATTTGCTCAAATCTTTTATGGGTTTGTCATCATCAAAAGGGGGAGATTGTTGGAAGCAACGATCTAGGATCTTTAGTTTGATGATGACAAACGTGTGTGTTAGTACTTAACGTGTGTGCTAAGTGTGTTTCAGGGATGGCAATGACGTAAATTCTTCAAAGTGATGACTAAGCCAATTGTTGGAGAAATTGCTAAACACAAAGCAATTGGACCTAATCATAGAGCTATACACATAGCAAAGATGACTTGGTCAAGATGAAGAGATGGGATGAGATCTCATATCAAATCAATTGTGGAGATTTGTTCAAACCTAAATCATATTCAAACTCCTAATCAAATGCCAGATTGATTGGGTCAAAAATCTAAGCGGTTAACAAAACTCTATCCCTTTCAAAATCCTACCAACTCCTATATAAACCTCTCTTCATGAAGAGGGAAGTGTGTGGCAAGAACATCAAAGGGGAACAAAAATTATTGCGGCCAAAACAAAAAGAATACGGCAAAAGCAAAAAACCCTACTCTATAAACATCATAGCCGCAAGTTTGTAGCCGTAAGTTTATTTCTCCAATCAAAATTCCTCATTGCTGTAACTTGTGATTCACCAAGGCCATATAATTCATCTCCCTTGCCGTGAGCAACATTAAGGAACACCAAGCTTAACCTTTCATCTTGAAGCAAAACTAATCTCTAAGCCGTACTCCATCTCACACAAGCCAACACCCAACTCTTCCTTAACGTGACCACCTATTGACGAAGCCATCGTCATCTTCGTTCAAAGACTGAGCCGTGGAGACCATCATCTTGGCCTGGAGATATATTGGGTTGCCATTGAGGAAGCGGGAGACTCAAGGTGTTGTCGTCGACCCATCATCGGAGAAGATCAAGCCTGAGAACCTAGCTGACGAGTCGCCACCGCCATGAAGAAGCTGTCGTCGGAGCCATTGTCGCTGAAGTCGAAGGAGATGCAGTCGGAGTCATCACTGCCCTTGTTGACGCCGTCGCCTCACCAAGCTGTCATCGTCACATGTTGAAGCCTCTGCTGTCGTTGAAGATCAAGAAAGTCGAAGCGTCGAGTCTCCGTCATTCGTTGAGGAGCCATCGACGAGTCGCTGCCATTGAGAAGGAGCATGATCCCTGCCATTGAGGAGGCCGCTCTTGCCACCGGAGTTTGCTCCGAAGAGAAGTTTGAAGCCCCGGAATATGCTCGTGGAAGTCGAATCTGAAGCTGCCATCGCCAAAGTTGGACTTGCCGTCGTTGAAGTCGAAGAAGACCTCAGCCCTCGCTGCATGTGCTCTCACTGTCGACGAAGAAGTGGAGAACCTTCGCAGCTACCGCTCAAACGTCAAACGTCTTCATCCTCAACAGTGCACAGCGGCGAAGTCGAAGATCATTATCGCCGTCGCTTTGGGTTGCCATTGCACGAAGGCCGTCGTTGTGTTGCTCAAAGAAGCAGCACACCAAAGCTGGCTACCGCCGTCGCCGTCCTTGAAGTCGTCGCCGTGAAGAGCTCCGATGCATGCCCTACTCGAGATCAAGTCAGAAGCGGCTGACGTGGGTAGAGGATCACGTGAAAAACGAAGAGAGAAAGTGAAACCTTGCTGCTGCCGTGGATTATTGAGGTTTGCTGTGCGCACAGACCGAAGAGTATTTAAGTTGAACTGAAATTGCTTTGTGCATAGATCAAAGTGCTATTTGAGACAGATTGAGATCCAGGAGTCAGATCAAGACACCGTTTGCGTTAGCCTGGAGCTGACGACGTGCTAACTGAAAGAGACGACTTCACGGACATGAACTGAGCATTTCTAAACCCTTTACACTTTATATTTCGTGTCTTAATGTAACGTTCTCTGTAGGAGAAACTTTTACCATATTTTGTGACTATTTTGGATTTGTCTAGTTGGGGCTAGACAAGAGGGTCTTGACTTGTTGTCGCAGTCAAGATACGCATTTACTAGGTTGATAGTATTCTGTACTTTGTTGAGTGTGGTACAGTCTAGGTGGGGAGTTGGAGTTAGGACCCCATTGTAAGTGTACAGAAGGAACTTATTAATGCTAGTATTTGCTTGGGGCTGGATGTAAGTCATTGATGTGACCGAACCAGTGTAAATCTGTGTGTACTCTGTGATTGCCTCTTATTTACTCTGCTTGTGATTTTAACTGCGTGTGATTTCTCGTGGGTTGCGCGAGAATATTTTTAGAAGCCTATTCACCCCCACTCCCTAGGCTAGGATCCAGATCCAACATGTATCTCATGGGTAGGAAGACCCTTGGACTATTCAATCTCCGGTCAGACCATTAGCCTAGAAAGTTTGAGGGCGGACTTTGTTTTAAGGTGGCTAGAATGTAATATCCCGTTTCCGTATATACATGTGTATATGTACATATTTTTGGGATGTATGTGTACGTATAAAATTTTTGGTATTCCCATAATTTTTCTTTAATTTTGTGAAGTCAAAAATTACTTTTAATACATTTTAAACCATCTTTTGAATTTTATAAGTGATGTATATGGTAGGAAATACTTGTATATGAGTGGTATGTGGTAGAACTAATGGTATTTGTATTTGCATTTTTCTTTTTCATAAAAGAGAAAAACCTAATTATGTATGCATGCCACATACCCCATCCACTAAGCTAAATATGACATGAGTCATCACTCATGTTAATTATATTTTGGACACATAATGGGGCACTTGTCACTCTCCCCTTCATTAACATTAAGAAAAAGAAAATGAAAGAAAGAAAACAAAAAGGAAAAAGGAAAAGAAAAACAAAAGTTTTCATTCTCCCATCTCTCCTCTTTCTCTCCCCCCTTTAGGCCAAAACCATTGTCATACTCAATTATTAGAAGAAGAAGAAGAAGCTTGAAGAGGGAAAAGATTAGGGTCATCAAGGATTAAGAAGGGCAAGAGAAAATTTTTGGAGGACTTTTTAGAGGTAGAAATCTCTAATCCTTTAGTAGGACTTAATTTTGGAACTAGGGTCTTAATTTGGATAGTCCAAATTCGGTAAATTAGATGTTAAACATGTAATTAGCTAGATGAACAACATGCTGAAATTCGCTCAGAACTGGCTGAGACTTTGGTAGCTTGTTGCACCTAATTGGCTTCACGGAATTGCCTGAAAACAATATATGTTGTTCATACTGAAGTCCTTAATAACTTTCATGTTTACAAGTTTTGCAAATTCGAAATTATAAATAGGGTAAAAATTCAGTTTCTGAAACTGGTCTGTTTATAGACAGTTTGTACACCTTTCGGTCAAATGAGCAGAAATCCATGCAAACTTAATGAAATATTGTAATCTTGGTGACGTTGGAAAGCTGGCTTCAAGCTCTTCAACTTGTAATTTTACAAAGTAATTTTTCGAAATTCTAATTATGCCATTAATTAGTAGTAATTTAGACTTGAAAATGCCTCAGTTTCTGATTCTACAGACTGAAATTGTGCCTGTTATGAGAAAAATCACTATAATTCATATACTAGGAATTTTTCTCTAAAATTTGGGGTGCTTGTGTAGAACCCAGAGATCTACAATTTTTGTGAAGAGACCAGAGCTAAAACTGACTGTAGTTAGGTCAAACTGGCTGTTCTATCTGTTGTAACTGTTTAGACAGATTCCAGTTTTACAATACTATCATGCCATACTTTGCTATTTTATGTTTTTTGTTCAATTCCAGCTATCATGCTATTATATGTCATGTTTTATGTGATGATGAGGATAAGAAATAAGTGTAATTATGAAGTAAAAGTGGTAGTTGAGGTCGCTAACGAATCGTTGTCGAAACAACAATGAGATATAACAATAAAGTTCTGAAAAACTGAGAGTGAGCAGAGAGTTTGACATCGGGAGCGCTCAATCCATTCTAAAATGGGTGAGACTTCGGATGTGGGTTTGGAGGAACACGGGTAAATTTTAGGTGTTAATGAGCGGACAGTAGTAGCATTTCTCGCCCGATGTGTCGCCCCCGGAAGGGGAGTTTGAGAGGGCTAGAGAGGCTGCTGGTGTGCTCGTGTCGCATCATGTCGGTAAATAATGGTTTTCTCTGTTTGTCCCAAGAAAAACCGAGATGAGTCACGCTCCGGTACCTTGCCCCATTCGGGTACAGAGTTACGAGAGGCCCCTCCAGTGCTCGTGTCGCTGTAGTGGTACCACTTTTTCACCCACCCTGGGTGAAGTCCGCTTCCTTGGCGTCCTATGGTTTACCCAGTTTCCAAATCAGAAACAATGTTTAATTTTAATTAATTTAATAAGTAATTGTACTTCAGTTCTGTTTACTTTATTTATTTCCAGT